>NNCF01126656.1:798420-1020693 GCA_002313205.1 Laupala kohalensis | reverse complement strand
CCACACACACACACCAAATGACGTTCTTAAATCCTCGCCTGATAACAAGTAGAATGACTGACTATTTTTCAAACACATTACAATGTCCTTTACCTTGATAATAAATGTGATTAAGGAAAATGCATGGCAACTTACCATAAATCCACGAAATTGCAATGGATTCAAATAGCACAGCAAATAACATTGAATATCCAGCTGCATATCGGTCCAATAAATGGAAAAAGTAAAAGCCCCCCTAAAAGAAATTAGTTGATAAATTAAAATCATCTACTTAGTTAAGGTCATTTTCACAGCAAGTAGCTATATTTCTTAAGCCTTACTTGAGAACAGGACGCCAGTCCTACCATGAAGTACAAACTAAAAAGACAAGCCACGAAAATTTCTCTATTTCTTCCAATTACTGGAAATTCATCACTAAGGGCAGTAATGATAGCTTCGGATCCTCCGAACTGAAAGCAAAAAAGAATACATCTCAAGTCCATCATCTATCACAGTTGTCATGGGGAACTGAGAGAGAGAGGAAATACAATTCATTACATCTTTCTAATCCAGACTGTGCATGCAGGTGAGGAAGGTCATTGCAAATCAGACATTTCTTATTTCGAGCGGCAAAACAACAAACTGCTGTGCACCGGTCTTCTTCGGTCGACCAACGCGTATTTCAGTGGCGACTGTTGAAAACCCTTCAAATTTACGTTACGGAAAAATTTACATTTTCAACTTATTCCCCCGCCCCCGTCAAAAACACACCTGTAACGGTACCTTCTCCCAAATAATAATGCAACTTCAACTCTACCTCCCCCTTTCCTCTCGTTATTTTTGTTCTTGTCCGAAAATATTGGGACAAATATTGATACACTGACTTAATTGATCGATCCTCAATAATTTTAAGGCCGAAAAGTGCCCAATGAAACATATTCTGCGAACCTTAAGTGTTACGTAACACCAAGGTCAACACGGCCCATCCCGCCGTTAAGCAGGGTAACGACATCACAACTCCCACCCCAGGGTGCGTTACCTAATTTATGGACGGTCCCCGAGTGATAGAAACAATCAACATTTGTCAAATCCTTTATTAAGATGGAATTCATAGCGATGGAAGGTCCACATCCAAAACCATTTTACTCTCAAACTCTGATAGAACCTAATCAGTGGTGGATCCGGGAAAGAGGCGATCGGTCCCTCTCCCTCAGTCTAAACTTGAAATATTTAATGCCTGTAAAATGAATATAGTTCATACTTTGTTAATACGTCAACTTAAATTAACGTATTTCCACCGAAAACTATATTAAGAGCGCGCGAGAATTTCGTTTGGCGCTGAGGATCACCCATTTACCTACTCGCGGGAGCATATTCGCTCCACACTGGATTCGCCACTGAACCGACTTCGTTTAGTATGAAGCTTGATGGTACCTCGAGTTAAGTAAGGTAAACCGACACAATACCCGACCCTCGGCCCCAACAACCTTATAATTGAGGTCTGAAGAAGTGTGGTTTAAACCACAATTGAACGTGTGAAGTACTTGCAATAAATTTAACTTGGAGTATGACTTTTGCAGAAATTTGCTGAAAATTCCTTTAGTGTAAATGGAGCGAATTCAATCCTACAGTAACTTCAATCTTTGCAACATTTGAGCACGGTATTAAATTACTTTTTTGAGATGTATGAAACTTATCAAAAGCATTTTGAAGTTTGGTAGTGAAAGTGACCTGCAAACGAGCATTTTCTTGTTATTTTTGGACTTGACGACTTAATACCCTCCATTTGAATATTTATTTAATGAATAAAAATTATACAAAATCCTCGAATGAATAATAATTATTTTAAAAAATCCTCGAATCTATCACCTTCCATCCAATCAGAGAGCAGCACGCTCCTGCTTCCCGCCCTTTCCCACTATAAATAGACCTATTCTCCACTCGCCACATCAGTACCTGAGGAAAGAGTCTGGACCAGAATTTTTTACATATATTTATTTAATGGTTTAATTTTTTGATCTGGAGTACGCAAACTCGAGATCGCTCCAAACGTCCTCACCGAACTGTCCAGTCCGAGCGTGAGTAGCATCATGAAGAAGATGAGTGCCCAGAAGACAGATCCGGGCATAGTGGCGATGGCAGCGGGGTACACGATGAACACGAGCCCCGGACCTTCCGTCGCCACCTCCTCGATTGGTTTCGAAGACGCGTGCGCCATGTAGCCCAGCACCGAGAAGATGACGAAACCTGCCACGAAGCTGGTGGCGGAGTTGATGACACTCGTCAGCAGCGCGTCCCTGAGGACAAGGAGTTTCTATATTTCGGAAAAATCCCTTTCACGTAGTAAGAAAATTAAACTGTGTGTGTGTAAGTCGTCATTATATTTAATTGTAGAAAGCTTTTACGGCTGCATAGCAGCTTATTACACACTAAAACCTATGCATAAAAATACATACAGATTGAACAAAGAAATTGAACAATTAATGAATAATAAATCCGAAATGATGAAATTAGAATAATACAAAATATATTGATATCTTAATTTCAAATTAATTATTAATTGATTTTTTCATTTATTTATTCAATTTTTATGTGTTTATCTTATAATACTTATGAGTACTTACAAACGCTATTTAAATTGTCTTACTTTGACATAGTTGTCCTCACCTCCCTTATCCCTTTCACGAAATTATGAACATGCTTTGAAAAGATATATTGTTGACTCATGTAGAAATTTTACTATAAAGCGGAGTTTATAGTAAGTTTTGACTCAACTTTATTTCTGGTTGACACAATACAGTCATTACGCTGACCTCGCTAGGTTGCGCTGAACAAAGTTTCTGGTAGTTGAATTACACATGATTAATGGTCTGCCCATAGGACGTTTTTCTTTCAATTAATGTTAACATTAGAGGAATTATTGTTCTATCTTTATTGACATCACATTTACTTCTTGAGATTACCGTAATAATTTTGGTGCTCCTTCATAGTAGCACAATTACATCATTTTTCATGATAATATTTTAGTGTCTTTAAATCATAATTATGTCGTCAATGCAGACATGGGGAACAAATATAAATCTGAATAATGATCAGTCGTACAACAACGTACTTTAAATTCTTATTTTATTTATGTTTTTGTAAAAAATTGATATTGCAATAATATTGTACGCAAAAATTTAAAACGAAATGGAAGTAATTAAGAAATGCCTAAAACGCTATCAAATCTGTTATTATAGCAGCTATTATACAACTTATTCCAAATCATGTGAATGGGTAAGAAAACTTACCTAGGAACCTTTTTGATCGGAAATTGAAATTTGTTACCAATACATTTCGCAACTTTTTGTACAATTCTTTTAATTTTTCATGTACTTCAAATAAAAAATTAAAAGAAGCTTAATGAAACTAAGAATGTACAACTGGAACATTGGAATATTGACCCTGAATAATGTCACGGAAAAACGTCCTTCTGGAATTTAATATGAAATTTCAATCCAAGTGAAATTTGGGCTGAGGTGTGTTTTATCAAGACACTCCCTTATTGGGAGGCGCCTGTGCCGGCCCCATCCCGCTGGGACACCCTTGGAGTGAAGAAAATACAAATTTCGAGAAAAACGAGTAAAAAATATCACACTTGTCGGAGAGAGCTAGTCTCGCGTGTACAGACTCAATAGTGTGCACTCCAGTAGCTGTTGTATATTTTTTAATTTTTACTTTTGTATTTGTATATTTAAAACATTTGTATGTTTTTTAATCGGAGAATCGTTAAAGTTCAGTTTTTGTTTACCATTATTTAATTATTTCTAACCACTATGCCCAGAGTTGGGCAGTGACGAAACCGTCGCACTTATCAACGCGAGAGGGTTGCATATTACAAGGTGTAGTGCGACACAAGCGAGGATCCGGAAGAATGACATATCATTGTTTGAATGAGGGCAAACCCCGTCCTAATGGTAGGAAAATCTGTATGTCATACTTCGATAGCAGTTAGGTTGTGTCCTTTTTACGTCTTGAAAGTCGCAATGCTTCCCATATCTGTTCTATAGATAAAAATATTTGAATTTAGGGGTTCAAGATGGCATTTTTCTCTAGTTTTTATGAAAAACAAAACAAAAACTGTTGAAGCGATCAGCTTTAACAATTATGTGAGAATACACTAAACAATTCCCTACCTTATTCACGCAAAACATTTTCTCGCGGTCACTTGGGAAAGTGATAGAGGTGATGGGGGTGGACACCCCATCAATGGGGGTGGTTAATAGAAGGTACTTAATTATTTATTTAAATGTGCTGCTTACATAATGACACCGAATGTAATGCTTTTTATCACGAGTTAATCAATTTTAACGTGAGAGATAACCAATTTTCTAAAAGGAGTGGAATGTTGTCTTGCAGTGGGTTTCTCACATTGGTGAAAAAACACGTAAACCATGTTTGTCAGACAAGCACTCACCGTCCTGAGTAATTACGGAATATCTGAAACTCACACTCTTTAGAGGAAAGGAGAGAAGACGTAAGGTGGGGGTGGGTATTTTCTAATCTCAGATGCTGCAATGGGTGATTTTCTAATCTCAGCTACTGCAGTGCACAATATAGTCTATATACGTGAAACAAACTCTTCCCAACATTTTGAAGAGTAATATTTTTGCTTCTTTTTCTCGAATTTTTGCATTTTCTTCACTTCAAGGGTGTACCAGAGCGATGGTCACCTCCCAATAAGTGAGTGTCTCGATAAAACGTAGGAGCTTCGTCATCCTAAATTTCACTCGGATACATTTTGAAACATAGAAGTTATGGAGTGATGAATTTACTGAACCGCTATTTTTGACGCGCAGTGTATTTTTTGAATATAAGTTACATAGCTCACATCTATTTTTTGAAGATTATATATAACCCGTTATACATCGGTGTTCACGGTCTATTTCACTTCATCGGGCTGTTTTATCCGCACGGGAAGAATAGTCACATAATGATAAAAGGACCGTACGGTTGCGAAATATGCTTTTGGAATGCTATTTGCTCCCGTACGTTGGAAAATTTATTAGTCTCATAATTTTGGCGGCATGACAGTCATCGTCAATCTGGCAGGTCGAATATTTCTGGCAGATTGAAAATTTCTGGCAGGAAAAAGGAGCAGGAAATTTCTAGAAGGCGTACTCTTCTTTCTATAGGCAATGATAAAACGGAATTCAAAATAACTTACTTGTACACATTGTTATGATATTTGTTGTAAGAAGCGTACGCCAAGAGAACTCCAAATCCGGGACCAAGTGAAAAAAATACTTGAGTGGCGGCATCAACCCATACCTACAAAAATTACAATACAAATCACAAAATACAAAATAAAAAAACGTACTAATCAAGTTCCTTCGTAAACTTGATACAAGGCTGCCTAATTTCAATTAATTCTACTAAGTGCTAATTATGAGGAGTTAAGTTATTTATTTCGCTCAGTTACATTACTCTGGTTACAATTATTTTGGGATAGCTAATTTTTACCTGGCGACTCACCGCTAGATTTCACTTCTTGTTAGGGTTAACTTGTTCACTACTCGGGTTATACTTTTTAATTGTGTCGGGTTGTACAAAATACTTTTTAATTATGTCGGGTTCACTCTCCTTAAAATTACCTTGCGTCTAACAGACTTCGTTACATGGATCTTTTTCTTTCTTCATTTTTTGAAGTAAAAGATGGTCAAAGTGTGATAGAAATTTCATAATATTGTCAAGAAGTTATAAAATGATTGATAAATTACGCTAACCTACTTGTTTTTATTCATCCTTTATTCAGAGTGTATGGCACTATCCTCATAAACAGTTCTGACTAAGATGGCATTTTTTTTGCTCTAAGGCGATTCATATGGTACGCAGAAGGACGTTCGAAGCGATGATGGAGCAATGAAATATGCGTTCCGCCAAATGTTAGCCTGAGTCACTTTGCATGTCGCCGAGACGCCGCGCCCTCGTTCCAAGAGATTACGCGAAGTGCCGCTACGCAGCGCTGGCAGCTCCACTCGTCGCAGCGGATGAACGATGATACGTCAAGTGAGAGAATGCTACACTGAAAAAAAAAAAAAAAAAAAAATGAAAAGTGAATCTGTAAAGCAATAAATTTTTAACGCAAATTCCGAAACAGGAAGATTACTTTTCACCAAATCCACCAAAGAGCAATTTCGAAAAATCCACATGTTATTTCTTTTCAATATTTGAATTAACGTTTAAAAAGTACTGCTGGGGCATTGCCTAATCGGTTAGATATAACAAAAAACACATACCACACTTTTACCCGAATTAATGCCTTTAATATCGAAAATCCTTTATTAGTGAACCTATACAATGTGAAACCTATATATCTAAAAAATTCAAGATCCCATCTTCACTAGTGTATTATCTTGGTTGATGAATTAGTGTAAACAAAACCGATTACAAGTAAAGATAAACATAGAGTATATTAAATTTATAACAATATAGTATAACATAAGATCTGAGAGTTTCAAGCTTTATCTGACGACTTTCACGAAGATTAGTTCTGTTATATAGACGTCAAGTTTCCACAAACATATAAGTGCACTTTCACATTTTCATATTTGTAAGGAGAAAGGGTTAGTAAAGATTAGTAATGATCTATATTCGAGAAAATATTTTATGTTAAATATTTATTTCATAACCCATATAAAATACGTTTGTAACAAATTTGATCTCAATTTGCCAAATTTTGGCGTATTATTAAAAAGTTCAAAATATGACCAGAATTCTGTGCTTTGCTTTTAAATTCTTTCCTTAAAAATTCCTATCGGTCAAAACTCATAAATTTTTTCATAGAATGAATGGAAGTTTTTCTCCAACTTTCAGGGCAAACTAGATAAAAAATCTGAGTAAGGTTGTTTTCTATGATTTTTTGTTGCGATTCTTCTGTTTCAAAATAGTTTATGTTCAGCGCTTGATGCAACTCCCCACACTTACTCTGTTTCTAACTATTTGCTATCATAGGGACAAGGAGTTTAAGTTTTAAATCCTAATGATTTCGACACTGCAGTGACAAGGAGATGATGATGAGTAAAGCGATAAAATCAGCAAAATAAAATAAATTTACACTATTCAATGTAACTTGGATGGAAATGTGCTTGGAAGAAGTTAGTGAAGAGAACATTTTTGTACGTATTCTCGAATGGACCAACTAAGGACCACAATAACGAGTGTTTGTAAGGCTCAGTTCTTTGTGAGTTTACTTACTAGACGCATCGTGAATTTTTTGGGGGAACAGTGTCCAGATAGAATCTAGATAGCTGTATCCGAGTATTACAACTGCGGTAGTTAGCCGCAGAAGGTGAACTTTTCAAACGCCACAGCTGTATGAACTGAGATATAGAATTGAAAAGCTACAAATTTTTCTCGCCCCACCGGGAATTGAATCCGGTATGACTTGGTGACGAGCGAGGACGCTGATTCCGTAGCCCTTTTATCATATATTCAGGCTTAGTCCGTACCAGAGTCAGTGCGAACACCATTGGCAATGTTATGTGGCAGCATATTGCTCAAAGAGTAAGATGTATAGATACATTTAACGATATATTATTAGAAAACAATTATTTCTACGAAAATCAGAACAATTACAGGAATGAAACCTCGGGTAATAAGTTATCTGTTAGGAAATTTTACCTTCTCTGACTGTTTATTTACTTTCCTAAGGGAAAAAAACTGTGAATTTCATCGGTGTTTGTTGAACCGCGGAGAGGTTATGTGCTTAGCGGTTGCACAGATGCTTGTGTCGCAGTTAAAAGAAATGTTTAAAAAGTAGTACATTGTTAACATGTGAGATTGATTCGCCAGAAGACCAGAAAACTATACTTGTAATGAGGCCACATTTTAGCCGTTGATTACTAACTGGAGAATAAGGGATAATTACAAAAGTCGACTTAAAGAAATAATGTATAGAATTACCAATTGTTTGATATCTTTCACGAACTTTGAGTGCCATTATACGACTCAAGTCACGTCTTCCAGGAAGTCGGACCTGTCGTAAACAACCCTGTTCCATACTGTTCAACAATTTCGTAACGATAAACATCGAAGAAGTGTATAGATTACCTCTGGCTTGGAGATAGCAGAGAAGTTGGGGCTGAGGTAGTAGCGAATACCGTCAGCGGAGCCAGGCAGCGTGACTCCACGCACCAGGAGAATCAGCAGCACGACGTATGGGAACAAAGCAGTAAACCACACCACCTGAATACAAGAGCAAAAAAGCAATATGAAAACTAGACACTCTCATGCGTAGTTCACGATGTAACTTGGCTAGGTTACGATTAATCTGAGTCGATAAGAGGTTATAGTGAAGATTTTGAATTAGGGGCCTTCTCACCCTTCTCCCTTTCTCCAAGCCGTTTGTCCCCTCCCTCAAATCAATAGAGTTATATATTACAAAAATGGAGGAAAATATTTATATACTATTTATATTAAATTTACTTGTTCTTTAATATGTAGTAGCTCGTAAAAGACATCTAAACATCCTCTATGAACAAATGAATAAGATGGTATTAAAATAATGTAAAGTTTTTTATACCCGTAAAAAATCTAAGCTACTTTCAGTATCTGTAGTTTAACAACAACGACAAGATATTATCAACAATAATTTATCCTATGAGGATCCTTTATCTGAGCCAAAAGCGAAATGACTAATTAGTTACATCTTTTCGGTGACTAATTTCCAAATTTTATTGATTTAGTATTAAATAATGTCATTTATCTATCTATCATAAAAGACCATCATAAAGGACCCTTTTTCTGGAATCCGGAGAAATAATGCACCGCTCCACTGTCGTCTCTGTTAAAACATAGTGTGAACTACTCCGTTATTCTCATAGATAGTTTTTTATGGAAAGAAATAGCAAATCTTCGCAAACGTTGCAGTTGCTTATTTCGCTGTTGTATGTGACTACAATTCAATTACCCACAACTTCGTATACTGCCGTGCATCGCACTTATCCATATTGAGGTCCTTCTCACTGTCAGAAATCTTTTCCTCTCGCGGGTAGACCGTTTCTCCTTTTGAATTATAATAGGAAATAATTGTTATAATTGAAGTACGTGTATGATACAACAACAGACTAACAGGGGCCTAAGATTTTCCATTTTCAATCAAGTCATGTTCATGACGAAAAATGTTACTCGAGCGTTTCGCTGGGTGTACATCCAAGATAAAAAGACGATTGTTGCAAACAGTGTTAATTATATTAAGAAAAAATAAAAATTCTTCGTAGGTTGAAATGAAAAAGGTGCGTTCGTACACACTGTCTTCGTCTTTATAACAAGGAGTTCGTGGTTCATGTTGATTGCTTATATTCAAGGTTTGAAAAAAAATTCTGGCTCATCTCTTATTGCTGATTTGTTCCTTAATTAATTGGTGGAAGCGCCGTAAATAATAACATTTGAACATATTTGTTGAATACTTTCAAAGATATTTTCAGAAGAAAATAAGTTACCCATTATTTCGATCATACTAATAATTTCTTAAATATCAATAAACTTTTAATTCAATCGTCTTCCGTTGAATCAGAGGCCACTATAATGAGGTTCTTCTGCAAATAATCATGTTTTGAGTTTCTTTCTCACCTTTCCGGAAGTGGAGATGCCTTTCCAAAGAGAGAAATAGCAAATGACGTAGACTGCAAGCAAACACAGCGCGATGTCCCATTTGACGATGCCCAAGTCGTGTAAACCTTCGCTCGCGTGCAGTTCTAAGATGGCACGGCTGCAACAGAAAAAAAAAATTCAGGTCAACCGAGCGTTTGTCGGGTGATCTTTATGTTTGTAACTATTTCATTAATTAATGCGACGAAATTGTACGATACCGATCTCGCTGAAATTGGACGTTTCCTTGTATGAAATACATACAGAGGAAATCAAGTGAAAATCTCGACAAAGAAATATAAGCAAAAATAGGACGAAACGAAATATTGGTGAAATTTACACAGATATGATGGAAAATATTCCAGAAGAAGAATGCTCCGTCATGTTTAAAAACATACATAATAAAAACAGAGTGCGAATCGGTTCATTGATTTGTGACCATGAGACCAGGGCGCTAACCTCTATAATTCAAAGACTTCTTACAAAATGGGTAAAATTTAACTTCATCAGTTCGTAGTATTGAAATATACAACAACTTTCATTATGATTGCTATAAGTTTCAGCAAGAATATTCACGTAAACTAATATAATTACTTTAAATGAATACTAGTCACTTAACAGTTCGCATGAATATCTTGGGTAAATTGTCTCATACATTAATATCTTACAACCCCTCATCCTTCGTAAAATTTTCCCCATAATGTTTCCAACATCCGTGAAGTATTTTCCCAAAACTTTGTGTTAAAATGAAACAATTATTTCTTTAGGTGTTCCTCCTAATTTTCCTCTCAATCTCGAGGAAGTACCAAATTAATTTTTCTCAGTATAGGGTTCTAGTGATCCACCATAGTTTGAGTAATGTTTTCACAAGAGATTTATCTCTTCATTGTAATTTAATATAGACAAAAACATGAGCGAAATATTTCTTGATACATCTCACTAGTGTTGGTGTAAGCTTAGAAATACCTTTGTAATCTGGACGAATCGTCCAAATGTTGCGATTTTGAAACTTTTTGAATATTCGTTAAAGTGAAAACGTAAAACATATTTAATTTGATAAGGATGTATTTATACTACCAATACTATGAACTGAAAAAGAAATATTTTAACACGAGTTTTTAGTTTCTTCAATTCGAAATATTGGGTTTGTATATCGGTATCTTTTGTCGCGGACTTTTTGTAGAATTATTTGAGGCGAATTATATTGTCTCACATTGTTTCCACGAATTTCTATCTACACTGAGCATGCGAAAATAGCTCCCCGACAATATTTATTTGGCGGATTAATTGATATTCATCGTCGTAGATCTGCTAACAGACAAAAGACACCCACAAATGTAGAACTAAAGCTTCCTCTATACATTTGTGAAAAGCGGAATAAAATCAGAGCTGTAGTCACCGAGACATTCGAGCGCACACAGACAGATAGACAAGGAAACAAACAGTTGCAAGACTTCTTTCGTATTGATAGTCTTACCTGAAGTATTCTGAAGCAGCGGAAGTGTAGCGGGTGGCGTTCGCTCCTTCAGAATCGGTGGTCACTTCCGTTTGAAGAGTGACATTCCCCAAAGCATCCATCTCCAACTGCAAAGCAAGCGCGACCACAAGACTCACAAGAGCACTAGACAATTCGGACAGTAGATAGAAATATGTACTTAAGGAACCAATACTACACATCACCTATGATTAGAGCTGATATATTTTTGAAAACAAAATACGGGACACTTTCTGTATACCAACAAAGTGTTTTTGCCTTTTTACTCAGCAAGATCAGAATTCTTAAAAAACTAACGTACATCAGTACTACCTTTGCACCTGATACTTCTCAGATGTCTCAATATTTTATCAAGTAATTAACGAGAATGATTTATAAATTTATAAAATTCCACATATTGGAAAACAATTTAACAATGTCCAATTAATTATTCCTATTAGGAAAAGGTACATGAACAAACAAAAATTCCAACTCAATTTGAATTCTTAACCAAACATGGTTAAGATATAGTAACCGCTTGAACTAAGATTTCGATACTGTCCCTGCCCGGAAAGAGCCTTGTCGAAATACCTCATCTGTGGCTAAGTGGTTAAGAATGTTTTTTTTTTCATTTTCTTTCATTTTATTTGCGTACTTCCCGTGCCGCTACTATACAGTAAATAGCGGAGTTTTAACAAACATTTCGTTCTAACCTTTAATGTCTTGTTTCCTTCAAGAACTACGATGTATCATACACTCGTGCTTATTAGTATACCATATAATATTTTCCTCTCTCTTAGGCATGTCTGTTTTAAATCCTTGCCTCTTCATATCATCGTATGTTGTTGTCCGTATAGAAGTACATGATAGGGTATCATTATTCAATATAGATAGGCGTAAGGCCTACAATCGTCCATATGCGTTATCATCCTCCTGCATGGACGGTACCATTTTGCCCAATCATAGAGACAAACCCTATGGTTGGTTCCCGTTCCTAACCGCGGGGAGATAGGTACCTGTTCTACTATCTGACGATTAGTTCCATTATGTCATAGATTTTTTCCACATATATTAAAGTGACTTCATATAGATCTTGTATGCTTATAAATCGTGTGAAATCATTCCACACATATATTCCTTTTTGTCGCAGCGCTTAGTACCATTCAGCCCTTTCTTGATCGTAATGGGGGCAATCGAAGAACATATGCGGTACTGTATCCTCCCCGTTGCCGCAAGAACACCCTGAATCATTTCGCAGTCCACGTTTACAACAATAAGCGTTATAATTTCCATGTCCCGACTATGTCTCAACCAAGGTCTTGCGCGGTTCAAACCATTTGTGATTAGTGATTGCGAAGGTTACATTCTTTATGAAGCGATACAAATTTCTTCCTTCTGTGGCCTTATCCTATCGAATCTGCTAACATTCAAACATTTTACGTCGTATTGTCTTCCACCAACCTCTGTTAGACAAAGTTATCGGGACCGCATCTATCTGCACCATATAATGTTGCCGTACGGAGCACTTGTTCTTTTATTTGTAAATCAATTGGTAGTAAACCTAAAACAACAAGTATTGATTTAGTTGCCACGCTGCGATATCATCCAAACCAATACAATAAACTAACCCGTTGTATACTTGATAGTTTACGCTCCATATGTATCAGTTTTGTGTGTTTATAACACTGCCATACGAGTAAGTCATTACTGGCACCAATGCACCGCGATATAATTGTTTCAATTGTCGACCCGGGAGAGTCTGTTTTGTCATTCCTACTCGCTGTAATCCATAGACCAATTTAAATATTTTCGCTCTTAAATATTCTACATGTTTTAGAAACGTTAGCTTATTATCGATCAACCCCCCCTCCCCAAATACATCATCTGGTCTTCCAGACGGAGGCGCCATGCACCTACTGTCACAATTGGTTTACGTTTGGACGCCGTACAATGTTGGTCAATGATCATACCCACCGTCTTGTTTTCCGATATTTGCAAATACGTTTCTGTACTGTAATTTATTAATTTCATCAATACTGCGGCACCCTGGTATTTAATTTCATATCTACTTTTGCCGGGAATGACGAGAACCAAATCATCAGCGTAGGCTGTGAAACTTATCACTTCGGAAGTCAAGCGATCCAAAACAGCATTTAACGTGACATTCCACAAAAGGGGTCCCAGATGACTCCCCTGAGGACACCCTTTCAGCAGTTCATGATATAGCTTTTCCTGCCCCATCTCCAGAATTACATATATGCCTCGGAGATAATCTCGTAGCAAAGACATTGTTTTTTTCTGGGACGCCTTTCTTACGCATTTCCTATAAGACAATCGCCCAGTTTACGCTATCAAATGCGCCTTTATAATCCACGAATATTAATAGTGTATATTTACTTCCTGTGTTTTCTACAGAACACATGAGATGACACAGCGCATCCTCTGTTCACCTCCCTTCATGAAACCAAATTGACATGCACTTAATTTCCCGTGTATAATTGTCTGAGTCTCGCGTGCAAGTATTTTATCTAATAACTTACCTATCACAGGTAATAATGTGATAGGCCGATATGAAGATGACATCTGTCGGTTCCCATTACCTGGTTTCTTGAAGAGACGTAATTCCCCAACTTTCCACGACCGCGGGAAATAACCACTCTGCTTACATAAATTATAAAGAACAGTTAACTTGTCTACATATCTGGTGCGCATATATTTCACCGTATCCTGTGTAATTTGGTCAACCCGGACTTTTACCAATCTTTAGCAAGTTAATGACTTCGTTTACCTACGTCACCGTTATCCATGTATCATCTTCTAATTCGTGATAACTATACTCTCACTGAGTAATCACATGCGCTTCTCCACAAGTTAATATTCCTTCCACAATATTGTTTCGTGTCGTAAACCAATCCTTGGTATAATCCCCATTATCCTTCATACTTCACCGTATTGTTTTGCTCTTCAGCTTTTCTCTCCCTATTAGATAAGGCATGCCCCATACATTGGTCTTTACACTCTTCCAAATAGGTCACTGTAACATGAGAGCCAAGACGTATACGTGTGGGTTGAGTCCGCAGGTTACTTGAGATGTGACCTGACTGGTATTGGTCGTCAGACCACTGTAAGAGATTGCTGCTGTAATCTAGATACACTTGCTACTAGTTGCGAGTGATGTAACTTTTAACAGTTCGTATTCGAGAAAGCAACTGGTAATTTTGGATGTTCGGATAACCTAGGTGGGTTTTCCGAAGTAATTGTCAGCAACTGAATTTATATGTTGTGACTTTACTGATTGTTATTAACTAATAACAATAAAATTCTAATTGTTATAAACAAACAAAAAACATTTAATTAAAAATTATTTTTTTTCAAAAATCTTTATAAAATAATAATTATCGTAAATGACTAATTCTAAGGGGAGGGAACCGAGTACTCACTCTTATTGGAGCCACTCACAATAAAAACACAGCAATGTGGTGTTCGAGCAACAAACAAAACATTTTATCATTCGTTCGATTACTAACTTAATTACTACACAATACACTGGTCAATCTTCACACTACTTCACATTATTTCGCTTACTGCGCTCTTGGAACGTCTTTTTACAGGGTACTCACCAAGATCATCTTCATCGTGGGCCTCTTTGTTCATTACCCTCTCGTCACAATTACACACTTCAATTGTTGCACTTGGCCTGCTGACTTTTAGATGACAATTTGTAGTTTACAAGGCCCAAAAATGACATTGATAAATCCCCTTTTTACACTATTACACGCCACTCTAGATGTCTCTTGATGCCGGACGAGATGAAGACATGTCCCATTTGGTGTTATTATTTTCGAATCTGGTTCGGGGTGCTGCACTAATGTTCGTTCTCTCCTTTCTGTCTAATCCATTTTTCCCATTCCCTTCACTTTCTAGGTCTTGTCACGTCTTAGAGTTTCCAGACTCACTTCTTATTAATTTATTTTCGCCTTTTGCTACATTTAATATTATCGTTAGCTCACTGCATGAATGCGCTTCGCATGTCTTATGACAGATCACAGTGTAACTTCCTTTTCTTTTATTGTCTAAGCAATGACGATGCCTTCTTTGGTTTATTAATTGTCTGAAGTGATCTGTGACAGCTTACCAACTTCTAAAACGTTATTAGCTTGACCCTTTCAGGTCCCTCACTCGTTCGTTCGAACTATTTTGTACTACGCGAGTCCCATTCGCCCTTTTTTAATCACACGTTTTCATTCGTCTCACATAACAAAAAGAAACTCTCACCAAGTTTCAATGTCTGACTCGGACAAATAAACCGTCTCAACATTTCTCACCATCAGTACCGCACAAATAAACAGTCTGAAAATTTCTCACTATCAGAATCGCAGAAGTAAATATTCTCGAAATTTCTCATCTTCTGATGTAAAACAAATAAACCGTCTCAAAATTTCTCATTATCTGATTCCAAACAAACTATCGAAAATTTTCTCACTTCTGAAGTACGACAAACTATCGAAAATTTTCTCACCAGCTGACTCGAACAAAAATAAACATTCTCAACATTTTTCACGATCTGATTCGCACAAAAATAAACCTTCTCAACATTTCTCACCATCTGCTCAAATAAATCGAAAATTTTCTCATCATCTGACTTAATAATCGAAAATTTTCTCACTAGCTGATTCAAACAAACTATCGAAAATTTTCTTACATCTGACTCGCACAAAAATACTCGAAAAATTTCTCACCATCTGACTCGCACAAAAATACTCGAAAAAATTCTCATCATCTGACTCAAGTGTGTCAGACTCAAGACTCAAGTGTCCTATATTTTTATAGACCTTTACGTGTCACGTGACGTTCCCCCTCTTATCATAGCTTCTTTGTACTTCAAGACTGGTTCTTTTCCCCCTCTTAATTTTAATTGGTAGTTTCCGAAAAGATGTTGCATTTTCTTGTTCCCAATCATACTACTTGATTCCGCCCTCTCGTGATATCCCATTGGTGAAACCCCCTCTCTCTATTTCCAAGATTCTTTCCTCTAGATGAAGGTCTGTCGGCCATTTTGTTAATTTTGCTCTGTACATCTGCGCGGTCGGCATGTTTGTAAGATCCTCTCTTTTATTGTTTTATTGCTAGGCGGCGCGGTACCCTCTTTTTGAACCCTGATTTTATTGCTGCATTTAGAATTTCTAAAGATTCTTAGCTTTGGGAATCATGTCCCCAAAGGACATGTGCCGTGTTCCTTTTTAGGCGCTTGTCGCAAACGTACTCCCACGTTGCTTTGGAAAATAATATTCCCTGACATCCGCTCTTTTTTTCGTTGCTTTTTTTTTTGTACTCAATTTTGGTGGCTCGTCTTTCTAAAGGTTCATGTCGAAACTTGTTCGTCTGCGAACATGTGTTCTCATCTTTGATGTCGTCCCGCCACTACGCTTCAGACCACCCAGGTCTTTTTTTTTGCTCGCACCCCTGTTGACCCATGCTTTGATATTACATATTTTGAGAACGTGTGATTGAATTATCAATCAATTCAATCCACGGTCTCAATGTGTGTAATTAATGCTTTCCGATGGCATTAACTGTGTAATGGCAACTTTATACTTGTATTTATGATTTTGAGAGTTTGTCCAAGTTTGTAAATACTAAGAAATCAATTTAATTTGTATTAAATTATTAATTATTGTTATTACACGTTTGTTTAATTGTCCGGAAAACTGGACTGGTGGCAGCGGTAAAACTACCATAGGAATTGAAGTGTTTATGTGGGGATCGGCAGTCGTCACATCTCTACTGCTCCTCCCCAATGTTGAATCCCGCTTCTACCAAATCTCACACCGCATCTGGGCTTGTGTGGTGTGGTTACAGTCATACTCATGGTTAAGAATGGCACTATACACAAAGTGATATTTGCAATAAATTACATTTTAGAAACAAGATATAGCGATATGAATTGTAATGCCGAGTTAACAGAAAAGGCAGAACCGGCTGTAGGGTGGGACAAGACCGTGTCATCGCACAAGGATGCCGTGTTGATTCCTTCGATACCCCCCAAAAATTTTAGTTTTTATGAACTCCCACTATTGATTTATAATGAACATATGCGTTATGTACGTAGAAACATTTTTATATAAGTGTTACACTTCTCTAATCGTAAATTTTCATTTTAAAATACTTTATGAAAGAAATAAGACGAACAAATTTGATAAATGGAAGAGTGAGTGATTGGTTTAGTGGATGGGTTGGGGAGGGGGCTCTGACAAAAAAGAAGGGCGTTGAGTCGGTTAAGGCCGGCACTGAAAAGTCGAGACATGTATGCACATATTTATTCCGTGTACCTCAACGTGGAGAAGATATGCGATAACTTTCAGTTAGGTGAAAATGGCAACAAGACGTGAACCGAACCTGGGACTCCTGGTTTGATCGCAGGTGTGTTCCCGGCGTGTCATTATTTTCACTTGACTTTAAGTTACCACGGGAAATACGTGTTCACTTGGTGAAGTACTTACAGCCTTGCACTCGGGCGTGTTCCAAGAGTTGCCGCATGATGTCCAAGGCAAAGAGTTGGTGAAAGAAGCGAAGAAATAACGCAGCGACCAAGCGATGATAACGTTGTAGTAGAAATCTACATAAAACGCTATCAGAACAACGGCATATCCAATTCCTGTAACATAAAAAGGTAGATGACAAATTACAAGTTGAATCACGCGTTTATAAGTTTCCGCGTGTGAAGCGGCTTTCCAGTGGATAGCGCTCTGGTGTATAGAGCCAAATTCGGCTATGTCGTAGCAAATAATATACAATAGACAGCCCTCTCTATCATTATTCCTTGAATTTCAAATGTAAAATGGGGAGTGTTAAGACTAAATCAGCTCTAATTTTGGAAGAATGAATTATTAAATAAAATATATATTTTATTTTTAACAATATGTTTATTTTTCGTTCTTGTCACACTTGTGCATACAACCATGATAATGACTACAAGGAAACATTGATGAACCTACTGATGGAAAAGAAGCACCGCTCCCATGCGCTCGCACTCCACATGGGATTCTTCAAATCAACAGCTTGCCAAGCAACCATCCCTTCTGCATTTCTTCACTTGCGTATCATACGAAACTTGCAGTAGAGAGTATACTTTAAACATTTTCTTTTCAGAAGTAGTCATCGAAAATTATACATTTCTTGGATGAGTGGAACCTCTCTTATCCAATTATCTGGTTATCAGCTTTATTACTTAATTTTTTATCACAGTTTCGTTCCACAGCTAAAGAAAAGTTTTATATGCGTGTGTTTGGTCTATATTGCAGAACACTGTGCGACCTACATTTACTTAATTTAGTATACTGACCTTTGGATTTAAAAATCATTAAAAATTTCGAGGTATTCATTTAGTATGCTTTCTGATTTCAATATTTCCGTCGTTGGAATATATATTTCCTTAAATGGAGCAAGAAAAAAAGATCCAATTAGAAAAAAAGAATTGTTATTCTCATCGCACCTCGACAATCCAGAGGTGAACCTCAGCCTAGATAATGCGTAAGAACACAAAAGGAAAAGAGAAAAGAGAAGCATAGGAAAGGAGCAGTTGTGGAGCTCTCGACGCGAGAGAGTCCTCGAGAACGTCGCAGACGCGGGCGAAGGACATGGCGGGGCGCGGAGGGAAATGGCGCATGCTTCCGGCCTGGCTGCACTTCCGGAGCGTGAGCGGACCGAATCACGGCGGGGAGCAAGGATTACGCCCTTAAGCGGCTGAGAGAACGTCGTCGGCAGGAGGGGAGGAGACGAGGAGACGAGGAGGAGAGGGATCTGGTCGGAGTGCGCACGCTGCTTTGCGGAGGGTCACACGAGGAAGAAATGAATGTCAGGGATAGAGGATTGCTCTAGAGATTCTCAAGGATGGTATTGCGATACTAGGTTAGAGCTACTGGGTCTCCTGTCCAATTGACATGTGCTTTTCACATTTACAGTACTGGAGATCAAATTTCAAAAGAATTTTTTAAATGTTTTTGTCAAGTTTCATAATTTGCAAGGAATGGACCATCAAACGCATGAGGAAAGGATACACCAATATCACTGTGACTTTCATCATCGTATGTTTGTTAAAAAAGGAGTTAAGTTTCTCTATGTAACATATCAGTAATATTTCTTAATATACTAATTTATGAAAAAGGAGCTTTTAAAAAAGAAGTTGTTTCTCTACAAAGACGTCATATACATTAAGCGAAGGGATTGTTATGAGTTAGACGAGCATCTTGTGTGATATATGAGAAGAAATATTGCTCACTAAGAGGTTTTCTAAAAGGAGAAGCATCATTTAAGTATGGGAATATTTGGGATGATGTGGAGGAATTGTCAGGCATTGACACTGTTATACTCGGGGCTGTATTCTAGACTACAAGGTTACCTGGTTCCAGATTGCGGACAGCAAAGGAGTGAGCACCCAGTTTCATAATCACTTCTGACAAATTTGTAGTTTTCTAGCATCCAGAAATAATTACATCTGGTCTTCCTTACATGTTATTTACGGACTCCGAGCTGAGGAAAATCGAAGTTACATCACGTAATGTACGACGATTTCGAGATCATTTTAGGAGTACACAAGTAATTCACGGGTTCTGTATAATTCTCTACCATAAAAAATCTCAACTTTTAATTTTTTCAAATTAACCTCTAAAAATCTCCTACTGCACCTGTAACATTATGAAGTTTATTCTAATAAAAAAAATTAATATCAGTAAAAATGTCCAACTATACACTGAGGTTCGTGTTCAGTTTAATTATATGAAATCATATGAATTATATGAATTCATTAGTTTTTACATTCCTTGTAAAGTTTATCACGCCAGTGTTATATTACCATTAATATTTATTAATATACGAAATTATGTTCACGCACAGTGCACACATATTGATATTATTATTTTCTAATATTGATTATAGTGACATTTTCAATCCGTAATCAGTCTTAGCACAGCTAAATAACTTATGAGCATCTCGTTTAACAAATCTTGGTATGATTAAGATTTAGATGATTAAGAAAGTACATATTTTACTTTTAAATTAAACAGAATGTATAATGCGTGTATTGTAATCAACTGAAAAATATTTCGAGATCTCTTCAAATCTTTATGAATCGATTCCAGGCGAGTCTATTTTCAAAATTTTGCGATGACGTCCAATATCGTAGGTGTGCATGTGTGTGTGTTAAGAACTTCCCCGATAACTCACGAATGAACTGACGCACCGAAACCAAATTTGCGAATTGAATTTGAATGCATTGGAAACACAAACATATTTAAGGACAGACCATACAGACTACGTTTATATACGGCGCTCCTCTTCCAGTTTCTTCAAATTAAGAAAATTGAAAACATGAAAAAACATTTATATTTAGAACATACATTTTTAAAAAATTTGAACATTTAGAGACAATTTTGAAACATGCAAATATTTGAAAAGAAATATGTGTGCACATTTGATAGAGAGTTATTGATTTTAATTTATATTCATCTATTCTTACTTCCGGAGACTAAATTAGTTTATTGTCCTCCACGTGGGCAGACGCAGCATGTACAGCTTTTTTGACAATCAATTTATTTATTTACTTATTTCAAAAACTTTTTATTTTATTTGTTTAAGGACCAACATAAAGCACTTTTTTCTGTTTTCCCTGTCTTATTGGTTAAACAATGGGAATGTCAACGTGATCTCTGGTAAAAGGTAACTGCCATCAAAGAAACTGTCAGTTCAACATAGACAGATGATGGTTTAGAAACAAGATATGAAGGTGTTTCAACTTCATATTGAGCGCTATCCACGTGTGCTTCGTTGCAGAGTTTAACGACTGTATAATAACTAACCATTATTTCGTATTTCTGAATTTCACATTTGAGTTATTGTTTACTTAGTGAAAATTATAAGACAAAGAATGTTTAGATTGGTTGGAAAAATGTCAATAATTGATACAGTTGATATAATTTTTGACTTTAGAGAAGAAAATACTGAATTTTAATACTGAATACGTGATTGATTTTCTGAATCTTTTTTCGTCTTTTTATATTGATAAACTTGTTTGTCTAGCAATGACTCATTGAATTTAAGTTGGGATTGAGTTAAGATTATAACTTTCGTACTTACAGCCTAGCGATTTCTAGGGATTACATAACTTAGTGAAGCAGCGTGCTAAACTTTATCGCACTCTTATTACAAAAGTTTAAACAGATGAAACCTTACAACGTTTTTCTTCGGAAATTATCGAAGGTGGAAAACTGCTTTGTTGTTTCATGCTCTTTGGTTTAATGTCGTATTTTGTTCCATTTGACTTAAATTTTATTTTATTGATATTAATTTAATTCTAATGGATCAAACAAAGCAATTTTCGACCTTTTGGTTCCACTTGAATCTTCGACGTTTACATATGCTTGACAAAGGTCTGCACAATCTACGATGAACCAGTGTATTCTAGATTTTCGTAGGCACCATCACGCATTGCAGCTGACCTCAATCTGACATATCAGTGAGATTAATCGTCATTATTGAAACTCTGGGTCACATCGCTTCATTTGTTTTTGAAGCAACCAAGGTTTTGATTTCTTACCTTTCTTGTGTTCCGTCAACTCTTGTGCTGCACCCGCCAGTATACTGAAATGTCCTACTTGAAAATATTATGTCAATCCATGAAGAAATATTCTGAAGTCTAGATCACTTCATGGAAAGTCTTATTTAATAATAGTAGAGCTGAAGCTGGTCGTATAATATACCCTCACAGTTAAATAATAAAACAACAGTAAAGTGTTCAAATAAATTCTAGTGGCTAAGTAGAGTAAAACTGACTGATTTACGGCAAACTTTGATTATATAAGTACATGCAATAACTTACACAAATGAAAAATGAGAAATCGTAATAAAAAAACCCTCAAAAATTGCCCGATAACATTTTTAGAAAATAAATAATAGGATGAAAATAAAACTTTTCTACCAATATATTACCTGGCACATCATGATGTTGAAGCAATGATATGTTCGTAGAATACATTGTAGTGGTTTTCAAACAAGGGATCTCACGGTTTCTTGTACCGCTAGAAAACAATGAATTAGGAATTGCTTGTTAGAGGATGATACAAGATGATACAAATGTTAACAAATCTTGCGTGAAATAGAATCTATCGTCGGATAAAAGTGTGTATCAACTTAATTCTCCTTCATTTTAAGTTTAATTATGAATAATTCTTTTTTCACCGAACCGAAATTCTAACGAGTCCCCCTTACGCTATTGTATTTTTCATTGTATCTGACTAGATTGTCCTCTTCAATTGGTACTTTTTTCTTGAACAAGAATTATTTTATTTTCAGTCCCTGGCAAATGAAGTGGATGACAAATGTTTCTTTCCAAGAAGAGAAATCAAAATTTTCATCCTTTCATAGTTTTAAAAATACTTGTAACTTTCTGGCACGCAGAGGTATTTCTTGCAGCCGAAGATTCTTGCTTCGAGTCTCGGTTAGAATGTGTCTTTCACGTACACAATACAAGTTCTTTATCCTTATTCAAATCATTCAGTGCGTTTTGTTGGAAAACAAAGGTATTCATTCGACACTTGTCAAATATAGAATACTGGCGTGGCAGACTGTCGTTTTTTAGGGGTGGCGGCGGTTGATAGTGTCAACCTTACGAATGGAACTAATTTTCTGCTCTTCTTTCGCAGCACGGTCATTGGAGTTTGATAGGTGTACTCAAAATACGTATTTGGGAAAAAAGAAAGAAAGTGTACCGGCAGGAAAAAGTGGAATGACCATTGTAATCGGAATTGGACGAATACAACCAAACGCAAAGAATATTAAATATTTTATTTTAAAACTATTGTAGAATTGTGAGGTAATACACATTAGACTAAATCGAATCGCAAACGAAGAGGAAAAGATTTGAAGCTCTCCATGAAAAAGTCATAGGAAAATGCTCTGGTCGATGCTGGTGTGTAGTCTGTCCTGAAGCGCCTTCGAGTCGGGCGAGGGGAAGTGGTTTCGTAATTGGCCTGCACCACTAAAGCGCTTACGTCCCGGAATCTGCGGTGTCTGAGGTAGAGCAGTGTCTGAAGTCCCCGCTTCCCTGTCCTCCAGTCCCCCTGCCCTTCCTCATCCCCCGCGGCGCGCTAGCACGCAGCCAGCTTTCAATTTTATGAGCTCAGACCGCTTGGGATGTCGCGCAATTCATGTTTTCTTTCTCTTTCTCTCTCTCGGGCAGGATTACAGCTGCGGGGGATGGATCGGAGCGGCGGAATGATGCAATGGTGGCTGTGATACAACGAAGGGGTAGGGGATCCATAACTTGGTAGTTATAAGTAAAAAAGATTATTTTGAACAATTATATTCACATAAATGGAACACGTGTTTTAAAGAAGATCATTTCTTTATAAATTTTTTTAACGTATTTGTGTTTTATACATACCGAACTACCCAACATTCCAAACTATGGGTCCCACAAAGAGGGTAGCAAGTCCTTCGAAGAGGGAGGGGGAAACCCGGACCTTCTAGAGACTCAGCAGACTGAGACAAAAATAATTTTTTCCCACATATTTTCTCAAACTAGCTTGAAAATTAGGTAAAATTTTAAAATTTCTCACCATAATTTTTAATTTATTTCTAATTTTATTAAAAAATTATCCAATTTTTTTATATTTTTATCAATTTTTAAAATGATTTTATATTTATTGTTTATTTATGTAAAAAGAAAGTATATGACAATCTTAAGAGGAATGTAGTAAAGTAGGTGGCGTATTATGTTTTGACCAAAGTACACATGTGTATTTTATATTCTTAACACATATGCTTCATTGTACAAAAAATATGTCAGTAAACATAATAAAGTAATAAGCAAAATTTGTATCATGTTTTGACGTTTCGCCAGCACAGGGGATGAAAATAATAAATAAGTCAACTGAGTAATTAAGGTAAGTTTCATCATACTTATATTATTTAATTTAAATTGTCATAAAAGCCCTAGTATTATTGTAACGTCTTATATCGAAGATAAATTGCTTTTTTATTTGAAAATAAAATGTACAGCAACAAAGAGCAAGAAAAGAAATATTTATAAGGTCAATCGTGTGTGACGAGGGTCCCAAAGTTGTGAACGTATGCTTCCGCGGTCGTCAATATAATCTTGTTTGTCCGCGACTTCGGTCTGTACGACTATGACATTGCCGTAAAGATGACCGAAACCATGGTAGTTCTGTCTATTGAGATGCGTGTATTCCCGGTCACACAAGTTTATATGGTCCCAAAGTTGTTAACGCCGTCGGAGGAATGATCTGGAGAACGTGTGTAAGATGGAGAGATTGGAGTGAGGGAGACAATGAATTATGAAGAATAAAAAACTTTGTTTCTAATGCATTCGATGTAACGTTCACTCATTTCATAGACCATTTGAGGTACCTCCATCATAAGACATCACTTACTGAAATTTTCTTTACATTGTGTGGGAAATTTATAGTTTAACTCTAATAATGTTCTTTGGTAGTAAAGTTTAAAACAAACTTCAGTCAAAAAAGAGAAGCTTTTTTTGACATTTGTAAAAATGCAACGTCATTAAATAGCTTTTTATTTATAGGTATAGCTTAAAATAGGTCTAACCATCTCTGGGTAATTTCCCTTTTCTCTATAACATGCTACGAAACCAAGTATAATTTGGTGATTATCGAAGTTGAAATAAATAACTAAAGTGAAGTTAAATAAATACATATTGGAAAATATCGAATTTTCGCTTACATTCATTAGGCTAAAATATTTCAGGTCACCGACAGTCTCCGTCTTGTATTCATTTGCCTGTTCACGGTCGAAATATTTCCAAAGTCATGAATAATAAAATTTAACTAACAACAACTATTGTCTTTTCGAATTGATTATCCGCACCATTGACCTCGGTAGCAAGAATTGTCCTCGTTCCCCTTTCAAACACATCAATCAAGGAATTGAAAAAACTTTTTTTCTCTTTTAAGATGAACAAGATGACTACTTCTATGAAACACCGTGTAAATGTATGCATTTCCTTCTCTTTCAGATTATTCTCGTAGTTTGAAATAAGTATTATTACAGTATTAAAATTTAATGTAACATGTATGCTACAGACCTATATAGATCGTTCTGAACCATTTCATGCCTACAATACATAGCACAATATCTTGATAGAAATGTACTGGTTGACAGAGAGAGATCAGAGTTGCACCTCGGGCTGGGAATGGGAGAAGATCGAAAACATTTTGTACGAGAACGTGAAATATGTGTTAACACCGTAAATTGATACAATTTCTTCACTTTAAGTACATTTTTCATTATCTATCGTAGTTATTTCAACTTTATCTGTGTTTTTGACATGCCTGAAAAATATGATCAATTTTATTACGAGTTTTTATTTTAACTTCACCTGTTAGTTAGTTTGTTAGTATGTTTTGGCCAAATCTTGAATACTGAATTTTAAACCAGTTCACCCCAACCGATTGTGATTAAATTTGGCACACACATAAACCCGATAAATAAAATCGATATATTATGATGTCTAACACACGTAAAATCTTTTAAATGTGTCTAACTCAAATTTAATTTATTTTAAAAGAACGATTTTATTCCGAGATAACTCACGGCGGTTTACTTCCGGGAAGCGTCCCCTGATATGCAACCAATCTCTTCATACAAAAATATTATATCGAGTTGCATAACCTACGTCTTTGCGTTATAACATTTTATCTTACGAACAGCAATGAAACTTCGAATCATATCATTACTATCGCTTCTCAAACTGATGTTTATGCTATCGGAAAATATTAATGTTATTTTTTTCTATTAAATAAAGGTTGTGTTTAAAAAGTTTGTGTTAGAAAAGGTTTTTACAAATTCTAATACTAAAAAGCATAAAATAAAAATAAGAAATAAGAAACCGTTTTAAAAACAAGCTTTTGTTTAATCCATGTACTACAACGAATAAAATCGCCGAAAATGATTTCATAGTTAGGTTTTGAACGTAACACAATGTCAAATGTCAATTCCTCCATACACATTTCACATTAGTAGATCATAATAAATATAAACGTACTTACTATCTTTATCGCTGAAAATAATTTAATATTTTATGTTGAATTATTTGTCTTCAAAATGCTTGTCGTGCGAAATGTCCATAAAAGTATGGACCAATTAATTTCTCAGTACAGTGATTCGTTGGTAAGTAAGTATTTGCCGAAATATGTATTTCTTTTCCAATTCCCACGACAAGTCTTATGAAGACGAATAATTGAACATGAACTATGAAATCATTTTCGGCTATAAAGATAGTAAGTTCGTTTATTTTTATCAGGATCCACTAATGCGAAATTTGAGGTGTTAGCATTTGGCATTGAATTTACTCAATACAAACCAAAACTTGTTTTAGTATATGGTATAAATAAAAACCTATTATTAAAACGATTATTACTTCACATATTTTACATCATATTCCGGCAGCACTGGGAATATAAAGAGTATTTCGAAGAACTTAATTAACCACCCACTAAATTATTACACGACAAATTTGAAGTATTCATATGATGAACCACAAATAAGGAAATGCATACGACGTGTCGTATCTATATGTCATTCCCCTCATTCCCCATGAGCTTTGGAACAGATAATATACCACCTCATTGGCGACTGCCGCGTGGTGTTCACAAAGAAGATGGGAGAGGTAAAAACGTGCTTAAATGCCGATAAGAAAATGTATGACTTATATCAAAACCTAAGCATCTGTGCCAATTTGGTCGATAGAACGTTTCCACTGAGAAAAATAAGTGGAAACTTTAAACAAAAATATTTGGGGAGAAAAGAGGTAAAAATACCCAGATTTCATAGGAAATATCTTAAAGCTGACAGGTAAATTCTGCAACCGATTTGACAAACATTAATTTTAAAATATCTTCCATTTTGAACTCGATCCACGAATGTTATTGTTCACGAGGTAAACGTATTATTCACATTTTAGATAGTCGAAGACTCTATTACCTAACACCTTGTAATGTTTGTGATAAAATTTGTTTTGGATATTATATCAGCCGGGGATACCTGTTCTTTATATATCTTGCAGGATGTTTTCCTTGATACCCGTGCATAATTCAGTACACTATTCAGGATATACAATTATTTTATACTGTTTAAGCAAAATATTTATTGAAATATTTTTCCCCTTAATTTATATTCGTTATTTAGTGTTAACAAGAAATTAAAGACATTAAATGCTATGACTATTGTTTCTTAATTCTAGACATTAGTGGTTATTTTATCCAGATTCAGAGGAGACTCCTTTTAACAATATCTTAAAGAGATTTGCTCGTAAAACCCTAGTGAGAAAAACCTCTCGGAAACATGTAGCTTTACGTTTAATTTTATGAGGTACTAAGAAATTTTTTCACAATTTTGTATCATGTCAGGATTCATGCAAATGTGCCAAATTAAAGTAAAACAGGCGAAATAGGTGAAAAGTGTCTTAAGATTTGAATTTTAATGAGTTAGAGGAGCGAAGGTATATCAAATCGTTTAAAATCTCTTTTATCCATCCCGGAGAATGTTTTATCCAATAAACCTTTAAAGGAGTGATTTCCTCTTTCAATACAAGTGAAAGTACTAATATATTTCTGATACGTTATTTATTTATTTATTTATACAATGTCTACAAGAAATATCAAAAGAGCAATTTTGAAAATAACATAATCGTTAGAAAATTAAATTAGACATAAATAGAAGATACAAAACATATGTACCAAGAATAATAATACATAGGCGTAATGAAATAACTTACTGAACGAGCTTCAACTAATGATAAAAAATATAAAAAATTGACATTATGGTGAGAACAAAGTGGTTATTATTCTACACACAACTAAAACTAAAAAATCTTATTCCATACAAAACTAACACTAGAAAACCCTATTTATTTGATTCAACACCAGATTAACATTAGAACTAAACAGGTCTATTTCATATTTATACATATTAAGTAAGCGGAAATTTTTAAACAAAGAAAAAATACAGATTGAACTGTGTTACAGTGAGGAACAAAAAAGAACTATGGAAGGTCGTATATTATTCCTAGGGATATACAATTTAATTTTACTTAATAAAAAGGAACTGTTGACTAAACTGTGTAAAACATTGCATAGGAACAATATATTGGATTTACTTCTTGTTGTTGAAAGGGAGTCGAAAGAAAACAAACCTCTTAAAGTATTTGTTGAAAAATCTCTAACGCAAGCAACGTTGAAATTTTTCAAATATAGAAATCTTAGTAATTTATTTTGTACTATTTCAATTGCAGAAATACTTTGACGTGAAAACGGATCCCAAATTGCGGCACAGTACTCTAATCTATTTATAACAAATGAATAATACGATTCTAATCTATTTATAGCAATGGAAGCAAAAAACGTGGTGTTTCGTATTACAAAGCCCAGCATTCTGTAAGAACTATTAATAACTGAATTCAAATGAATGTCAAACTTAAATGATGAATCAAAAATTACTCCACGATCTTTTATGTGAGTTAAAGTTAGCAGCCTTGACCCATCAATTAAATATCCAAGGGGAGTAATGTCCTTTTTCCTTGAATATGAAACGACAAAACATTTATTTATATTCAGTAGTAAATTGTTTTCCGATCACTACAAGGCAAGCAAATTAAGTGATGACTGTAGTAAAGATATATCCCTATCATTATTGATTACCTTGTACAACTTTAAGTCATCACCATATAAGAGATATTTAGATTCTGTAATGATCAGGTAAATCATTGATAAAAATGAAGAAAAGCAAGGGACCGAGATTAGACCCCTGGGGAATGCCAGAAGTGCTGGAGTATGGCTTTGATTTTGAGTTAGATACAGTAACGAATTGAGAACGATTTTTTAGATAAGATGCTATAAAACGGACAAATTCTTCAGACAAATCAAATGACAATAACTTATTTAAGATAATTGAATGGTTAACTTTATGGAATGCCTTTGAAAAATCAGTATAAACTATATCTACCCTTACACCAATGTCCAGTTCGGATGATATGTCGAACGCAAATTCCATTAAGTTAGAAACAGTTGATCTATGAGGAAGAAATCCATGCTGTTGTGGAGATATTTTAGATTTGATAGTAGAATATATGTATTTGTAAATAACAGTTTCAAAAACTTTTGCGAAGGAATTTAATAATGAAACAGGACGTTAATTTTCATCGTTTTCAATCTTACCAGATTTAAAAATGGTCACCACTTTCGCTTCTTTTCATTTTTGAGGGAAAACACAAGTATATAGAGAAAGATTAAACAAATAACACAAAGGCTCAGCCAAGATCTCTGAACAATCCTTTACAACATAGCTAGGAATACTATCAGGACCAGAAGTCATTTTAGACTTTAATTTTTTGATAGTAACTAGGACCTCAGGTATAGTAAATAAAACCGTTTGATTGGTTTTATTGGAAATATTATTCAGAGGAACCCTATTACCTACAAGCTCAACAGTAAACACCGATCTAAAAAATCAACAAATGCTTCAGGTATACGATCCTTTGAGATGACACACCCATTATATTTCATACCTATATTACTGAAATCAAAAGAAGATGAATGTTTGGAGTTTACATAGCTCCAAAACTGCTTGGAGTCTACATTTATACAATTTTCTATATGATTCAGGTACTCCTTATGGGCTATATTAATTTTAACCTTAACATTTTTTTCTAAGGTCTTAAAATAAATTATTGTGATATTTATATATTTTTTTCTTTTCCTAGCTACCCTATGTTTAAGTTTTATTGAGTTAATTATATCCTGGCCCGGGTTTTTCTCCGGTTTTCCTTCGGGTAGAGGCGGATTTATCATACAGGTTCTCTAGGCTTTGTCTAGGGGCGGGTCTATTGTAACAATAAATCGTGAATTTAGTGTTATTTCAATTCTTTTGATTTTTAAGCACTATACTCAGAATAATCTATAGTTCGATAATAACTTACATGTAATTTTTTGCTTAAAATTACAAACATATTGACATTCTATTAGTATTATAACTCGCAGCTAACTTTTTATCTTATCTAGGAATTTTTGCTGAATTTTTTGAATCCGCCTCTGCCTTAGGGCCCTTGATCGGAATTGATGGGATGGTCCCTTGCTTGCTTCCGGAGAGTAAATTAGTTTTTTTTCCTCCACGTGGTCATACGCAGTTTGTACTGTTTTTAGACAATAAATTTATTATTATTATTTATCCTTTGTAAACCAACAAGGGAACTTACTTTTAAAAATATAAGCTTTTTTGGGTGTGCGTTGATCAAAAATAGAAAAGATCAAACTGTAAAACTCATTTAAAGCTGCATATACATCATTTATGCTATATATTAAATCCCAGTTACATTCTCTTAGTTTTGTATACATATTCAAAAAGTAAGCTTTTTTGTAACAATAATATGAACTATTAATTATAGAATTTTTATTGAGCTTATATTATGATCAAAGTACTTATAATCTAGGTTAATAAGCAATGAGGGGAGAAACTCGTCAAGCGGTAACAGAGGACAATCAAACTGACTGACTGAGAGAGACGAAACATTGCTAATAACAAAAATCAAGAGTAGAATTATTACAATTAAGAATATTATTGTGCAATGAAAGATTATACATGGACATTAAATTATACATATTTTTAACAATTGCGCCAGCCATCAACCTATTATAATGTACTCCATTAATTTCAGGTAAGTTAAAATCTCCTAATATTAACAAATCTTGAAACGTAAATTTATTTTCAAATTGTCAAAGGATGAAAAGCAATCATCGTATAAACTACGAGGGCTTTTGGACGGGAAATAAACAACATTCACACAGACAGCTGTGTAGGAGTGAGACATGCGAACCTGTAGTCAGGTAGACTCAAAGTCACGCGGAAACAACTGATCACCAACTGCTACAGTAAGCTGACTGACATGCGGTCGCCGGTGAGCAGTCAACAATACCCCCCTCCCCGCTCACTACCACTTCGCCTCGCACCACTGTCTCGCCTGATAACAACATACCGATCATCAAATAATTCACTACTACTGACTCCATGCATCAACCACGTCTCAGTTAAGGGAATAATGTCGAGCTGCTCACTTAATACTGACTCAAAGAGAGTATGGCTTTTGGTTCGCAAACCTCTAACATCTTGGTAATGAACCGTTAACTTTCTATCCATAATAGTTTAAATTAAAATAATAACAAAACATCTTCAAAAGAAACTACACTAATAGACTGAAAAACAAAAAAAGGAATAAAAAGAAAATAACAACAAAAAATTAACCAACACAATATTAACCTAATACAATTATCAATTAAACACCCTGTTAACGACAATTGTAAATAGAGTATACATAAACTACACCGTTTTAAAATACTATATGGAACGGATCAGAAACACACCCGCTATGCCTTAACTTTACCCTCACTATTTCTAACAGCGGTTTCTCTCTGAATGCAAGTCAACCTCATCCTTTAAAACAATTACTCTAGAATTCTTGTCATCTCATTTTCTCACTTTGATTCTATCAACCCTATCCGCCCAAACAAAACTACAATTAAAGTCAGATCTCAACTTGCGTGCCTTGGCAAGTATCACATGTCTGGTAGGTGTCAGAGAAGGGTTTATGTAAATTACTGAGTCTGTGGCATGTCCTTGCAGATGCCGGGTGGAGAAATCCCTCTTTATTTTCCTCTTGGCTAGTAGTTGGTCTGGGTGTTCTTGTCTCAGGAACGTGACAATTATATAGTCGGATGGTTGTTGCCACCGCTGATACGGTAACAGACGTCAATCCCGTCCTCACTTAACTGAACTCCAAGTGCTTCTCCCACCTCGATCACCGTGTTTGTAAGGGACGAGTTGGTCTCATCACGGGCCTCTGGAATTCCAAACATTTCCGGAGTATTTCTTCTGGAGTATTGCTCCAGGTCTCCTTGTCACCTTGACAAATCCTTCATTAGCAGCCTCAGGTGTCTATTTTCCTCCTCAAACCCATTGATCTTCTCCTGTTTGTTTATTATTTATTTTTCCATATTACCTTGGCTGTCCAGTATCTCATTTTTCATCTGGTCAAGTAAGGTTTTAAGTTCATCCATAGTAATGGCCATGTCGGCAGATGTAGATGGTTGGGTCTGCGATGTAGTGATGGGAGTAGAGTTCGAGTGGTTACGGTTGAGCCGCTTGCTCCTAGTGCATGAGTCACAACACCACAATCCGCTCGCCGAGATAACCTCAATCTCAGTCGCAGTCAAATTAACACACAACCCATGAATAAAGTCTTTACACTGCTTACACTGGACTTTGTTCTTAACAGGTCTACTCACAGGAGCATGGCATTTGCCACAGGTTCTCATATCACGTACGTTGATCTTAACATTCGGAATTAGGTTTTCTATATCGATACTGAGATTTACAACGACATCACAATAAACGCACAGATAGTAGCCACTAATTAAAAACGTATTTGAAATATCACTAAAAACAATTACATATAAGCGTAACATTATAGTTAGCATTATAGCTCGTTCAAAACGAAAACAAATACGGAGCAATGCAGAACACGACTGCTCGCGTCGACTGCCAACGCTTATAATCAAGGATTCTTACTTTACTGGTTGTGTTGATTTATTTTAGGTAAATGCGAAAAACGTGTGAACAAATATCAAGTTATGTTTAGAAGTAAGCTGTTTTATTCTAAAGAAAAAAAAATTTTAGGCACCTATTATCGGTTTCATTGATTGTACTTTGATATTACGCTGCTATCCTTATGATAAAGAAAGTTGAAATAATGCGTTCCCTTCCATAGAATATCATATTCACTCCTCTGTAAATCCAACAGTCCTGATGTGTTGAGCGTTCGAAAATAACCAGCAGTTTTTATTTGTGTGCGTGCCGTGTTATTGGCAGTCTCGTTGCACAAGAGGTGATATTTCAGGGATTGGGAGGAGGTGACAGAATAGTCGAGAGAGGGATGATATGGAGTGGGATAGAGGAAAGAGGGGGAGTAATGAGTGGATTAAAGCGCGTTCATCCATTCCACGTACAATCCTCTACCTGAGAATGAATGTGTGGAGACCAAAAATGGATGAACTATTCGATATAACAATTATTTTGAAAGAAGTAAAAATACGAAATATTTACAATAAATTACATAACAATTCAAAATAAAGAATCGGATGCTCATTGTCTCGCGATAGCAAAGATGACTTTTTATGATACTTTCACAGTTGCTTCTCAAAATGAACGTGTTACTACTCTGTTGTTATTATGTAGTAATTATGGCAAATAGCTAACAATTATTGTTCTTATTTATGGGGTGTGTCACATTTTGCCTTCGGGAGCAGAAATATTCAATCTGACACGATCTTGGCGTCCTTGATCGGAATAGAAGGATGGTCTGTTTCTTGCTTCTGGAGAGTAAATTAGAATTCACCTACAAATGGTCTTATTCAGTTTGTAACGGCACTTATAACACATTTTTTATCTATTAATTGAATGTAAAAAACATACACCTAAAAAATAGTGTTATTTATCCTCATATTTGTCATATTCCATTAAACGCTCAGGTGTCCTCCACACTCTCGAAATTAATGCAATAAAAATTCATCAATTTCCTAGGAACGCATTATATTTGCTTAAGATGGCGTGCGAAAATTTTTGTCTCTATGAAATATAGATAAAAAGCTAGTTACCTTTGAAGAGCGGGACGATGCGTCCCCAGCAGGTGATGGCACCTTTACGATGGAACTGGCCGAGCGCCAACTCCATGTAGAATAAGGGAATTCCACCGACGAACAGCATGATGCAGTAGGGAACCAGGAACGCACCTGAAGTGTGGAGAGGGACGAAATGATTATAGCCATTCCAATACAAAATAACTAGGTTTAAATTTAAATTCTAATGATTCACAGAAGACACAGAAAACAAAATTCAACGGACGTATAGATTAACTATTAAAAGTCCAATTTATTTATAAGCGTTGCGATACAGAAAATATTATTTTTCAATACTTCCATCCCCAACCCACAAGCTAAAGTAAGTATTCTGTATTGCGTCCCACTGTGATTCCTCATGGGAAGAGATAAAATTCGTCCAACTTACTTTTCATATTCCTGACTAAAAGAAGCAACTCAACTTGTTTCATTATGAACAATATCCCAACAGAGTCCCAAAAGACTGACATGAATGGTAGATACACACGTAAACCCAAATTTGCAGTATTTTACTCTCCGATGACCGCTTGGAGGCGCAAATTTTTATCTGACCTGAATGATCTTTTTATTGATATAAAGAAAATAGTGTGTTTTTTACTTTCCCTACCCAACTCATTTATAATACTGCGATTATATGGATTGGATTTTGTCATTTCGATAATTAAATATAAATTGGTAAATATCTTCCGTTTTCATGTTTAAAAATGCACAACGTCTTTTTAGACGAGAGTTCTCACACGAGGCCGATTTCGACGTTTATCAACAAGAAAACCAAAGTACATAAATTTGTACAACAACAATTTTGTGGGACAAGAAAAAAAGACTTCAAAATATACTTTTAGAAAATATTTCTCAACAAAATTGTACGATAGTTGCCAATAATTAAATGTATATGTATATTAGTTGTGATCATACATACACATCTGTTTTCATGATTTCCATTCATCAATAGTTAGTGATTCATACGCAATAAGTACAAAACATTGTTTATAAATTGCATAAATAAAGATGTAGTATGACTAACTTTAGAGAGTGATTTTCAGATCTTAAACCTTCTCGGAAAATGAAAAGCCAAATTATAGAATTTAAGTTTTTTCTTGTAGAAGTGTCAATACTGATTTCTTAAATTACTAAAATAGTATTAATATTTTTGTAATGCGTTTTAAATACTTGCCCACGACTCATACAGAATTATAATATTTTTTGACATACCCTGATGAATCAATATCATTTCTAATCAATATTTATCATAATTATAATACGAGAATATATAATTCAATAATTGGAGGATTATTTATGATAGTGTTCCACAAGTTGATACACAAGTCTTTTTCTTCTATATCTACTTGGAGTGATCATAAACAACCACTCAAATATTTAAAGTTTACCGGGATGGAAATTGATAAAATACAGCTGAGTATTCGTCAAATGATATCGAACAGCATAATATTATTAACATTAATTCAGGTCGTGTAAATCGAGACATAATGACCGGATGCCCCAGCCGGATGGCAATGACTATAGTAAAATCAAAATGGACGAGGGAGAAAGATAAAACAAATTTTTATTTGTTAAAAAAGTGGAAAACATTGTGAATGTATTACTAGGTATAAAATACGGATAAAAAAATTACCAGACACAACTTCATTCTGAAAATAATGAAATATAAAATCAAACTCTCGTGTCCGTATCTGTAATAGTTTTCTTCTCTGCGTTGTTGTGTGAGCTGGTCAGTCATTCACTGAGGACATCATCGCTTATTTGTAGAGACTAGCTTCTCATTTAAAGCTGGTTCCCAGCAAGTATGTGGATGGGGGATCGAGCTTGCACCTTCGCTTCAGACAAGACCCGAGTGTGTTTTATGAGAAACTAAATTGATAATTCCTCAGAGATGAAAGTAGGTTTGCATCGAGCGGTTTCATAAAAATCCATTTACGCTATTAATAAATTAGAGATAAAGCTCTTTCCTCGAAAAACGTCTTCAAAGTTTTTGATTTTCGGAATTTTCTCTCTAATTGTATTACTATAGGTACGAATCTTTCAAGTTTGAAGTATGTACAACTAGCACAAGTGGTTTAGTATTTCGGATGCCTTATCAATTAATCATACGGGTAAAATGATTGATCGCTTAAGGTGGGACCAGCACTCCCAAGTCAGTCAAATCACTGAGGTGTATAATTGTTTGATTTATTTTTATTGCAATTGTCATAAACCACAACAATTTGAATAATAATGGCGAATAAGCATGATTAAATTTCTATCTATCGATTAATAATATAGTACAAACATTATTCAGAAACTCGTTTGAAATGCATAAGAGGATGTACAAAATGGCGGCCGAGCACAACGGTTTCGTGATTTATGCATCTCACCTCGAAAAAAAGTGAAATATCTTTCTCAGATATATCTGTGACCTATATATAAAAATGATGTAAAAATACTACGGAAAATTTACTACAATGCGAAGTAAACTTCCATCACTTTCGTGATTTAAAAGTTGGTCTCTTTTTGTAAATAAATGTTTTAAGATGCAATGTATTTCACCGTCAATTATAATTGCAATTATTTCATTAAAATGGCCGGAAAGGTATGTTTTCACGTTGAAATCACAGTAGATGTTACTCTGTTTACCTTCATAGAGCAGGGCTTTGACTCATATTATCGGTAGCGAGAAGAAATCAGGAGGAATCTGCTTCGCTATAAATGAAGGAAGAATCTGGCGAGTTGAAGTGAAAGAAAAGGGGTTGGGGTGCGGCTAAGCCCCAGCGCTCTCCTGCAGTTGCCCTTCGCTCCTCCCTTGCGATGGACGGCGGCGGCACCGGCTCGGAAAGATCGCACGACTCACCGCACTCGACGATTCGGTTAAGGGAGCACTTAAGAACGAGTCGACTTTTTACGTCGCTCATTCGGAATTCATTTCGGACGACGACAGAGGGAAATCCAATAACAATAAGAATAAGAGCGCGAAAGCTTTTAGAGTGAGCATGGTCCTTGTGCGTGCCGCCACTGCCATCCCCTCCCCGCTGGGAGAGCGCGGGCTGCTATTACCCCGTCACTGTCCATCGGCACACTCTGTCCACCTTCATCTCACGGACAATTTGATCTCTTTTATTCCACTACACCTTTTCTTACCCTCTTCTTTCGTATATTGTCACCTCGCTTCGTCGTCCGCTGTACTCAGCCTCCTCCACTCTACTCTCAAGTACAAAAAAGAGACCGCGAGTGACAATTAGAGGCTATACTAGAGAAGAGAGGGAACAGGGTCGTACTGCGTGTAAGGAGACCATTTAGAGCTGCGGTATGTGATTCAGAACCTGGAAAGGGTCATTTATCTAAAACAGTAACTGTCCTTTTTGGTATAATAATAAATTTATTGTCAAAAAACAGTACAAACTGCGTATGACCACGTGGAGGACAATAAACTAATTTATAAAATGTTCTTACTTCAAAACCCGTAAATCATATATTACTTCCGTGTACATGGAGAAGATTTGACGGGCCCGAAAGTTATTCCATAAATCATGTATTAAAATGAAACCTAGTTTAGATATTAATCCCAACGATATAGACAACTTTGATTGAATACATTAAGTAATTTGGCGCAATTTTAAATAAAGTTTTTTATCAATTCCCCGGTTAATGATGAGCATAGGTGAATCCAAGGGCGTGTGTTAATGTAGAGATATAAATAATAACTTTGTTCAATTTGCGCTCGGAAGATTTGACATAAACCCGAGAAAATTACTTTTTCGTTATTGTCTGCCAAAGAAATATTTATCAAACTCTGCGGTTGTATGAAACTACCAGAAAGAAACTGACGGTGACACTGGGTAAGTTCAACTAGTCGGATTTAAATGAACTTTGAGGAGAGCGAGGGCAAAGTATCAAAACCACATAGCACTAAACCATAATATATTTATTATTATTTTGTTGTTGGTCGAAAGTAGGTTCAGAAAAAATATATACCCATTTCTTATTTATTGTTTCCACGAGCCTGCTGGTGCGCTAGCTCACCTTTTGCAGGAACGGCGTTCCTAACTTCGGAGGATCCAAGAGTAAGAGAAGGAAATGGAGTCGGCCACAAATTCTCTGGTACGTTATTCCACATCACAACCAAATATATCCCTTACGATTCATGTTACTCATCTATTTTTTATTAATTTCATTAATTTTTTCCTTTCCACACGCCAGGTTATTGGAATTTCGTGTTTACAAATAGATTTCCATTATGGTTTAATGGTTGTATATTATTTTTTACACACAGAATGGGCCCGTGCGATCCCACAGACCGCAGGATAATTATTGTTAAACAAAACAACGGTTATTTAGTTTTTATATTATTTATTTTTTTGCTTCAAAGTAAGTTCTTGCACGTGGTCCCAGGCGTTAGAGAATTAGGAGGGAGAAGACATGACAGAGACAAAAATTAACCTTACGTTTTATACCACCAATACCGTTTTGATGTCTGTGTCTGCAATTATGTTCGCCAGGGTTGCCTTGGTTTGAAGCACTTGACCAAGATGTTCGATTATATGTTAGTCTATTCAAATCTAAGATGAATCTGCATTAGAGTGGTTCTTAAAACATCAACTTTTGAAATTTGGACGGGACACCCTCCTGTTTTCTTTTGTCGTAAAATAATATTTTCATAAAATTCTAGAGTTTTCAAAATACATTTTATGGGGCGTTACCAAGCTTCATAATATTAAAATTTTAAAGCTTGGTAGCGACTCCTAAAATGTATTTAAAAAATCTGAAATTTTTATGAACACCTTATTTTAAGGCATAAAATAAATTGAAAGTTTATCCCTTCCAAAATGTGCTTGACGGCGACCCTTGAAACGTATTTTTAAAATATGAAGTGTTTTTTTAGACAGAGAACAAAATGGGACGGTGTCGCGTCCAAATTTCATCAATTGATTTTTAAGAACCATCCTAAATTGCGGTCCATATCACCGTTTTTTTGTTCTTTTAGACAAATTTCTAGGTTAACAAAACCTTACAGTGAACCCTCTAATTATGTTTGAGAAAGAGCACTTCGCATAAATGAGACGATAGAACTAATATTCTAAAAACAATGAAAGGAAATCACCACTAAATCGTAGAACAGTTCATTCGGAAAAGTTTCAAGAATTTAACTGAGAAAATTGATTTTGTCAAGCTCAGTCCTGGAGTTTCTATTGGTTGTAGTGGTTTATTCGGTTTACTTTACTTTAAATAAAAGTAATAGTCATAACCGAAAAATCTAGGTTAAAGATAACTGAGATAAATTTGTACAACATCTCTTTCAGACATCTTTACTTGCTAAAAAAGAGTTTGCAATGACCAAATCATACGAACATTTTATTTTTCATTTGTACATAGGAGGATTGATTATCGCCTTTTCTGTTGGGTCGGTGCATTGGAAACAAATATTCAACCTATTTTTATTCATTAAAAGAATTTTCTACAAGCTATATGGGAAAAAGGCGAAATGAAACCTTCACACATTTGTTGATAAAAGATTTTTCCTCTACGATTTATGTTTTGTGCACCAAGTATTAAATATTTTTTATATATTAAGTGGAAACATGCCTGAACTTCTTAATATTTACAAAGCTAAACGAAGAAAACTTGATTTACTGGTAATTCCCGAACCAAATTTTATCTATTACACAAAATGTAACAGTTTTCTAGGCCCAAAAATATGTTTCAGAAGAGATAAAAAAGAAAAACATTAAAAACAATTTTAGAAAAATTAAGAAACTGGCTATTTATTTCCTTACAAACATTCAAAAATATAGTAATAGATCATTACCTCTTATTAAAACTTATCGTATCATATCATGTTTAAAAATTAAAAGTTTTTATTGTTGTTTCAGAGCTCTATTATATACTATATTAAGTTTTTGATTTTATTTCAATATAGTGTATATTGTATTGTATCCTACATCCTGTAGGATGGTTTAAGTTTAATAATTGTAAATAGTCTGTTTTTGTACGTACAAATCAATTTAATTAAAAAGGAGGAACCACAATACAGTCTCTGCCTTTGAAAACAGGTATTTTTCTTGAAAATGTAACAATAATGTAATATTTTAATCTAATAAAGAACCCTTAGTGTCAATTATGTATACCAATTTATGATTATTAAAGATAATAATTATAATGACCTACAATGACATTTATAAAGTAAAATATTGAATGTAAAAACCTATTTGCATTGCATCATATACAATTGATCTGCAATATAAAATGTGTACTTTAAAAAATGAAAAATTTAATTTATTCTTAATTTATTATTTAATCTTTTATTCGCGATAAAGCTGGAAGACTGTGGAGGAAGTTTGAAGTTCATTGTAACACAAAAAATTACAGTAAAATTGTCACATTTTTAAATTCTCTTAATTTATTTCCTTCGTTAACTATGTGTAAGAATTATTTGCTTTCAGTTCCGGCTATGAGAGGTAGGTTTGAATTACTATTTAACGTGTAAGTGTTGTTCAGTTTCAATTTATTGCAAAAAATCATTTAAAAACTACGCACGACCACACTGAAATCAATAACCTAATATGCCCGTATTTGAATATCGTATTAACATAATTAATCCTATTGTTCCAATCTCCATTGTATTGCTGGAAAATTTCGAATCACTCTATCGTGCTTATTAAATTGTCAAAATTTTTCATGTCGAATATGTGTATTTTACGTAATGCTCTCATAAATCTCCAGCGTTCAATTTCATACACAACTATCCCATGACGTATTCAGGTTTTAACGCCTTATTTTCCTTTATTCGTGTTACTATAGTGAATTAAACGCCGTTTATATCCCTTGAAGTCACTTTGCCAGTGAAAAGAATAGTCGTTATAGAAGTTTAGTTCATATTGTCAATATAGACGTTGTATTCGTGCAACTGTTGCGTCTCATATAACATTCTTCCATCGTCGGAAATCTCCCAATAAAAGTGATATCCTTGAAGTGGTTAGTTCTTTCCACCAAATTTTGTCCTTTATTAAATTTCGCCCATTATTGTTCATTTAGGTTTTTAATTTCAGTAAATTATCGAAACAACATGTTAGATATGTACGTCAGTTAATAATATCAACATCGAACCAGTAGTAAGAATAGATGATAAGACCACATCGCAATAGATGTAATATGTTCAATCATATCCGGTGATATGCGAAGTGAGTGGAAAAAAGTCATTTTGCCAAGTCTGTTGTCCTGGCGAGGATAAGCTTCTGCAGTAACTGCAAAGCCGTGCATCCAGTCTGTTATCAAAGTTTACAAAGAAATGGGAACGTACACTTAAACAAGTAATGTCAGAATGTAAAGATCCAACAAAAGATAACGGTCTGCTCATTAATAAACCTTCAACAGACATATTGAGCAGACAAATTCTTGAGCATTACTCAATTGAAAACTATTATTAACATGCCAGACTTTCGTACGTATTTTTGAGTTCGCTATCAAGGCTAATTATTCATATAAAATCACTACAGATAACCGAATGTCATTAAAAAATATACCCTCATTATAGTCCAGATCTCGCGAGTTTGGACAATTTCGTACACTTTACTGGTATCTCTTATCTTAAATAAGGCTATAAAAAAAGTTAATTAGTATTCCATTCATGAGTTAGTTCTCTCAAATTGGATAACATTTGGAAAAATGATTTCCATGCGAAGTCGATTAATTTTATTTTGTGTCCCACCAAAATCTTACGTCATTATAATCTGGAATTTTGCCGACTTATTGGAGTGACTTGATGAGTCGACATTAAAATGTTTTTTGTCGAAATTTTGCGAGGTATGTTTAATATTACGGGGGTGCAAGAGTGACCTCATGATAAAATTAAGTTCAATATCTTATTCGTAATCATTTTACGCGTCATGAACCAGAATATAACCAAGAAATGATTTTTAAGGCTATATTAAAAGACGTCATGTAAGTAAATATAATTCATATATATTTAATAAAATGCTAATTCTTTGAACGCTTCACAGTGAAAGCTTTTCCCTTCAACATTGTCATAAACGGTTTTGATCGGCTGTATACTCCCACTGCTTTTTGTCTTATAATGACATGGCCAAGCTGGACGAAAGACTGCTTATGGTCGTTGCGGTTCTTTTGTTAAGCCAATTGAATATTTACATAGACTATAAAGACTATAGAAGGGACGCATAAAAAGCCCGTGCTCGCTTGCGATGACCAAGGCACTCCCGAGCTCTCTTGCAACAGATAGATCATTAGTAACAAATAACAACAGAACTCTTAAAGAAATAATTACGATAACAAAATTACTGAAAATAGTGTAACTACCCGACCAACTTTTAATATTTCTTAAGAATTTCCTAAAAAGTTCAATTCTTGGAAATGCCTTTTCTCAGCAAGATTGCTCAGGATTGATGAATTTTACCGTGCCGGATACCAAAAGCAAATTCTTGTGAATAAATCGTAATTTAATTAATTCTTCTCTGCAATACTGCGACGACAGACGTTGTCATCAGAGGTCTTGCACGTTAATTGTCTAATCCACTGTCAACATCAGATATGGAGATCAAAAGGTGCTACATTTCCCTATTTCCAAGCAATAGGGGAAAGGAAATAATTGTTTGCAAAAACGCAGTTGAAATTAGAAAAAAATAGTTGATTGAAAATAATCTGTAAATATTTATTTTTAATTAATTTTAATTGACATCGATCACTATAACCATACTTGCAAAACGTGCATGATGGAGTAAAATTTCTAAAATTTTACATATTAAGTCATTACGTCTCTTATAGAAAAATATCTCGAAATATTTAGTTTTATTTACTCATAACGTTTTCTGATATTTAAGTGAAAAATTGTATTATCCCAATTCTTTTTTAATTTTAATTATTTTCCATTTTTTCGGTAAACTTTTTATATAAAAGATATTATGAAATTGAATCTCTTCAAATCCACGGTTAAAAACTACCTCCTGCACCAGTGCTTCTACAATGTAAAAGAATTTATTGATTTTAATAAAAGTGAAATCCGTCTTGTATTTTATCACGTCATTGCTGTAGTACTTTTTAAATAACTTACATCAATTTAAAAAAAAAAAAACTATTTTCTTGCATGATTGTGTTGTCTTATGACTCATATTAATTTAGTTTAAAGTGTGCTCAACTTTGGCACGGTTGTGTACATTAATTCAGTAACCCCATACTGGCCCGGGTTTTTCTCCATTTTTCCTTCGGGTAGAGGCAGATTTCTTACACAGGTTCTATAGGCTTTGTCTAGGGGCGTGTTTATTGTAACAATAAATCGAGAATTTAGTGTTATTTCAATTCTTATGATTTTTCAACACTCTACTCAGAATAATCGATAGTTCGATTATAATATGTACATGTAAATTTTTTGCGTTAAATTACAAACATATTGACATTCTATTAGTATTATAACTCGTAGCTAACTTTTCATCTTATCTAGGAATTTTTGCTGAAATTTTTGAATCCGCCTCTGCCTTAGGGTCCTTGATCGGAATTGATGGGATGGTCCCTTGCTTGCTTCCGGAGAGGAAATTAGTTTATTGTCCTCCACGTGGTCATACGCAGTTTGTACTGTTTTCTTGACAATAAATTTATAATTTATTATAAGTGAATCGGTCTTAGTTTGCTGTCACGAAATGAATTAAATTATACTACGAATAATTTACAGGGGAAGCATATTTGTATTCAGTACAGTTATCTCATTACGCGAATTAATTTGGAAACAAGACACTTTTTTGTTCATATAATGAAAACGATAGTGTTTAAAACTACTTACGAGTGGTGTTTTATTGACCAGCTTACGAGTAGGTTTGTTGTAGTATTATATTTTTTAACAGAAAATATGTATTTTGTGGATTGTAACGAATATATAATTTCATTTTTTACCTCGTATGAACAAAAATGTCAAGGTTTCCTGAACACAAAATAAAAGTTAATAGTAGGACACAAAATGAAAGATAAGTATTTACTTAGTCGTAGCTACCTAAGTACAAGGAGACAACTCGCTTAATTGAGCTTGATAAGGGAAAAATAACTAGCGATTGAAGTTAATTGAAGTCACAATGCAACCCCCCCCCATTTTAAACGCAAAGAAGCTTGTTCACACAGATTTTTCTTTTTGTCGATCCATAACCCGAGACAAAGTCATATACTACTGTGTGGGTGAAAATACATGTGATTGTTTCAGTGTTAAGGTGTTAGACGAAACGAGTTGCATCAACGTTCGCTGAGTCAAAAATCGCAAAGTTGATTGTGACGCCAGGGAACAAATCCAGCGGCCCGTCCCCGCGTCACGTCCCTCTACATCCCTCTACATCCCTCTGTGGATGGAGCTATTCCACACAGCTCGATTCAACGAACCGTGCCTACGTCAGCGTCTACTTGACATCGTGTCATGCACCTCTCAAAACAAAATTCGCGTTAAAAACACAATCGTATTAAAACGTGTATTGTGCATAAAATATTTAAAAAAATCAAATTTATCCCTCCCGTCCATCAAAGTACTCAATTTTTTAATAGTAGATGTATCCAAAATCTTGAAATTTTTATCCAATTCTCCTCGTTCACATCCGAAAGTCCAAAAGTAAATGCTCAATCATTTCTTTTCCCTTCCTAAACCTACACTAATTAGATTTAAATTGTCTATTTTATTTAAGTAAACATTTGTATTCCCGTGTCCAGAGATTATCTCCAGTGTTTCCTTTTACTTAGCTGAAAAGATTTTTTATAGCATTGTGGTAAAAATTCGCGTAAATCGCCGTCTTATATTTCTCCCACCTTAATCGCCAGTTGATTTGAAGTTTAGATATTATATTCTTCTTATATCTTTTATCTCTTCTCTTATCTTCCACATCCATTTGCTCCACTCAGTCTTTTCTGGCAATAGATCGAAATTTCATATTTTCAACTTAAATCAAGTGGCATTATCTCAAGAATTACCTCTAAGGCGGGTACCCATTCCGCGACGGCAATAAGAAACAAAGATGGAAAACGAGATAGATGGATAAGTAACGGTAAAGGCATAACAACTGAGAAACTGGGATTTGGATAATGAAAAAAAAAACACAAAAAAAACCATATGTTGAATACTATCGAGAATTCTTTTGAGGTAACCTATTTGTAATTTGTACCCGATCCAGATCATACGTAATTATTGGTAATAAATCCCCTTTATTAACTTGCCGTAAAATTTGTCAATCCTAAGTTATTTTGATGTAAACCAACTATATAAAAAGGAATATATCTTTTTAATGTTTTGTTTAATCTCAATTTGTTTTATATATCTTGTGAACAGTAATATTTTATCTATTATCACTCCTAAATAATTCGAAATATTTTAATTTTACATGTTCCTGCTATAATTATCGGATCTCTTCGTTTTGCACTGTCATTTAGTTAATGGTGATGAGCTGGAAATTTCCTAGCTACCTCGAAAATTTCCCCTTCTCGGAAAATTTATTTCATGGAGCGCTTTCCCAATCAAAGTGATTTCTTTGTGATATTTTGTTGTGGGAATGTTAATTTTGTCATAACTGTCTACAAAATTTCTTAAAATGTATTGTGAAGTACTTAGTTTGGTTATAAAGGAAATACATCAATATACGGTAACAAAGTGATTGATATCTTTTTTTAGAAACAAACCGCGATTGTTTAGTTAAGAAAAAGTATTCTGTTTTACTTTAGTTAACCAAGTATCCCTAAGCATTTACATACTTCTCAGACGACGGGGAAGAAATGCGATATGGTTTGTATTGGAAATTTTCGGGGGATAGCTGAGTGGCACTGGTTTCAAGCCAGCCCGTTTCACAGCCAGTGAAACTTCAGAATCCGAAAACTCACGCAACTCGTCTTAAACGATTACACGAATAGTGCGAGATACCTTGAGCACCGCAGAGTGTTCTTTACTAAATAACCTGGGGACAAATACACCCAAAGAGTTTTGTGGCTTCCACAGTTAGCTGGTGGTTGGAGACGGAACATTGGTGGTCGATATTGGCCGGTGGTGGTCGATATTGGCCAAGTGCTTTCTACGAAACATGCAGCAGAATCCATTAATGTATTTTGACTCCACGGGAAGATGCAAGTCATCACCTTTACTCTTCTGGATGTAACGTCTTCTCCACATTGGATACTATGTCTATCTCTCAATCCACTCTACTCGACAGTCTATCATTTTCCCCCTCTGTATTTCCCTCAGTTTCATTATCCTCATCCTCGAACCACGTCAATTTTCGGCCCGCGCCGCACCGCGTCTACGCAGTGAACTCACTTGAAAAGCGACAGAGACACAGAACTTCTCTCAAGTTTCCCTTTCCGTTTCCATCTTCACCTGCCCTTAACATGTCGCTTCTTTGAAGTTGCTACCGGTCTCACTATTCACTGCCGTCATCATTAGACCCGGAGAGTTCCAAAGCATGCAGGGCAAGGAGAGTTTTCTATACGTAAAATATAAAAATAAGGTTCAATGGAGGGTGACAGTGAACGACTCCCCACCCCCATAGATTCGTCAAGGGATCAACAATCCGGTGTCACAAAATTCTTTGGGCAATTGAAGCTACGATAAGTACTTCCTCACTTTATGAACCTTCTCATCAGTGCAAATAAACTGCAAGCTGGCCACATTGTGGCACCGTATTAGAGTTCAGACATTCAAACTAGGAACATTAAAAATTGTTTCACCATGGAACCCTTAGTTCATATGGGTGCATTTCACTAGATTTCCAGATGCAAAACGCTACTCCTTTGTGAAGGAAAAAGACAGAACATTATCGGATTCTATCGATTGTTTTAAAACTAGAGAGCTAACGGTTGTGTAATACAAGGAACTGTACTGACATTAAGAACTAAAGTAAAATATTTTTGGTTATCTTTACGAATATAATCAATTAATTTCAATTGGTTAATTATCAGTTATTTGCGGTACGATGTTGCGTGAGTATTATGAAAGATTGTCGCATGAGATAAATAAATAATTTAAGACCCATGACCTTTAGTTATTTAGTCACTTCGATTATACAATACACGTTAATTGTCGCACGATTTTATGAAAGGCAAAATATTGTGGAATAAATGTGTGGACATTTATTCTAGTGACAATGTGATAGTGTGACGAATGACCATAGTGACAATGATTATGGTACTGTGAGATGTGTATTGTATAGTATTACTATTTCCTTAAGTATGAGTACTGTGTAGTCCACTCTTACTGCGTAGATGTATATACATGGAACTATGAGTTCAGTGTAGTAATTGTACACGCTTGCTGCTTTATTATTATCTCATGATTCCTCGCTAAATTGAGAACTCTTGTACACCTTCCCTGGTCCTCGTCCCTCCTCTTTGGTACAAATTCCTCTCCCCTCTTCCTCTTCCTTTATCTCAGCTCCTTCCGTCTCTTCCTTCCTGAGAGAAGCCGGTGAGGAGGATCAGAAGCGGCGCAGATCTACTTTTAATTAGTTCGCAGAGGAAGGAGAACAGACTCTCTCATGAAGTGGCGACCCCCTATTAATGTCTTTACAGCCATGTACAGTTCTTAATTAGTTGAGATAAAATGCAGAAGTGCATTTGTAATCCAATTATACATGTTCAACTATTAATAATTATTGACTGAAATAAATTTAAAAAAATATGTACTGAGATTTCGAACGCAATGAGACATGAAGCGTAAGTTAGTACCCCACATTTCCTGCAATTATTTTACCCCACAAGATATTTTATGTGAATGTTACAGTGAAAAACTGTAAACGGTTTCATATTTAAAAACAAAAACGAATACGTACATCTACGTCTCTAAAATGAGTGTACCAGATAGCATTTTAAAGTAAATACTCTCCATAATCAAAATAATTTCTTCATTTCAATTATTTATGTTAAATTGTAATTATTCAAAATATCATGTTGTTTATTTCTTGTGATATATTTGATCATTAATCCTATACACTTGAATGTAAGAAGAAAAATATCATTTTTATTATTATGAGTATGGTTTCTTCGCAGAGATATCATATTCATTAACTCTGTGTTTATAAACACAGAGCAGATTCTGATAATGACAACTACGCTGTCGAAATTCTATTACATAAAGAAACTTCGAGTTGGGACAACGAAAGAAAATTTGTTTTATTTCATGGTTCTCAAATACAAAAATTCGTTATGTTTGGACCTTAATACGGTGGATCGCTTACGTGTACGAATTTCTATGAATTTTTTAAGATACAGACAAAAAAAGCATCTATAAATTAGTACTGCATGTGGACGTGTGAGGTACGATGAATGAGTTAATGTTGTTTTCACTTAATCGTTTATCAAGCTTATTTTAGAATTTTCCCTCATATTTTTAGATACCTATGTATGATATTGGAGTGGCACAGAATATCTTAAGCTTATTCCCAAACATTGTTCTTCTTCATGTTCTTTTATGATTCCTTGGATAATCACATCCCTTTGACCTTCTGACATTTTGAGATGAAATGTGGCTTAATTTATTCACGTGGTACTTTCTTTCCATTTATTTATCATCAAAATGTGTCTAACAAATGTCATTACAAGGATAACATTTCTACAATACTTTTTGATTTCAAACTTTCTTGTTCGTTCTTTATTCATCAAATAAATCCCTTATAGTCCCTATCTGTGTAACAAATTGATGAATGATATCAAATTTTTCTCTACTGTTCATTAAACTTTCCCCTTCAATTAATTTATAAATTTTCCTGTAATTTCTTAAGAATGCTTTTCTCGCTGCTCCATATAGCTCACATTACGTAGTATAGTTTCCTCACCTTTCTGGCATACAAAAGTTCCTTATTCATTTTTCCTTTTCTTCGAAGATAACTCCTCAAATTTCCATGTCCCATGATAAACTCGTTGAATATATTACATGTTTGAATCCATTACCTTTTCTTCGAGACAAAACATACCTTTTTTATATACGTATATGTCTCTCTGCTTTAAATGATTTCATCTAACGTATATACTAAGCTTCCATTAAAATCGATGTAATAACTGTTCTTTCATTTTTGTCTTCCTTTTTCAGAACTTGCTCATAGGTGATTATTGTCCCTTTCATCTTCAATAATTTTCGGAACTTTTACCTTCTGTAGATGCAGGTCAATACATATCACTCCAGTTATAATCCGCAGAGCATCGGAGGAAACTGTTCGGTAACAAGGGTAATATTTCCCACTCTGCAATCAATTTTCCTTCGTACTGTCGAACAACCCTACGGCCTCACACAGTAGTCATAATACATAATTGGACTATCACTCCCTAGTATAAAACCAACCAATCTTTGTCCCCGATATTCAATCTATCGAAGCCTATTCGTTCCAGGACAACACACTTCACTTTTTCTCTAGGTATTCGAAGTGTTGCTTGAATAGTAACCTTTCATCTACATATACTCCTAAAAATTTTGTCAACCTTACAATTCTACCTTCGATTTATATTAACGGTTCCCTTCTTTCGCCTGTAGTCGACTACCAAACCGCATTGCTTTTGCTTTCTTGTTTTGAAATTTCAAAATGTACTTGACACTTAATATAACACTTCACTAGAATTTTGTCCCCGGTGAGGTGAGGACTTTTCATTACACCTCAACATCCAGACTGACTCTCCGGCCTAGTCAGTCTGCTGTAAAATGAGTACCAGGTTCTATCCTGGGGTCAAACCGGTCGGAGCGGGATGCTCACAACATGTCTTCCTCCTAGTGCCGAGGTCAAGTAATTGTGGAACCCCTTGGGCAACTTCGGGGCCTGTTCAGGGATAGTTTGACCTTTTTAGAATTTTATTTGTTCTTTTTTCAACCTGTTCTCGACCATCTCCTACTATTATCGCGATTTCGTCTGTATAGAAATCGTCTCTATCCGATTTTCTCCTCTTCAAGCGTCAATAGTACACCACTGATTATTGAATTTTGAAGAATTTACTGTTGTTCAAAATTCAAATTTAAATTTCCCTCTTACATTTCTTTTCTTTCATCTAACAACATAAACTGAAGCGAGAAGTTCATTTTATTCGTGTCTGCCGAAACTATTTCGCCCTATTTGTGAGTGACTTTTATGTTTTATTTTCCAATTTTCAATAACTTAAAAATGTTTACAAATGTATTGTACGTTTCCTAATTTATCAATTGCCTCCCAGGTAGCGCGGCAATATGACACAAAATCTCTTAATCGACTACTGCTGGGGAAATTTCATTTCTTAAGCTTCTTCTTAAATTCAGCATATTTCTTTATGAGACGCCGATAGGATGTAGTAGTACATATCTCAAATCAAATTTGACTTCAACTTAAAAATGAATTTGAAGAATAATTATTGAGATAAAATTAAAATGAATTTAGCAGCAGTAATAGAATATTCCTATAAAATGACATTTTGCCCTTTAATTCCCTTTCGTGAATTCAATTCTTGACTTCTTAATTTTCATATATTCAAATATTTTTTTTGTTCAAAAGACATCTATCTTGCTTTTTTCATTGTATTTTAAATAAACCTGTTTTATAATTAGATTTATAACACAAACTGGACAAATAATTTTCAACTTTATAATGTTAACAGTAAAAACGTACTTATTACAAAATAGTCAAGAAACTAAAACTATCAATTTTTGATATTGATTGTCCCATTTCAGAAGGTGAGAGATAAAAGGCATCCCAGAAAACTTGCAAAAAGCACAAAAGAAAAATAATAAGATCAAATTACTTGTTTTTAAGTACACCGAAAATTAAACACGGGACACAGTTAAAAATAAAAAGAATCCGAGACATTATATCGTACACAGGAGTTATGTTCTTGCAAAACAATCTGTAATCGGAAATACAACTACCTTCTCGTTGACTAATGGATTTCAAAACTCTAAAAGCATTATAGGAAATATCCTGAGCGTTTCAGATACTGATAATAGTTTGTAAATTCTAGATAACGGATGAAAATTCTAGTATTTGCCATTTCAAGGTTATTTTATTCAACCGGTTACCAGTTGACAGAGCTAGGAAAGACCAAAATGTAAATAATGGATATGAATAAAATTTCTTTAAAGGGTGTACAAAGAGAAAATTAAAGAAGAAATAAATGTGAAAAAAATTATGGAGCAATTAGAAATAACTGAAAGGAAATTACTCAAAAAATTCTTGGGTCCAATAAAAGATGGAGAAGAGTTCAGGAAACGTCAAAACAAATGTCCATGGAATGGATGACAATGGCGTGCAAAATAAAAATCGCCAACAAAAATTCAACATCATTAAAATTTTGTTCTCTAGAATATTTGGATGACCTATAAGGTGTGTTTAGAAAGTTAAAATTACTTCACCGTATTTTATTTCATACTTTTATACAAATTCTCTTTGTCGGTAGAGCTACAATAAATGACGTCAATTACTGTTTACTGAGTGAAAGACTGATGTTAAAATGTAATTCGAGACGACGAAGACAAGTAACTTGTCTAGCGATGGATGCGCGACGCTACATAGCCGTGTGGCGAGGTGATGTGGCTCGAGCGCGACGCGCTGACGTGGAGCGCCACCAGAGGTCCGTCGATGCCTCCCGTGAGCCTTCGTGTGTGGGCGGTGATCGCTTTCGTCGGCAGCTCTCTCAAAGCAGCGGTTGGCAGCAGACGGTGCGGCGGCGAAGCGGGCTTTGAAGTGGCGACTGGACAGGTCTTCTTCCTCGCTTACCGGTAGGGATTTGATTTCATTCTCAGATCGAAATAAATGAATACGTGTTTAAATCGTATTTGGCAAAGGTTTCTCAAATACATTTAGGACAAAAGTGTTTTTTGAATCATTCATTTTCAATTAACACTCAACTATTAATTTATATATTTTGTGTTTTATTTTACGACGTGGCGAGGATCTGGTTATGGCACCTGCTCTTCCACGTAACCACAAGAGTTGAGGGGAGGAAAAATTAAAGTTACCGGGGATTCAAAGGCACCGAACAGACACTGATCTGGAATGGGGGAGGGAAAACCTTAGAGAAATCCCCATCCAGTTCGTTCGAATGGGGAATCCAACCTGCAGTCTTTCGTTAGACAGTGCTTAATGTTACGAGGACGCAACCACTATATGGGTAATGATGTCAATAACAGGACTTTACTATTTACAATTATACTATATGAAGTACATTGATATATTCCATATTGATTTGAACTTATCAATTTTAATACATCAAACAATATACATTTGTCCATTTATTACGTTACTAGCTCAAATATCATTATACGAAAAGTTATTTCGAAAATGTACATCCAAATATAACAATATATTCACGAAACAAGTACTATGTAAGGAGACTAGATAAAAAACAAACTGTAAATTCCCTCCATTAATGGTAGTTTTTTGCCATTGACTCCTGCACTGTTCTTTATGAGCGAGATATTGTGTACTCACTGAGTCACAATCCCATTATCTGCGATATTTTATCGTTTGTTACTGCCGACGTTGGGATCAAAACGGACACTGAGTGAGTCTAATTAAAAGGGAATCTTCCGAATTTTGGATAGAATGAAGACAATAAGAAACTGTAAATTATGTCTCTCTAAAGTATCTCTCAGCACAAGCATTCACTCTGGGGAAAGACAACTGCTAGTTTATCCATATCTAAATTAATGAAATAAATGTTTCTTTTTAATTCTTTTCCCTCGTTAATAAAAAAAAAAAATTGTAAACGCGTAGTATTAGCGAAAGTGAAACAAAACATTCAATACAATTCAATTGGATGCTTGAAGAACATATTGTCCACATACAACCTACGAATATAGATACGAAGTCCTTATCTTTAAAGTTTAGGCTATAATAAATTATAATTACCACAGGACAAGAAATATATTGGTTTGAGATAAATATACTGCTAGCATTTTATGACTCATTTTTTCCACAATATCTGATCAATTCAAACATCCATTGGAAATAAGCATACTCATTAGTGAATGTCTTCACTTATAAATGCATTCCGTTATTTAGCTTGAGGCGAATAAACTTCAACACCTAAAATTTGTGAAAATATAGGAAAAATTAAATGAATCGTTAAAAAAAATTAATTGTGACTCAACAAATCACAAAAACTGTAGTATTGATTCGTCTTCTATTCATTTGGTTTCGTTTGTCTAAAAAATCACAGTTATTCTTAATGAATAACTTAATCTGTCATTCTTGTGACAGAATATCTTTTAATATTGAACTATTGTTTCATTTATTTGTACAAGGAATAAACTTGAGGGTCTTAAACAGGTTAAAGATTTTTTTAGGAATCTAAAATAGTGTGATTCATGAAATCATACATTTTTGTTTTGATTGGTTATTTTCTTTACTCAAGCCCTGATAATTAGTTATTTACACCGTGACGAAACAAAGTGAATCATAGTATTTTATCACTTCTCTAATTATTCACCAATAAAATATTTATTTGTCGCTGTAGTCCTCGTAAATATATTAATCTCAATCGTGAAGAATTGAAGTGTGCGATACAAATTACTGTAATCATGGGACGGTACGCTAAGGATTCATTAATTTCCAGTTTCCGATAATATGAATTTCCAGTTTCCAGTAATGTTAAGTTAAAATTAATTCCGCATGGGAAAACATTCATTTATTTCTTTTATCTATGACCTATTTTGACCTGTTTTTTATGTGCATGGATAAATGTTTTATACCGAGTTTGATAAAATTTATGCATTTGACTTTCGAATTAATAAGAAATCCCTGTCCATACGATATATGGAAAATTTCACCTCCGCCCCACTTTGATAATAAATTTGTTACAACTAAATACCACATCTTTTCACCCCATAACACAGAATAATGTAACATCTTGATGAAATTTTGCAATTTTGACGTTCATGAAAGATTGTTGACAGAATTAGATTAAGATTGTTGTTAAGAAGGTCTTGCTGTGAGCTGACTTAAAGACTCGAGTTAGGAATGCGTCCATTGGTGGTGAAGCATCCCCTCCCTTGCACGAGGAAAACTATCAATTGGTCCAAATCTGTTTGCAACGTTGCCACATAGAGCTATTCAGAGAAGACTAAAGGGTCAAACTTTCTTAGGAGGTTAGTACCGGATGTTTCCTTGGAATATGATAGTCATGCTGGGAGATTGGGGGAAGTACCAATTGCAATACACCTCACTACTAAGGTACTTCAAGACAGTTCCCTACAGAACGTGACATTTTAGAATACCACCCCATTATTCTGAACCACCCATATGAAATTTTATATTTATAGATGAAATGTTGTCGCCCTGACGTCCAAAATAACAGAAAAATAGTTGTCTTATTGAACTAAAAACATAACATCGCAACCTCTTTTCCCATCTCTTCCAAACAGGATTTTGCTACTGATTGATAACATTTTGCACACATGACATTCAAAATGAGAGGGATGACTAGTTTTAAGTGCTATTTATGTTCCAATTCAGTCTTTTTCCAGCATCCCGAAGTGTGGCGTGAATAATATGTGGTATATCAAAAAAATTAAAATAGACCGATATTAGAGTTAAAACCTTAATGTACTGGAACGGTATGATGAATGGTGACTCTCCAGATGAAGTTTTAATAGGAGTTCAGCCTCCATGAAGGTAAAACATCTAACAACTATAATGATGTAGCGGGAAACGGGAGACATGTAACGGATAATTATTTATATAAATGTCGAATAAAGAGTTTCCGATGTCGCTGAGATGAATAGTAACACTTTCGATGTGGTACAAGTGCACGTTCTTTCTCCATGGGGGATAAATAACTGTAGCACCCTTATGAGTGGAGCTTTTCAGTCAATTCATACTTCCACGCAACTACTGGTCAATTTAGGTTTTTAATTAGAAAGACAAAAGTTAACGGAGCATTTTATTGATTTAGTATTATAAATGGCATTCATCTATTGTTGGAGGCCCTCCTGTGGCCCCTATTTCCTGAGGTCTATGGCAAATCACCCACCTGCCTCCTCGTCTCGGCTGCTCTGGTTGGAGACATCGAGGCCAAGAATGTAGTTTTTTTCCTCTAATGAAAGTACTGTCTTCCTGTAGTTGTCTGACTGATGGACCGAAGGATCGATTCTAGCTCTCAAGAGCACCAATACGTCACCGGAGATAATATCAATATTTCCTCAGGCTTATGTCACGCGCTCGGAGCCATCAATATCTGTCTGCAAGTAGGACTTTAAGTGGTGTCGATTTCAGATCAACAACTTTGTGATGTTGAGTGTGATTGAGTTTATGATCTTAGAAACATTGAACTATATACAAGTGGCGATGTCGTGAATGACAGATTCATTTATCAAAGTCCAGCACAACTTACTGGAGGTAAAGATACGAAATTTTGAGGATTCATAATTATAGCAATATAAGGTGTATGAAGGGGGAATGTTTCAAAAATTATCCTACATTCTGTGCAAAAATGAATAATTACTTCTCTATATTTTATTCCACGTATCAAAAACTTAAACAAAAGACATACCGCTTTCAAAACAAAAAAAAACAAGAGGTTGTAGAGGTGATTATTCACAATAACGTTGTGTTATCATATCCTAATATATGGGCTAACTTTCTTTCAGTCAATATGTTCTTTAAATAAGAGACCAAAAACTACTGAGTTTTCACAAATTTGACATTAAGGGGCCTGAAGGAATAAAAAATAAAAAGTAAAGCCATAATGTGAGCGCTATACCTATTTCTAACGGATGGATAAATTTTGAAGAATCATAGTAATATTTTTAATTGATCTTCAAAACCGCCCAAATCTTCAAAAAAAAAAGTCAATTCAACGGTACTCAACTCCAGTGGTAGATCTTTTTCCAACTCACTTAATTGTGTCTATCGAACTTCAGTTACGTGAATGAGCTTTTGAGATATAGCGGAGATATCCTTCACCATTAAACGAACAGTAATGTCGTGTATGTCTGGAGATTAGACTCCAACGATTTGGATAAAATTTACAAAATAGAGGTATTTGGTGATGAAAAGGGATCTAACTCTGTATCATTTCTGAGTCGGATGTTATTATGACATTTTAAGTATTATAAAATATACGAAGTATACTTGTGTTATTGATTCCAAAATGTATACAATTTTATTACCAATGTGTGAACAAAAAGAAAATTACCGCCTGATACAAATGAAAGATAATTGTTGCAAATTTGCATTACCCGTATGTTTACTACTGTCTTAAGACCAAGAGACAACCCCATAAATCTTTATATCTTTTACCTCGATAACAGTAAAATTACAAGCGAATGGTACACACGGAAGTGGCAATGCTAGGTAACAGTTTTGCTAAAAAAATGTCACGTCTATAATTTTCAACCAAAAATGCTCGGTCCCCGATATTTTCATGCTCTTAAGCTTTAAGAAGTCTAATACTTCCTCAATAACTTAGTATATAGAAAGAATTGTGACAGAGAACGTATTTGTTCGGGTGACATTGACGGAAATATCCCCTTTTGGGGTTCCCCCCATTCCGAAAGACTGGTTCTTAGAATTCAGTCTATCTGTTAGTCTGCGGTAATTACAACTAATGTCATAAGTGAATTCAGTGTTGTATCTACTTGTTGTCAATGCAATTTAATACAAAGGGTACTTAAATGAAGATAAAAGTACATTCTTTGGAAAATTTGTCAAAACATTTTCCAACTTTCGCTTAAAAATTTAGTAAAAGGCGCTGCAAAATCTTTTTTTTCTGTCGCATTTCCACGTCAAGAAACTGTTTCAAAAGTCTTCAAAATATTTTTAATGTAAATAGACGGAGCAGAGGGTGTATCAAGTTTTGTAAAAATAAAGGCAAGGATACGAGAACTATCCGATTCACATGGGAAATGAAAACTGACCATAAAACGAAATTGTTCGCAAATTTACATCATTCAGCAACAATATAAAGTACAACTTTTTTCGTACATATCAGTGGAGACACGGGGAATTTTGTGATAATATAAAAATTGACTCCAACGCAGTCGCGGGTTCTCAAAGTTATTTTTTCAATAAATGGGATATGAAATTTATTCTTTCCCAAGTTACGTGTGGGGGGTTTTGTCTGCATATGATTACATAGTGTGAGAAGTTTTTTCTGCTTAATGACACAGCGACTGTAACCTATCGTGATATTATACAAGGGAAAGGAAAGATGAATAACGGATAGAATGAGTGGCATCACTCAAAAACGTCCATGTTTCATGTGGGAATCGTACTCAATATGAACAACGTTCATCATATGGATTCACACCCACGCAATGGCGCTTCGTTACCTTCGTGATCATTCATAATACCTTCTTTTACAATAATAAGCTCATTAAATACCTATTTACTTCATATTCATAACTTGTTCTTTATAGTTGTATAGTTGCATAATAGTTACACAGAAACATATGTTGTCAACTTCCTGGAAGATTTTCAATTTTTATCTCCTCTGCCTCTGGGTTCTTGATGGGAATTGATGGATGGTCCCTAACTTGCTTCCGGAGAGTACATTAGTTTATTGTCCTCCACGTGGTCATACGCAGTTTGTACTGCTTTTTTGACAATAGAGTTATTATTATTTAAAAAACAGCAAATGTATATTAAATATTTCATAACTCTGTGTTACACAATATACAGTAAAGTCCAGCTCTCTTTAGCCCCATTGAAGAACTAACATAATTAGAAAAGTTGGCATATACTTTATTATTTCATTGACTTCATCTCAAAATCCTTTTGATATTGTTCAAAAATAGTTTAGACGATCATAAAGTTATTAAAAGGGAACTGAAAAGGAATAAAATAAAGCACTTTTTTTTCTTTTACATTATGTTCTTCATAATTGTGTGAACCTGGTCTTGTTAACGCGTATTTTGGTATGTATTCTCATGATATGTGTTAGTTGTTCTCATTCTCTGCAAATATACTCACAATATTGCGAATTAAAAGGAATAACTTATAAGTATTTTGGTATTATTAGTGTATCCTAATTCTTCACAAAATTAAACCTCTACCATTCAAAACTATCAACTCGTTCTTCATGCATCGCCCAATGTCCGAACCATGTGGGATAGTTTTCTTCGATAGTTATATTTCCAAATTTGTTTTTATAATTTTCTCATTAATTATATCGCGAATTTTATTTTGTTTTGTAATTATTATTAAATCTCTTCGTTGTTTTTACCTAGTGGAATCATTCAAATACATCTTGAAATAATTTTGTGTATCTTTCCTTGATTTATTAAAACAACACCAACTTCACTGTACTAACTAGAGAGGTATACATTTGTATCACATTACCGTCCGTTGGGCTCGCACTTCATTGCTTTATCGCACTGCACTCTTTCGTTGTATGTACATCTGTCGCTGCACGTGAGTCCCGAACGAAATCACACCTCGAGTTCCGTGACGCATGGGTTTGTCTCCCAATACAGAAGTACACGGGAAGACGGAAGGGCAATTACATGAAAAAAATAAACGAAAGAAAGAAAGACTAAAGGAAAGAAAGAAAGAAAGAAAGACTAAAGGAAAGAAAGAAAGAAAGAAAGACTGAAGGAAAGAAAGAAAGAAAGAAAGACTGAAGGAAAGATAGAAAGACTGAAGGAAAAAAAAGACCGAAGGAAAGAAAGAAAGACTGAAGGAAAGAAAGAAAGACTGAAGGAAAGAAAGGAAGACTGAAGGAAAGAAAGAAAGAAAGAAGGAAAGAAAGAAAGAAACACTGAAGGAAAGAAAGAAAGAGAGACTGAAGGAAGGAAAGAAAGAAAGAGAGACTGAAAGAAAGAAAGAAAGAAAGAGAGACTGAAAGAAAGAGAGAGAGACTGAAGGAAAGAAAGAAAGAGAGACTGAAGGAAAGAAAGAAAGAGAGACTGAAGGAAAGAAAGAAAGAGAGACTGAAGGAAAGAAGGAAAGAAAGAAAGAAAGAAAGAAGGAAAGAAAGAAAGAAGGAAAGAAGGAAAGAAAGAAAGAAAGAAGGAAAGAAAGAAAGATTGAATGAAAGACTGAAAGAAAGAAAGGGTGATAGAAGAAAGAAAAGTAGGAAAGAAGAAAATTGAGTGGTAATACCTCATACCCTTAACAAATTTTCCCCAGTGGTAGATCGCTCCTTTAACGATCCTTTCAGAATGTCATTTTCTTCTATTTAAAGAATTCCCTCCATTCATTTTCTTTTTTTTTTGCTGCTTTGACCATTCTTTCCTCAAAAAGGTCCTAGTCCTCCTACTAAACAATCCCTCCTCTTAAAGTCATTCGCTCTTTGCCCATCCTTTGGTCCGGGATTTCCACTCCGTCGCCTCCAACATCGCTCTGATCGTCCTTCGTTTCCTCTGCCACGTCCTCCACAGACGTGTCGCTTGGAGCTGGAGCTTTCATCGTCTTCGACACCAGTTCCCTCCAAAAAATGCATGCGCGTCTTTTCAAGAATTCCCCTGTGATTAAATTTCATTAAAAAACCCTTTAGTTTTCTTTTCTTCACTCACAAAGCACACTGCAATAAGCATTAGTTTCATTTTTGTGCTTGTAATTTAGTAGGTACAAAAATTTTCATAAATTAGACATTTACAAAAGGTAACATTAATGTTTCTCTCGCCATAGAATAACAAACATGACCATTACAAAGACATTGGACTTAGCGTAATCTTATATTATAGCAATATACCAATATTTGTATTGCTTCTGAATGATAGTTAAATTCGAATTATTTTCATTTTTTTAACGGTCTCCCAAATAACATTGCCTGACCCATGAAAGTAAAATAAGAGAGAAAATATATAAAAACTAACACTAATTTCATTTTTTATGTTTCTGCGGATACATACATCGCAGATCGGCGCTTACGAAAAAGATATTTTTTACATTTGGTAACTCAAGCCATTAACCAAAAAGAGGTTTCGTTATTTAAGTGAGATAACTTTGTGATTAACTGTAATTTCTGACCCCCAGGTAATGACGTGGAGTTGCGTGACCGCGCATTAGAGAGGAACCCAAAAATAAAAACAGTATTTGTATTGAATATTTCTGATATGTGTAATTTTTTTTGTGGAAGCATGTTTTAAACAAACTGAAAGAAAATTAAATTAAACAGTAATTTCCGACTCCTCCATTAAAAGAAAAGAAAAAAAGAGCGAATTTTTTCAAGCATTGTATTGGAAGCCTGAAGTTAATTTTGTAACTGAAAGTTTACTAACAATCTGATATCGTTTTGAGCTCTCTTATGTTGGCGTATTATTCACTAGGGTATATCTAGTTAAATGTAACACTGAAACATCTTTCACCCGTAAGACTTGAACACGAAAAAGTTCGGAGTTTATATTTCATTTATGAATAAATTATAAATGATTGAATTGATAATATTATTAGGTCATTAACTTTATTTAAAAGTTATTATTTTTTAAAGTTGTTTAAAACATTCTGTTATTCGAAGGTAGGAGCGAACCTGGATCGCCCGCGTGGCAAGCGAGTTCGCTAGTCTCAGTCATTTCGCTGTACTGACATAGTGTAAAAATCTACCAGTGTATTAGCTGCGCTTAAAACTTTAAGATCCCTTTTTCTCGGAATTTTCTGGCTAGTGCGTTTTACAAATCTTCTGGGTGGACATCCTTGAGGTATACTACTAACCTGCGAAGTCTCATCCCGAACTGAATTGCCGAGACCGTAAGGTCCCCTTGTTAGTTTTCAGTCAACTATGTTTGTTAATTTTTGCATCTGGAAATAAATAATATTTTGAACGAGCAATAAAATATTTGTTTCATAAGTTTTTAGAAAATATATTTTCCTAAAAGGTTGCCTCGCGGGCCAGTTGAAAACCATCGATCTAGAATGAATTTAATAGATTTACATCGATTCACAAGGAAATAATTCCCTCGATTTTCGCCGTTTGTTTTTAGACAGAACATCGACGAAAAACGAGTTATCAATTTACCATCTTCAAAATTTCTCTAAATCTAAGAATTTGTGTTCAGAATTGTTTGCATTCAGAGAAAGTATCACAGCTGTGTGACAGGTATTTTACATGAAAACTTTGTTTAAGGGGGAAAATATTTCTTATTGCTAAAATTACTATTAACCTTTCTTTAAACAAAGTTATTTTTCAACTGTGAATACGAAATTGTTAAAAATTAAAACAAATTCAAATTTCATTTATCTGTATGTATGTAATAATTACTACAATCTATAGAAAAAATTCAAAATGGTTTTAATTTTTTTTTTTTTAATATAGAGATTTGGAATATGATTTCGTCCAACTCGGTTTTTTTATATAATACGATTCTCGTTCCCACCGCCGCCATCTGCTTCCGACTCCCGAAGCCTCTGGTTCTCTCCTCGAACGAACGCCAGGGTCTTTCTTCCGTCGCCGATCGCGTCGTCCGGAAGCTCGTAATTATCTGGCGCGTGGCGAGCGCCCAGACGAGCCGCGGGGAAGACGCAGTGGCGCCGGTGGCGCCGTGGGCGCGCTGCGGCCGACAGCTCGATCGCCGACGCCAGCGCCTCGCACGGACGCCCCGGGTGCCGCCGCCGTCACACGATGAGAGAGAGCCTTTGTGTGGCGGAGCGAGCTCATGTTGACTGGCTTCTTACAAACAAAGGACGTAGCGTAACACATTTCTTCTTACATTCTTAAGGTGTGATGTGGGTATGCGCATAAAACAAACGGTGCGGCTGAATTATCACAGCAAAAACCACCGGCTACATGCTGTTCAATCAAGTCCAAGTTTACGAAAGCAAGCTTGAATTGCAGAGGAAACAAATTAGTTGAGTTATGACAACATGAAAACAGAAGTGTGATTCATATGCACATATATACAAATCGATATATTTAAAATAGATTAACAAATGTGTGGTTTGAATTCGTGTCTCTTCAGGTAGGGACATACAGCACATCACTCTGCAGATGGCTGTTTTTAGATACATTTTAACTTTGTGTATATAATTTTTTTTCTTCTGGAAGGTTTTAATTATTTGATGTTACGTTTATAATACCACTTCGGGTACTCGCTCTGAACATGGAACAATATATGTTCAAAAACGTTAGCTAGTGCCAATCGTTGTTTTATTCTGCCAACTCGTGATATAACCAATCCCAGCATACCAACATGTCTGATAACCTGCAACTTGCCAATGTAAAATAACTCTGATCTTAGTGCAACTTACAAATGTAAATAATCAATTAAGACGAACTTCAACAATTTACCACACAAACACTCGCTCGCTCTACATGGAACATCCATTTCCTCCGATATAACTTTTCAGATCGTGATGGTAAACATTATCAATATTTTTTCTGGACATGTTCGATCATTCTCAAAACTTTTACTTATTTAACTTTCCTTTTTATAATTGTAGAATGAGAAGTACAAAGCAATCATGAATATTTTCATTGCGACGATTCTACTAATACATCTAATTTCCCAGGAACAGAACAAATATGTTATGTTATGATTATTCCTTAGGGTGCAAAAATGTTAAACCTGCCACTGCCTTCGGGCATTGACGGGCATGGCAAGTGACGGAATGGTTGATCGCCTGCTTCCGGGATAAATTAGTATATTGTCCACATGGACATATGCAATTCATAACTTTTTGACAATAAATGATTTATTTAATCTCAAACCTAGAAGAAGGCCGCACCATGGCAGCTGAATCAATGAGTTTCAAATCAACCATCCGGATCATAAGATCAGATACTTGATTGTTCTGGCTGAGGTTGAGTTCGTTTTGAAGACATACATTAATGTACGACCCCCTCTTACGTCTCATATTAGTAAGTTTTAACAATAGTGAAATAATACATAATTTATAAAATCAATGTTACTATTCAATTTTTGAGCAATTACACACATCCAGTGTATTTGTAAGATTGAATCTGTTTTGTTTTGTTTTAGTTTGGGTGCTTTTCAATACGTCGGGAAGTAATGTCGATTTATGTTTGTTTTTAATTTTTTAATTTTTAAACTTAGTAACTGTCGCAGTGCTCAAAAACCCTACACGAAAGGTTGAGAGATTCAATATTTGAGGTACGCGGTTTTCAGGGTTGATCCAAGTGCATCAACCAACATTTTTCTTCGAAATTAAACAGAGAAAAATTTTAGAACGCTCGACTTTATTTGATAAACTTGCGCAAAGCAGGACCCTTAAGACACACACATTAATCTGACGTTTTCTGCCTAGTTGGTCCGTATTAACCTCCAAATGAATATTTGAAATGAAATTCGAAGTGTATTTTTCCTCATTAAGCATATAAGCGTTTTTTGTTTTGTCAGCTCCCGAGCGAAGAGACCAGAAAGTTTAGAGCTTCGGAATTTGGCACATGCGCTTTTCAGGGTAAGTCCAACAGCACATCGCTGTTGGGTTAAGTCTTCAGTTTTTTTTCCCAAATTCGAAAACAAAAAATATTCTTAAAAAATCACGAGTGCAATGTTCCGGATACTCGGTTGGTTTTGTTTATATCCCAGAACCTGGCAGCTTCATTCGGAGTATTTTAGTCAGTTCCAATATTACAAATAACAATACATTTCACTAGTGATCGCAAAAAGACACAAGATAAATGAGAACACAAAAGTTTTCGTGGGATTAAATTGCTGTTAGAAATACTAAACCCTTAGTTAAAATTAAACTTCTTTAAAAAACGTATGAGTATGAGAACTCTGGTAGATGACGGCGGAGGAAGTAGCAGATTGTTACATTAATATTAACGCCATATGAATTTAATTAGACCTAATGGAGATACCATTATAAAAGACGCGCGTTCTACTCTACCACAATAGTGATGCAGAACTGAGTAAATTTAAAAAAATACATAAAATTAACTGTGTTAATCTTCATGTTTCCATTATGAATACCTCTCCTATATTCATACTATACTACGTTTTCCTAATTCTTATATGTATTTTGATATTATATATACAATATTCTTGAAGGTTTTTAGTTCCGTTATACGTAAACGAGAGATAAACACACAACAAATCAAATATTTACGTCAAAACTAAGAAAAAAATGTAAATATTCAAAAAATTTGGAAAATTTATATTTTTCAATACTATATACCTCGGAAAATACAAATCCGATGAAAAATGATTTCTGCAAAAACATATTGGAAATTAAATGACCTATCGTTTCTTATACTATTTTGGTTGTAACTGGTACCGGCACAAAATAAATGCGAAAAAAAATCAAATTCGCCACAATTTTTTCGAAATGGCGGGGCGAGCGGCAAAGATAGGAGGTTCTAAACTCAGCTTTATCATTACTACGTCTAACTCAAGATGAATGTCAAATATGAACTCTACGTGTCCTTTCACAAGGTCGGACCCACCTAGTTCATGTTATAAGACGTTTGCCGCAATTCATGGTCGTTACCTCAATAGTTTTTTTCAATGTTCTATATCACTAAGTTTTTTTTATATTTTTAATGTAAATAGAAATTATAATATACATATAATGATAAATACGCGTATAACTCTCGTTGACTCACAGTCCATTTCATTTTCAGAAGAAAAAGAAACATTGTCTGTAAAAATCCCTAATGCGGCACCCCTGAGGTTTGAGCATGCCGAGCTGAGGCATGTTTATGGAAAACGTCGCTAGTGCCAAAAATTGGGTTTTCACCAGAGACTGAAAAAGGTTGATTAAACGCCAGAATTGATTATGAAAAATAGTGAAGAATTCACAATAGATTACTAGTTTGATTTTGCAACTAATGGTGTCTTTACCTAATAAAATTTTATCCACATTTCAAGTGTTCTGTTAAACTATTGTAAGTGCCAAATAATAAAAATATCGTCACGTTAAAATAAATAAAAATACCAAATTGTATAAAAATAAAATATTACACGTCATGTTTAAGTGGAAGATGAGAATTCATGACTTGAACCTCGCCACAAGACAATAAATAAAATAAATACTTAAAATATGGAAGTGTTCGAAACTGTTACAACACACCGCAAACCCAGATGCGATGTGGGTAGTTTTTGGGTAGAAGCGGGATTCAACCATAAACCACAACCTTTATGGTAGAGTTCGCTGCCACCAGCTTGGTTTTCCCAAGCAATCAAACACACGTGTAATAACAATAAAATATTCCTTTAATACAAGTTAAATTGAAATCTGCGTATTTACAAATTTGAACGAACTCTCAAATCGTAAATACAAGTTTGAATTTGTTATTACAAAGATATTGCTATCTCAAAGCAACAATTACACACAGATATAAATACTGGTGTTATCAATTAACTCGGAAATCTACCCAGATTATCCGAATCTCAAAAATTTACAAGTTTCTATCCCGAAATAACTAACTGTTCCAAGTTACGTCATTCGCGCCTAATAGCAATGTAATAGAATTACCGCAGCAATTCTCTGTGGTCTGACGACCAAAACTAACCAAGTCACATCTCAAATAACCTGGGTACTTCCACACACTTCCGCAGAAAGTCTGAAAAGTCTCTGAGTATCTTCAATCCTCCCAATATATACAGAAGCGGAGGTCATGTGATCACGCCCTCGCTAACGCACTGAGCACTCTACATCCGCTGGAAATATTCCATTCACACTCGCCACGCGCTTCTGCAACATTCTTCTGAGGGCATTCCTACTCAATTTTCAGAAGTACATGGGAACTGTTCAGCCTCTACACAATGAACGGGAAGGCTTAGTGGCGGGTATTTTTCCTTATTTGGCGGCGACTGGTCCGACCCTTAATCTCCTTAGGAATTTCCGGCTAGCAAAATGCTTGAAAATGTTAATATTTCAAAAATCGACAGATTGCACTGGTCCTGATGTTACAGAAATAAAATAAAATGCTCCAAATACCACGGATAGTACCCAAGAGAGTGTATGTGCCATATTTTCGAATGGCATTACGACAAATTACTGAAAAAATAGTAAAAAAAATTATATTGATCTCCTCGATTTGTATCGCATAATACATGTTAGTCTCGCGTCGATGTATGAGCCCACGCTACCTTTTGACTATCATGGCATTCAATCTATCAGCAGCTGGAGCGGATCCAGGATTTGATTTTGGAAGGGGTCCACAAAGAGAAATACAAGGGTGTGCGAGTCCCGTCACCGGAATTATTTTTTTAAATATTGAAACTGAAATTTAAGATATTCCTGAACATAAGTAACGCTTTATATTTTGATTAAATTGCCTTTTTCATTAAAAAACCTGTGTTTTCGTGTTTTAGTCATTTTTTTACTTTGGACTTTCCTACTAACAAGTATATTCACTGCATCAAATTTACCCAATATAATTTCAACGTTATTAAAATGAAACCATAAACGCTTCAGCGTTTCGTCTAAAACTATAACACGTACGAAATTATAAAAATTAAATGGTGTTTAATAAGGGAACGAAAGTGGTAATAATATACAACGTTGCACATTGAAAATAACGAACATAATTTTTTACCAAATGCGCGAACAAAAAAAGATAGTGAAATATAGACATCCCTATGCTCATGTTTCAATGTAGGAGTGGAAATCTGTAAATATAAAGTAGATCTTATTTTTGTCATCTGAAGTCATCATATAGCATAAATTTTGTTAGTTTGTTTTGTTACTTTTAATGAGCGTGCAGAATTTTTTTGAAGTAAAAAAAACTCTCATTTGTTATTTTTATGGCTATCACTTTTGGAGAGAGGGGGACGCGTGCCCCCTGTGCCCGTGGATCCGACACTGATCAAAAGAAGGCATTTAGATCGAATACAACAGCCACGACGTTGGAAAGGAAAAACGTTTTTAGAGGAAAATAATATTTGGCACTTAGAACCTTTTCTATTTACACGCCTCATATCAAGTATAGTTGTTCTCCTGTGTAAAGAACGGAAAGACATATCGTGGGACGTCTTTCCACGTTTCGCTGTGTATTGTGAGGTCGCTGCTCCGGCGGCGTGTGAGGCGACGACGTTGTATCGCGAGCGAAGCGCAGTGGCGGCGAATCGTGGGGGGCGGGGATGGTGACGTGGGGGGCGGTAACAGAGTTACAAACCCGCCGCTGGCCAGAAGATTGTCGCCTGATAGCGCGTATATTGAACTTGTGGCGCGGGGATCGTGTTACGCGGTGATTACCTCGTTGATGAGCAACTCCTACTCTCTCCCCTCATTCATCCTCGCTCCCGAACTTCTCCCACCCCCTTCACGCAGCAATCGGGGTTGTCATCTATCTTAAGAAAGTCGTTAAAGTAAAAAATAAGATCCAAACAATTAAGAGGATTTCTAATACAAGGATATTCACATTATGGTTGCAGAACTAGAACGTGTTAATTAATAAATAAATAATATTTTAAAATTTAAATTAACAATGCCAAAAAATTCCTTAAAATTGACCTTGTGGAGGACTTTTATTATGCTCCGGATGCAAGCAAAGAATCGTCCCGTCAATTCCGATGAAAGTTCCCAACAATCCGTCGGAGAAAAACCCTAGTTGGGATGAACTGAACGAGAAAACATAAAAACGCACGCATTAAAGTAATTTTGTATTTAAATAGTTATTATTAAACAAACTATGACAAGGCGTCTTGTAAACATCTTGTTAATTAAATTGCTCTATTGAAAATATTTGCTTTGGAAGTAACAATAAAAACATCCTACTTAAGTGAGATTTACAGAAATCTCTAATTGCGGTGTTGCCGCCAGGCAACAGATTAATTATCTCATCTTGAATGAAAATGGGAGATGGGACCGAGATTCGAATTTGGGACCTTCAGCCCCACTGAATGTTAACGGGCGAACGGGGTGGCGCAATAAGCTTACAATAAGTTCACCAACTTTATATCCGCAACGTTTGACTTGTGACTCAATGGAACTACTAAAGGTTTCAAAGAGCAATAGACTCGAGTATGAACCTACGGTTCAATTTTCCTAGGTATCAAAATACATCAACTAATACATTAAATTTTAGCTGCGTCATAAAGTATGAGTTTAAAAATGTTTACTTTTCTCGGAGTATTTTTTATTGTGCTTCGAAAGTAAAAAAAAAACGATTTTCTAGGGAAGGGTCAACTTTCAAAATGTATATTAGCAAAACATTTAAATCTAGGACATTGAAAATTTTACACTGTGTTGCTGAGATAGTTATTTAAAAGATGCGTTAGTTTTGTTATTAGCGCGCTTTATAGCGTTACATGGCGCGCGATTCACACCTCCAGGTCCGGGCGTCCGCCAGCGTTACTCACGCTCCGCCGCACGTTGATATTCCGTGTTTTATCAAGAGACAAAATCACAGTGTACCATTATTAATAAGTTCATTGTTTATCCTTATCATATTTTTAAATACGGTTATTTTAAGGCCTAATGGAATATTGTACGATTAACCGATCTTCAGATAAATTTTATATAAAGAGATTTTATATAAATTACAAGAACTCATTGTTTAGCGCAGATAAAATTATAAAACCAATATATCTTATGTATAACTAATCCAGTAACACTGTGTAAAAGTTTCAATGACCCAGAATTAACAATTTTGCTAATATAAATTTTCAATATTAACCCTTCTCTTGAAAACGCTAGAAAATCGCGTATTTTATATCCGAAGCACAATAAAAAATACTCAAAGACAAGTAAAAACGACTAAACTGTTACCTTACGATGCAGAATTAAATAAGCTTAAATTAAACGTACAATTTGTTGTACTTTGTAAGTAGGAAAATTAAACCGGAGGTTCGAACTAGAGTATTATCTAACCGTTATTATAAACCTATATCGAGTCTATTATAAACCGTTAGTAGTGTGTTCAGCCCTGCGGTCAATGTTAATTAGTTCATCGAAACAAGAGGAGTAACATATATTAATATCTTCTGGCATCCTATTTTGTACGAACAGTTCCTTGTATATATTTATTCAGACAGAGAAAAACAACAAGCAAAATTATTCACTTATTATTGAAGTTCCGAATTCATTTTCTTGACACTCACTACTAACTACAATAATTGCATTGATATTTTTGTTTCTCGACATATATCGCTCATTTTATTGAGTTATCAATTTACATTTAATTTATACTTAATGGATATATTTGAATAGTTACTCTTATATTTTCGGTTACAATTAAATAGAAGTATTTATAATGTATTTATATATCTAAAATTTGCTATAATATTTGTTATACGTTGCAAATTTTAAGCCATATTAGTATGCTGGAGTTGGGTTATCACGAGTTGGCGAGAATAAAAACGACCATTAGTTTTTGCTAACGTTTTGGAAACATTTATTGTTCCATCTTCAGAGCTGTAATATACAATAGTGTGGACAATGTAAGTAACACATTAGATAGAACAACGACAATTGTGTATGTCAACTGTAGGCAGAAAACTTACATGGTACCAAAGTAGTGTTATTAGCATAACATAAGTGATAATTGATAATTAAAACCTTCCATAAAAAATAATTAGATTTTAAACAAAATGTTAAAATTGAGCTTTAAAAGTTAGAGAGAGATAATATTTTTTCTAAATTAATTTTCAAATGAAACTAAAAATTCACCTTTTCTGTTCATAAAGAAAACTCTCCCTCGAAGAGAAAAAAATGCTTTAGAAGCCATTGAACATGTACGGGGCGGAACTCACTTGACTCCAAAGGAAGAAGGAACTTTGCTACCCTATTTTACCTTTCCGCTGGTGACTGTCTTTCCAGGCAGTTCACAAGACTGGCTAATACAGTGTGACATACTTGTCTGCTTGACCATTCTAGAGTAATTATTAATTAACAATGATTGAAATGTATATTTGACCAAAATTAATAACGGGTATTTTAATTGAATGCCAATGGATTCCTGTTGTCCTTTATTAACAATAAAACTAATATACCATCCATACAACCTATTTGTATAAATGAAATGATATCCATTCTTTAATTTCAATAACAGTTTCATTCATAAATGAAATTGCTCGAATTCCGGACTGACGCAAATACTCCTTTCCAGCAAATAAATATTGCTCACGCATTTTTCGTTTGTTCCAATCCTCTGGGTGTAAATAGATTTAATTGACCAACAATCGAAACAAAAAAAACAATATTTGATATTAAATGGCAGAATATGCTAAAAGTTTTGATACAGGATTGTTCTCATAAAATCAATATCATTCCAATAGATTATTATACTTGTATTATACTTATTATATATTCCAAAGTATTAATTATTATACTTGTAAATTATTTCAAAACGGAAGGTATGACAAGATATTATTTAATTTCCTCTGTTCCTTAAAAAAAATATTCACTTGAACAATCTCTATGTCTGTGCTCATGACTACCGTATAAAACTAAAAGGCATATGCAGTTGTAGTCTTCTATCTGGAGGGCTACGTAAGAAATTTTGCGGGAAATAAACAATCATGAGAATGAGAATTCACGAAGGAATTGAAAAGATTTAATGTTCATTGGAAACACGGAAGCCCGACTCGAGAAACAAATTTCTTGTAGTAAAGTCTTTCAATAATAATTTTGCACGATCTATCAAGATTGAACATTCACAAGTTATCAAGAATGTAGATCGGTAACGAGAAGGAACTTAACAAAACTTGAGGGTTGTAATCCATGATCTCTGTGATCCAAGACTATAAGTCAAATTATTTGAAGTATTTTGTGTCCAAAACTTTCGTCAGGCAATTAAAAACGGGATGAATACTCGTTTAAAATTTACCAAAATAATTTCATTATGTATTCGAGTACTTATCAGTAGCTCAGCAAGAGATCGCTGCACTGGAGTTACAAAAATTCCGTAAGGAATAAAGATATTAAATCTTCGGTTCTACCATTTGCATAGGTCATGAAGAAAGGAATTATCGGATTCGTAATAGAAGTCACTCCAAAGAATTATTTAAGACTAATTTCAGCATTAATTATTTACTCTTTGGTGGGAAATATTGACTACTACTGCCATAACAACACTCATCACGGCGTACTTCTATCATTTTATTCATATACTGCAAACATCCAGTATTTTAATTAATACTACATACTTTATTGCGTCGTCCTGTAATAATTGTATGTATCATATGTATCACCGCAAAATTAAGTTATCGATCATCAATTAGTGAAACCTGTTTGTATCGTTTGCTGTAATTTCAACCACCTCAAGTTTGACATTTTCAGGCTGCGACTCGACAATTAGGTTTTTCTTTGCTCTAGATATTTGGATTTTTTGCAGATTTTCTCATCTTCGAGGTGGCGCAAAAGGAAACCCACAGTTATGAAAAGTGAAAGTGTAACAGCCCTCCCAGGGAACACCACCTTAACGAAGCACTGTCCGTGCGGGTGGCGAGGGTTTGCGCGTACCAGCGAAGCTCAGAGCTATGCCGGCGGTAGTGTAACTACCAGCAGGGCCACCCAAGCCGGACAGGTCTCAGCTGAGGTACCAGACAAAGTGTGTTTCACAACGACCTATCTTCCCCAACAAATCCCGCTTCCTTACCACCTGCTGCCTTGTAGGAGGGGGAGGGATTCCCAAAGGCTAAGGGAAGGATACCCCGACAGAAAACCGCGTTTAGCCGGGAAACGTTGAGGGCCGTAGCCCATCCGACACCATGACGTAGGGTTAATCACCCACTCATGGGTTACATTAGATTCAGAGCCAAATATTTAGCCTCGGAAATCAATCGACAACTGAAAGACAACCGCGCATTCGAAATGGTACGAGAATAGGTATATGGAACATAACATCTTTAACAGACAAGGAAGTAGAAATAGTGGAAGAGATGGAAAAATACAAATTGAAGATATTGGGTATCAGCGAAACAAAAAAGAAAGGAAATGGGGAAGTAAAATTAGATAAGGGATATGTACTGAGATTCTCAGGAGTTGGAGAGAAAACAAGAGCGAAAGAGGGAGTAGGAATAATACTTGACCCAGATGTAAATGCTAGAGTGCTTTCTTGGGAACCCGTAAACTCGAGAATTATAAAACTGGATATACAACTTGAAGAAAGAGTGACTTTAATTAATATATATGCTCCACCTGATGACAAGGAAATACTAGAAAAAGAAGCATTCTATATGCAATTACAGAGAACCATAAACATTAGTAGAGAGAATAACAACCACATTATCATCATGGGGGATTGGAATGCTAGGATAGGCAACGATAGAAGAGTGGGGAAAGGAAGTATGGGAGAGCATGGAGCAGAAAGAATTAGAAACGAGAATGGAACACGCATGATAGAGATGTGTGTGGATAACCAGCTATTGATAGGCAACACTTGGTTTCCTCACAAATCAATACATAAATTTACATTCAAAACAGTAAAAAATCATGTAGAATACAAAAGTTTGATAGATTACTTCACATACACCAGAGCATTTAGATATGCAGTACAAGACATTAGAGTCTATAGGAGTGCGGAGCTTAGCACTGAACACAAGTTAGTTGTAATGAAAGTTAACATCAAGATCCAGAAATGTGTAAAAACTAAAAAGTACTCAAAAATAAAGGTCGAGGAACTACGGGGAACAGAGAAAAGAAAGGTATATCAAGAAAAACTACGTATCAAGTTACTTAAGTATGGCAACGTAGAAGAGTGGGACCTGGAAAGAAAATGGTGTACCTTCAAAACAGCTATAATTGAAACGGCAACGGAGGTATGCGGTTCAAAAACAGTAAATACGAGATTCAAAAGAACTAAATGGTGGAATGAAAGGGTTAAAGAACTGGTTAAAATCAAAAAGAAGGCTTATCTTAAATATCTACAGACCAAAAGACATGAGGATTGGGAACAATACAGGGAAGCTAGAAACAATGCAAAAATAGCGGTCAAACAGTCGAAACAGCAGACCTGGGAAGAATTTGGAAACGAAGTCGAAAAGAATTATAGAGCAAACAAGAGTCTGTACTGGCGAACCATTAATGGACTGAGAAGAAAATATAAAAAGCCAGTGAGAAATGTAATAAACAGTGATGGTGAGATGGAATCACATCCCGCGAGAATATTAGAAGTTTGGAGGAAGTATTACGCAGATCTTTTCGGAGGGGAGACAGAAAGAGTGTCGGAGGAAGTGTGTGAGAGACACGAACGAAGACGCCCAGAAGTGGAAAGCTCTGTGGAAGGTTCTGTGGAGGCTTTTGTGGAGGAGGGGGAAATGTGTGAGAGGCATGGACCCAGCGCGGCGGACGAGGAAGGAATAGTCTTTAGGGATGTTGAAGAAGCTCTACTAAAACTGAACATAGGAAAAGCAGCAGGCCCTGACGGCATCGCACCAGAGATGCTTAAATATGGTGGTGATAAGGCTACAGATTGGCTTGTAGCTATTTTCAAAAATATATGGGAAAAAGAAGAAATACCAAAAGAGTGGGAAAATAATATAATTATACCCATCCATAAGAAAGGTAGCACATTGAGATGTGAAAACTACAGAGCCATATCTCTGGCTTCCTGTGTGAGCAAAGTCTTCTCCAGAATAATTGAAAACAAACTAAGAAGATTTGTTGAACAGGAATTTGAGGAAGAACAAGCCGCATTCCGACCTTTTAGACAGACCCAAGACCATATCCACATAATCAGAACGCTCATAGATAAAGCTCTAAGTCGAGGAAAGGATATGTATATTGCATACATAGACCTCAAATCAGCCTTTGACATGGTTCCAAAAAAGGAACTATGGAAAGCTTTAGAGAAGATGCCAGTGCCAAAGAAACTCATTAGAGTTATAAAATGTATGTATAAAGATGTATACGGACAGGTTAGATTAGATGGACAGAAGAGTGGCCAATTTAGAATGGAAAAGGGAATTAAACAGGGAGATTCTTTAAGCCCACTACTATTTATAATTTTCATGGACCAAATCATAAAACAAACAAAAAGGAGAACTAAGAAATATAAAGTAGGAAATTGGAGGATGCAACCGGTTTGGATACAGTCCTTGGTATATGCAGATGATATAGTTTTAATCGCTGGTAATGAAGAGGAGATGAAGGTAGCAATACAGGAATGGGGAAGTGCATTACAGGATAGAGGAATGAAGATTAACACCAACAAAAGTAAAGTTATGCACATAGGTAGGGACAGAAAAGAAATCAATGTTTCCTGGGCGGGAAGGATATTAGAACAAGTAGCGACATATGAATATCTAGGTATAGTGATCTCAGAGGATGGCAGGCAAGATGCCGAAATAAATAATAGAATTGAAAAGGCCAATAAAATTTACTATCAAGTATACAATAACGTACTGAACATGGGAATAGGAAACAAACCAAAACTACAAATATTTAACACAGTCTATAAGAAATCATTAACTTATGCTACAGAAAGCTTACCTATGAATAAGAAAATGGAAAGCAGACTAACTGCAGCAGAAATGAAATTTCTTCGGAAAATAGCGGGCAAAACCAAGAGAGACTGTATAAGAAACACACAAATAAGAGAAGAGCTTAAGCAAACTCCATTAGTACACACGATGGAAGAAAATAGTTTAAAATGGTTTGGTCACGTGATAAGAATGGAAAGTCACAGAAAAACCAAGGCAATATGGAATGCAAGGCCAGAGGGGAAAAGAGCAGTGGGCAGACCTCGAGGAACGTGGGATCAGAGCATTGAAGAGATATGTAGAAAGAGAGGAGCAACGGTGCAGGAGGTTCAGCGCAAGGCTGCAGATAAGAAGGGATATCTGAAATGGCTAACCCGACGCTGAAAGGCAAAAGGGAGAGACGAAGAAGAAGAAGAAAGTGTAACAGGACCCAATCAGTTTTGATCGAGACAAAATAGAGAAATATCTCCAGTGCACTTATTCGTACGATATTACTTCATATAGGATAAAAAGAAGCGATGGTTTTTATGTATATATATTGGCTGATAGAAAATCAGTAAAACATTGAGAATCAGGAAAAAATGGGAGGAAACTTTCAGACTATTATCTCCAACATTTTCTTTATTTCTACGGAGCAAGAGTTATTTCGAACGAATATCTGTTATCATCAGGCTTTAAATAAATATTACTCACGATATAAAAGCAAATACAAAAAAATCATAAATGCAATGTAAAATAGAGACAATCCAAAATATATACAATAAGAAAATATACATTTCCAATGTAGGAAACCACTGAATTTATTTAAACAAATATAATAAAATAATTTAGGAATCAAAAATAATAACAATTGTTAAAATTTGTAATCAGACCTACTCTTTTAGCAATGCCGAAGCGTGGCATTAGTTGATCTACTAATCGTCCTATTTTGCATTGTACTTATATATTTTTTTGTATCACTTACATCCTGTGTAATTGTATTCAGCGTTTTATGATGGCATGATCTCTCGCTCCATAAACATAATTCAAGGAAATGGAGATGATATTATGAAGAAAGTTCGAATTAAAGTACGAGTTCCTTCGACGTCACACCAAAAGTGCAAAATCTAAGTGCTCCTACGCGTAGGCAGCGTGAGACTGAGAACTTACCAATGCATTAAAATTATGTGAGCACACGAACAGTAATTGACGCTCTTCTCGAGCATTCGATTCCGACCAGACATTCTACATCGACAGCGCTTTGTTTCAGGAATAACAATAAAGATTACGATGTTTTAATTCGAAAAGCATATCTCTTGTATTAATAGCAATAAATATAAATTTAGATTACGAGACAATACAGTGTTATTTAGATTACACGAAAGCAAGAACTGTCTCAAGGCACAGACGTACACACGCAAAAAAGCGCAGCAAGTCTCCCTTTTTTGACCGCACATCTTGTAGTTAAAGCCATATTACTCGAAGCCACTAGTGACCAACAACTTGTGACCGAGACTGGCCGAAGTCGTCAAATAACATAGTATATAGAGAAATATATGCCATCAACCTTGCAACAGAGGGTGGAGCTCTGTAACCGTCAGTCACTAGTGGCCGTTGTATATAATTTTATTTGATGATCCCGGTTAATCTTGGTCACAAGTGGTGGTTCTCTAGTAAACTAGGCTAATATAGTCCTAATAAAAAGCTCCACAATATTGCGACTTACAAAATCGACTTGTTGTAGTCTTAAATAAATTCAGCGTAAAAGAAATTGTCAAGAGTTGTTGATATCACCTCGGATTATTCCGACCACCAATATAATATTGAACCGGTCCCTTTCATATCACGCGTTTACGCGTTCCGCGCGACAAGCGACGGGGACCGCGATGCCGGAAGTGCATCCGTATGTGCTGCATCCGGCGGGGGCTTTACGCATGAGCTTCCGCAGCACTCCGCAAGACTGACCTTAATTCGTCTGGCGGTCACAACTAATGCTGTAATTCGGGTTTCAAATGTTCATTCAGTTATTTTTATTCCCCTCTTTCAAATTTATAATGTTCGAATATGAGGTCGGTGACCTGTTGTTACCATTACGTTGTGGATAAGAGTATAACGAAGATAGAATTTATCACATAGGAAAGGATGACAATAGAAATGGCAGCGTGAGAAGGATGACGATACTGCGGATGATGGCAGCAAAACATATCATGAAAACAATAGAAATTATGTTGTCAATCAACACAACAAAATTTAAAAAACAGACGAATATGGGTTAATATTTTTTAATAATTTCTTGTAAACATAAAATATAAAAATTTCATAAATGTCCTACACTTCTTCCGACATTCATAAAAACCTTAAAAACAATTTGTTCCTAAATATTGTTTTCACTTTAGAATTTTGATATTTTATGGAGTTTATAATTATAAAAATGAAGATAATACCACCGAATGGTTAAATAACACAGCATTATAAATAGATTAAACATAGATCATGGATTTAACTTCTTGAAGTTCATAATTGTTTCTTTAATTTGCTCCTAATTTCTGTAAGCTACTAGTTAACCATCTAAAAAGTTAAGAAATATATCTCGAATAGCATTTCTCTGAATGTTCAAAGCAAAAAAAAACAACTCATTTATAATCAGATCAATCGCTAGATACCTAATAAACGTTAGTCCTCAGTTTCATCACGAGTGTTGTAGTCTTGGCAATAGAATTATATTGTTTTTGTATACTCCACCCAAGGCAATTATGCTTAGTTGAGTATGCTATGAAAAAATGCATGATATAGTAATATTAGTTTCAATTTGCCTGCATTTAGACATTTTACTAAAGTAATTATTCTTTGGCTTCTTTGATTTCTATCATGGAGCCTCTACAGTCTTCTTGATGACTTTTGATGAAACTATATCGGTTATGAGAGATACTTTTATTTCAACTGTTTTTTAAACTCGCCATTCCCGACTAAATTTCTTGTCAACTGAAAATATATTTTTTTAAATAAAATTTAATCTGAAGATGAATTTGTTTTAAAATGCAGCCATAAATTTTATTTTTAACAATTTTATTTTTAATAAATCATAAATTTCGTAAATACATAAATATAAATAAATATGGTAAATATCATAAATACATTAAAACCATTTTGTAATTATGAGGTTGTATTAAATATATCGTAAAGGACATAGGTCTGTAGATCCTAAAAACGAATACCTTGAGGCTGTGAAGCAACTTCTGCTTGAAGCATCGAGATGGCAGATAACTTTCCAATTTCTCTAACAAATTGGAAATCCAGTGGATCAATGAAGAGAAGTTATATTAAGACTCCATTTCAGAATTTTCTCATTTTCATACCAATTAAGGGTATTTATTAAGACCTGAGGGATAATTGAGAGGTGAAACAACCACAACTGTTGAAGATCTCACTTTACGACATCCCTCTCCCCAAGATCCTGCAGAAAGCGAAAGAAGAATTCATTTTTGTGCGCGAGCGTTCTTGAAAGTAATTGTGTTGTTCTGGTTTATTATTATTATTATTATTACAGAACAAATAATATTTATGCATATTTATTCCGTGTGCATATTCGTGGAAAAGATATGTGGTAAAATTCGGCCAGGTGAAAATGGAGACAAATCGGGAATCGACCTGGGGCCTCTGCTTTGATTGCAGGGGTGTTAACTATTACACCCCCATTCACCTCCCACAACGGTACAATTTCCACCCAGCCCTAACCCAGAAAGACCTGAGACATCCCCATAGGGAGATATGTGAAACCAGGTGGCACACTATGCTATGTGCGCTGAAGTACCAGTTTCATGCGTTCCTACGTGTCGCTAATGGATTCCGTCTCTCGTTCAGATATTTGGCTTAATTCTTTGATATGCTTACGCGACCAGCAAGTTTACTCCCCGGTATTATTGCACCCAAGGCGACTAGAGAATTTCCTTTAAAAAGTCCTGTCATTTGGAATACTTTAAACGGTTCAGTCAGGTCAATTGAGCAGCCTCCCCGTACATAAAAACTATTTGAGGTAGTATTACGTAAAACTCTACAAAATACAACAGAAAAATAAGGACAGGATATTTCAACACTGATAAAACACAATGGATGTGACGACCCTAGGATTGGATGTGAGATCGAAATTCAGAGGAATGAAATGATTTCTACAAACCTTTGGATAAGACATCCAATCTTACCTGGGAAACTATAAGGTTGGGATGCCACATCCAAAGGTTTGCTGAAATCCTTTCCTTCCTCTGAATTTGTATCTCACATCCAAACCAGTTCTCTCAGTGAAGGGAATAGAGTCTCTAATTACTCAGAGGTGGTCACTCAACATAGTGCAAGCTACAGTACTTACCTCCACCGTTCTTGTAACATAAGTAGGGAAAGCGCCAGACATTGGCGAGGTCGACAGCGAAACCGATGACAGACAGCAGAAAGTCCACTTTCTTGCCCCAAGTCTCCCGCTCCTCGCCGTCCGGTGCTATGCATCCGCCTCCGCCTCCGCCGCCTCCACCGCCGCCGCCGTCACCAGATGCTGCCAACCCCGTGGTTTCTGGCGCCTCGGGGATGGTGGCGCCCGTGCGGCCCTTGGCGCCGTGCGGGGCCATTTCTAACTCAACGACCTCCGCCGCTGCGCCGCCGTATCCTGAGTACAAACCAAAGCTTGCTTAATACATTGACATACAATAACTCAAAATTTTTCATTCCTCGTCCCATTCCTATTGAATTTAAATAGTAAATAAATAAATAATAAATTTATTACAAACTACATATAACCACGTGGAGGACAATAAACTAGTTTACTCTCCGGAAGCTAGTAAGGGATCATTTCATTATTTCCGATCAAGGACCTCCTTAAATAAGAATAAAAAGTTAGCTACGAGTTATAACATCAAAAGAATCCCCAACAAAGTTGTATTTATTAAATCACACGCACAAAAAAATAGTTCACAAGTAGGAATTATTATCGAACTATGTATTATTCAGAAAATATCTTTTAGAAATCCTAACTATTAAAATAACTATATATTCGAGATTAATTGATACAATAGATCTCCGCCCCACCCGTGGCGTAGTACCTAACGCACTCGCCTTCTACCTCTGGGAACGCGGGTCCGATCTAATTAGAATTCGCGGTGGTGGACGAAGCGGTGTTCGCGGCAGGTTTTCTCGGGGCACTCCCGTTTCCCCTGCCTATCATTCCACCACAACATTCACTCATCATCATTCACCCCCATATCATTCATTAATCACACGCCCCCGGGGAGGTGCTACAAGAAGCGTATCCGGCACCATGAAATTCCCCAGTCAGCCAAATCAAGCCCCATCTACAATCTCCATCTACGCCGACCCAGTCTAGCACGGGATTAATAAGTGCGAAGGAGAAGAAGAAGAATAGATCTCCGCCCCTATGCGAGAGCTTAGAGAGCCTGTACATAAAGTCTGCCTCTACCCGAAGGAAAACCGGAGAAAAACCCGAGCTAAGATAAGACTACAGAATTAATGCACACAATCCTGCCAAGGTTGAGTACAGATAAAACTACACAATCTTCCGAAAAGTCGATAGTCTCTATAATGACGCGTACTATATCTGGCGGTAATATAGCTCATCCTAGCAACGCTCTCCCTCGCCTCACGAAGATATCTCCTACAGTTGAGACAAGGTTTTGTTCACTCTCTCGATATCTTTAAGCTTCTGATGATGCAGTTGCATGTGCAGATATCGACACCAACGTAACAAAAAATCAATTCCAGAATTTTGACGTAATGCTGTGATCGATTTATCAAACTGTAAGACACGAGTAGCAGCTTTGCTTGAGGGATTTAGCAGCAATAGCGTTTTCAGTGTTCTGCTGTGGCTCTTCCAGTTTGTGAAGATTATTTGAGTACGCCTCCCCCTTCAATTTGCCCCACTGATGAAAATCGCAGGGAGAGATATCACGCAATCGAGGTGGCCAGGAGATTTTACTGCCTCTGCAAGTCCTCGCCTCACTGAACACCTGTTGCACTCGTGAGAAGGTTCTCATGGCGATGTGTACTGTTGCTTTGTCTGACAAAATAGACCTTCATCTTCAGTAATATGATCCACAAATGAATTAAATAGAACCTGGACATAACAGTCTGCAGTTTTCACTCACTCGAACGAAAGTGACACAACAAAAAACTCGGGTCAGAGCATGCGCAGATATGTGACAGCAACCAGTTGATACATCGACGTCACCAGTTGCCATTTCCAGCGTTCTCCTATTCATTAACAAAGGTCAATTCAGGGTCAGGAATACAACTTCTTCCAGGTCACTTTTATTTCCCCCACCTGTACACAGTTGCCCATTATCTTAGCAACCACATTCCATTGTTGTACGAAAATTTACCAAAGGCGCTCGTTTCTCAAAATCTGACAAATTTTATGGTCACCTGAGTATCCACTGTAGAGAGGATTCACTCTTCCCTATCCACCGAAAAATATTTGATAATTTGTTCATAATACACTATATAGACAGCGAACAGATAACAGAACGAAATCTCGTTTACAGTTTTTTTAAAATTGTTCTTCTTGTCACATTGGAGGAACATATTACTTCTGAAATGCTTCATATTAAATTTACTGTAAACATTTTCAATTTACGAGCGGATGAAGAAAGGAAATCTAAAATGAATAATTGTTTATTTTGATTCTCTTACTTTAATGATTTGTTTCTTTATTATACTCTCTTTATTATATTTCAAAGTAATTCTTTTTTATGTCAGTTTATTAGTATAATATGCTTTGCCATTATTTATTTATCTCGCCTTTAGAGAAACAAAAATAGTAAGTTCAACAAAAATGTTAGTATCACAATAAATAAAAAAAGTATAAATCTCAAACCTGTGTGAAGAAACAGAGAGAAAATTGTATCACTTCCCTTCATTGCATTTGATGGCCGTTTTTCTCTTTGAAACATTGACACACATGATCTACTTCCCTGGCGTTATGACATCAGATACACGCGATATTTTGTGTGCAGTATTTGTCTTTACCTGAAGATGTTGATGAGTCATTTATCATTGCATAAGCAACAGAAATACTTTAAATATATCAGCAACAGAACATTAGATGCGTGTTCTCAACAATTTATGAATTTGCATTGGCGTGAATGTTTCTTTATCATATTCACCTGATAAAGATTACAATAGCAGTCAAAACATTGTGATTACAAATAAAATGTACCTCTTATTTAAAGGCCAAAAATAAAAATTAGTAGTAATTATAAAAAGTTTTAAACAGAAGTTTTAATCATAAACATATTGTATTTCTTAAAGATTTAATCCTATTTTGTATCAAATTGTTAGACTAGTAATGACTCATATTTCTTCAGGAAAAACAAATAATATTTGAAATGTGAACATAAAATTATGTATACTACAATGATTCATTATCATGTTAACGTACAGGACCTGAGATCTATAAGAACTGGAACTTGAGACACGTCGTACGCAAAGAATGGGAAACAACTCCCCCGCCAGATTATGAGTCTGCACGTTCATGACTCTTTATATCTTTTCCAAGAGAATCATTTATCTTGTTCCTTATCAGCAGATTGAGTATTCATCATATTCAGTAATAGGGAGTACCACTTCTAATTAGTTGCAAAGTTTATGAATGTGTACGTTTACTGCGCATATAACGTGTCACGTAAGTAAAATGTACCTCACTGTTCAAAAGCTTTGGAAAATTGTCTCACTATGACTGATGTTACGGTTAATATTCAATATCAACGTCAACATCAAGAATTTCATATAACTTACGTAAATACACAAATTACATTTCTTGAGAGAAAATGTGAAGCACCTCTCGCTTTTATCAGACAATAGTGCCTTAATACTGCTATTATTGCAGATACGACTAGGAATAGAAATTGAATTTTTATATACTAACATAAATTGTGAAACACACATGAATCTATCCATAAAAATAATTCTCAGCCATTCAAGAGAAATTACTTCTTTTTTCTTCAGATTTAAGTGCTATATTCTCCAAATTTCACATCCAATATTAAAATTTCCTCCAACTGTTTTGTTCCTTTAAAAGTAGGGTACCCAAATATCCTTTTAAGAACCTTTGGTGACAGAAAACAGGAACTTTTCTTGTATCCTGTGCGCTTGCCATATTTAATGGAAATTGAACGATCAATGTAACTGATTTATGAGGCATAATGCATTTTTACGTCGCATTGGTACTACAGACAATGTGATTCAGTAGATTTGATAGGTAGAAGTGAAATATTCGAGGCTTAATTGAAATGAAATGAAGAACGGACTCAAATCAGTTTTCATTATAGAATTTGTATAAAGAATTAAAAACACTCGGGATAATTTAAGTTAATATTTATTACTTGACTAACAAACTCTTAGGATGGCTCATACAATTATCGTTATTTCTATTGTCACGATGTATTCTATATTTCAATCATCCCATCCTGTAAAACAGATTCACCTGGTGAGTTTCTCACATGTTGATACAGTGCAATTGAAGAAAGACTAGAATGTGCGTTTTAGCTTAATACTGAAGTGGTAGACTCAAGGGAGGTGGAATTTACAAAATGGCTCACGTGGTGAAGAATTCCTCTCCGGGGACAGAACACGCGTTCAATATTCTAAAGCGATTCGTCCCTAATAAATCTACATTTTCTTCTACACACTTCACACTAAAGCTATTTGTGGTAATCGACGAATGTTTCCCGTAGTGTTTTGATTAATATTATGAAGAGTAATGGTAATAATACTCATAAGCGAAGCGTCACAAACAATATTTTCGAGAAAGGGTAAAATCATTATGTTTAACTAGTGTCGCCATCCGTCAGTGTTTTCCCGGATTGGTCCTAGTTTGAAGTGGGTTCGGGGAGCGCCTGGGCAAGGATTTTTACACTGTCGATATAAGTTGAACAGCGCAGACTACTCGTCAAAAGAGTTTGAAGTTAGCACCGCCTTCTAATTACTCACGAGACACTAGTTGTGTTTATCAGTGTAAGTGATGTAAGGTTTTGTTCCTTAGTAGTTGTATAGTTTTTATTATTTGTATTAATAGAGAGATCTATTGAATTCTGTCTTAAATTAAGTCTGTATAATCACCTTTTTATTCATTATTCAATATTACTAAGTAAATAAATATTCCATATAATAGTATTATTAAAAATGAAATTTTATTTTTATGTATGGTAAAAATTATTTTCACGTTGTAATATCCGGAGTTGAGCACCAAATTCCGAGATATTTTCCCTCCATGTTCTAGATTCTTGATTTTGTTGATGGCAACCTTATGTGTAACCCTCTTTGGACAGAAAAAATATTGTATGGGTCTAGACAACGATCGCAACCCTCCATGAAATGTTTTGGCTAAATAGTTTATTATGTATTGAAAATAAATACGTTATTTTCAAATACAATATTATTATATACTATTTTATTATACAAATTTTACAATATTATATGGGCAACATTAGAAAGATGTTACAGAAACCAAAAGAAAAATTATCATTAGATAAGAAGCTTGAAATACGTTCTTCTCACACGTTGATTGATTCTGTTTGTTCGTCATTAAAATTATTGTTTCATTGTTGATAGAAAGCTTTGTTAGAAGCTATGTATCATAAAAAAATAATTAAATGTTTTTGTAAACTTCATTTCGTGTGTCAAAATTAATTTTACATTATGTTTATGATTTATTAACAAAATCGAGTGTGTCTCCTACCATACGTCGCTTTTTCTTCACTTCATGATCAATTGAAGACCCACAAAATTTTTTCATTACTTCTTGAATTACTAATACACAAAACCTTAATAAATATGTTTATTCGAGACCGATAAAACAAAATGAAAATACAAAACTCATTAATTCTTATTTTTGGAAAAAACAACTTCCAAAACTCAACTTTTATTAGATCTTAATGATATTACATGGCATATTTTGTTGTTGATTCGTTTTTCAATTTATTTTATTTCATCGACTCCCTTCGCCGGGGATTCTCACAAATACCATTATTTGGGGATTCGCCTTAGTAAGCTCGCTGGTGGAATTTACCCAGGGCCAAGGCTACTACGTTAGGTCTTGGGATTCACCCTTCAACGCTTCGTGGGGCTTCGCTCCAGTTAGCGTGGATACGTCCCTGGCACCGACAACAATGTTGTTGGCAATCCAATACTTTCTTACGACGTAAACTAGGGGTGATTTCTTATGTTTAACGCGCTATAGTATAACGGTTATAACTGCGCACCCCACGAGTCAAGAGCTACATGATGAGATATTTTTATCACAGTTTGAGAGTATTAAACATCTTAAATTTGCGGGTACAAAGTGACCTGTTTTCCATTTTATTATATGGGTATCGATACATCCCGTAGCAAAAACTTGCGTGCAGAAAATAAATCTCGAGAGCAATAAGATGTGGTAGTTGACATACACAACGTACTTTGAGAGGACTGCAAGGATCCTCGCATCCCTCCGCCAACAGGTTGCGCGAGAAGCAGAGCTGAGAAAGCGATTGTGTGCGCAGAAGAAGAAGAAGAAGAGGAGGAGGAGGGGTGGAGGATGGGGAGGGAAGAGGAGGAGAATGTTCCTGGTTGCAGGACGTGCGAAGTGAGGAGACACGGCCCTTGGGACAAATTGGTCCTAAGAGCTTCCACCGCCCCTTTAGGAGGCGCAGGACTTCCTCTTCTCGCTCTCAGACTGAGTTCCTTAAGTTCGATCAACGCTTGTTTCACTTGATTGTACAAGATATTCCGATTCGGGTCTCAACTTTTAATAGTAAATTATGGTTTTAAAAAAGCAGTTATAACCTGTTTTTGTGACCATGCGCGGGAAATAAACTGATTTACTCTCCAGGAGCAAGCAAGGGACCATCCCATCAATTCCGATCAAGGGTCCCAAGACAACATTTCGGCACCCCAAGGCAAAAATGCCACGTAAAAATGCCAAGTTAGTTGTTTCTTATAAGATCAAGATAATATAAAAATAGTTTTATAATTAAAAAAATTATTTAACAAATAATTAAAAGATTCGATAATATTACTTAACGAAAATTTTTACTAAAAATTAATAAATATTAAAACAACTCAGAATTCAATATTCAGATTAGCAAAAGGACTAATGAGATGGCCACCCCTAGGAATGAGCATAGAAGACTTATAGAGAACCCCCTTGGTAGCTCAAGTCTAGACTCGCCTGCTAAGGAGAAACCTCGGATACAATTCCTGGTGGGGTCAGAAAAATTTGGAGCGTTTTATTCCAATGTCAGTTCATATAGCTGAAACTATTAATAATTGAACCATCAGCGACTTACCACCGCAGCTGAAATACTTGGGTGCGGTAATCTGCATTCTATTGAGACGCAGTTATTCCATAATGTTGATACAACGTTTCCGACGCATCACGACGTAGAATTGGACCTAACTAGCGCTCAGTAATGTGGTCGTAACGGAAAACATATTATGTAAAAAGTAATCCGCCGCTACCCAAAGGAAAACCGGAGAAAAGTTGGAACCAGTTCGATGTTCATAATATCACTCGGTACATTTGATTATTTTAAGCGTAGGTGGTATTCGTTCAATATAACGGTTAACATTTTTTTAAAGGAAACGTACATGTTCCAATATTACGTCCTAAATGTAGTTCTTGTCAAGAAAACAATAGCAAGCCACAAACTTTATTCCATTTGACACTTACCCTTAATAAGAGTACAATTTGTTCAAAATGTACTTTTTCGTATTGTCAAAATAAAAATATCTGAAACCAATACCTATCGTAATAGTTTCTATGAACTATTTAAACCAAGACTCTTATTACACAGGTAAAAAATTACGTATTTTTAATTTTCTATTTACCTCTCGTGTCTTCGAGTAGGATTTTCAAGTCGAAGATTCGTGAACTTTCCTATGAGCCAAAAACTTGCCTATTGTGCTTATGTACTCATACCACCTATCGATAAAATTCAATTGATATACATTTCTTTTAATTACATATTATTCAATTATAGTTATAGTTCATTATATTTATTTCATTTGATCAATTTGAAACATTTTCATCCCCATCGCATGAAATGAAATACTTAACGAAAGACTTTTCTGCAACCCACAATACATGACAGTATTACGGTTAGCCCTCAGCAGGCGTAATCAATTAGAATAATTTTTTTCTGTAACGAATTATTTTCTTATATCAATTATTTACTTTGATCATGCATAAAATTTAATTCTTTTGTTAACAATTTTTATCAATTCTGAATGCAAAAATGACTATATTAATTATATATAGTATAACTTTAGATCATCCAGTTTGAACCAAAAACAAAGTAAGCTTAATCAACATTAAGTCTCTTTGATGATGTATTTTGCCCTTAATATACGACGAATATTATGAAATATTAAAAACATTCTGTTTACGGAACGCAAGTTTTTGGTAACATTAAATATCAATTAGAATATGAACCTTCGGAATGAAAAGAAAATACGTCGAAAACCATTCCTGAATATCATGCTGTTTGAAAAGGAACCCAAGCATTAAATACAAGTATTAATAAGTGATACGAGATAATTTTTTTAATGGGCGTATTTTTAATGAATTTAGTACAAGATTATTTTTTCCTTATTAGTATATTGATAATTTTCTTGACTTTGGACAGAAACAATTTTCTGATTGCTTTCAAATTATTTCAATGCGCACAGCAGGTGAACTCACTAGTAGGAGAGATCAATCTACAAATATGACAAACTCCTTTTCAAAACTACATTCATAGTGGAATATTTAGCAAAACAATTACCATTATTATGGCATTTTAAAACTCTTAAATTCCAAAAAAATTCGTTCACTGAAATTTTCCTTGGTGTGATAACTGTTATTAAAACAATTATTTTGCGTTTCATAATGTTCAGCACTGCTCCTCTTAAATAACTCATTTTGTCCAGTACTTTCCATTATCTAAGCACGCGAACGTTTTACACATTCAGAATACAGTTATTAGAGTTGAGACAAGAGAAACTCGTTTAACCAAAGTCCGCAAATGGCGCTGTGTGACGAAGACCCGCATTCTGCTCGCGAACAGGTGTGTGGACACTGGAGGGGACAAATGAGACATCATCATCCGCTCGCTGCAGAAAACTATGACCTCATCATTGTTTGAATTTCAAATGAATCGTAAAAAAATCTCAACCACGTATAATAAGTATAAATCTTAATATTGACTTATGAAAAGACCTGGTTTATTTATCTTCAATAACAAAGTGGTTTACACGGTTTATCTCTAACATCAAAATAAAAATAGACTTGATGAATGGATCTATTATCTTCAAGGACTTGCTTGATTGTTAAGTGCACGGTTTTAGAAAGTCTTGATGGAAAATAAGAGTGGGAAAGAAACGTGTTTTTACGTAAAAAGCGAAGTGAACAAAACATCACAGCCTAATCGAGCCTAATGATTGGTCCGCTAGAGATCAGCAGTATTGCGTGAGTGAGTAGTCAGCACAGAGAAACTTTCATTCACAGACACTTCTCAAAAGCGGACAAATTTCAAGGTTCCATGACAGTTCCTTAAAGAGAAGTTTCACTGCATGTCCTAACTAGCACATCTACCCAAAGTTCCCGGGATTTGGAAAGAAACTTAAAACTATTAGTATACATTCAAAATTTTAAAACAATTCACAAATAAAACAAAAAAATATTTTCATTATTAAACAAACATACAAAAAAATGCATCAAAGTTCAAAGAAAAATTGGTTTTGCGTATTTATATTTTTTTCCCTACACAGGGTACTAAACACCTGTCAACAGGTCTTGACTTCTATTTTATTCGTTATTTTGTAAATTTCAAAATTTAATTATCACGAAGAAACCCTACAAAAATACGCAAAACTTCAGCAATGTACCTCATATGCACGCAGTTACGAATTATTTCAAAAGCCAGGAAATAGAAAAATACATTTTAAGCTGAAAGCTTAATAAACATAGTTAAGACCTCTGAATTCGTACATTGTCATTTTACTTTTAGGTTTTGTATTTGAAAACAATGTTCTTTACAGTCTTTATATATTTTTGCTTCTACGCTTTCATCTCGTAGATTAAACTTTCAGCGGATAGTCCGGCTCGCTTAATGCAATTGAACTCTAACGAAAACAAGCTTCATAGTCAACAGTCATGCGAGTTAAGTTTCACATCTGCAGTTAAGTTTCACAATTTTTGTTTGTCTTGTAATTGGTCTATATTAACCGTAATTTGCATTTTACTTGTAATAACCCTGAAAAAGAGTACTTAGACATTTCAAATAATTGCATCGATTACTTTTTTCAATATCCATGCCACATACATTACATAGATTTCACATGAACTGGCATAGATAATCAGTTTTTAAACTATGTAATGGTAGATTGCGCAGCGTCAGCAAACACGAATTGGTGACGAAGATTCAACAAAAAAAATGAGGACGTGAATAATAATAAACTAGGTGAAATCTGCAGTATCGATCTGTTTGCGATACACAGTTAAAAGCTTTTAATTTTACCTCAAAATGTTTACAATATGTTACAGCGTTAATGGAATTTTTACAGAGTATTCGAGAACTAAGATCCATAAAATTTCTGACCTGCCCAGTGTTTTCTCGAATTTGTTTGTTTTGGTTTAAATTGTCATTAAATGTGTTTGAACTACCTACCGTTATAGCCAATACGTCGATTTTGTCTTGATCTCTTGCTGTAATGTGTTTTCATAAAAATGTGTTCGAAATGAGTGAACGAAATTTTAAACGGAGATATTCTATATCAGAGTAACAACTTTTGGATACGGAGATGCAATATTTAATAAAACTTTTACTTGTAACATGTAATATTGTTTAACCACTTCTTCATCTATTACGTCTTCACTGAAATTGCCAGTTCTTTGTATAACACCATTATTAAAAAGATTAATACATTTTTAAAATATGAAATTGATATCAAGTTTTTAAATAAATGGAAAAACTAGATAAAGATTAAAAATTCTTGTGAATAATAATAATACTAATAATAACAACAATAATAATAATGTAGTATACAAAATAAATGCCAAGATTGTAATGGTAATTATGTAGGTCAAACTAACGGAGGGATTACAACTAGAATACATGAGCACAAACGAAATTTAAATTTAATTGAACAAAGTGTAGTGACATCCCATTGTATTAATAACGCACTTGACGGATTGGGATAACACTTAGATATAAGCCAAAGAAGTTAATTGTTACAAACGTTGCATGTATGAAATGATATTTATAAAAACACAAATGGAAGTTTAAAGTTACGCACTAGCACAGAACAATTATCGAGTGCAATACAAATTTATAACTTTTTTGTGCCATTCCTCCTTTTTTGTAAACACATTTTGTGTTAATATTTACGTTTAATATGTACAATTGTTTTCTTGCTACGTTAATTTTTTCTCGTAACAACTTCACAACACAGATCTTCACAACAACAGACAAGACACGGTTCGACGATACTCTACTGTATATTTTTGCTGTTTCTTTCAGGGACAGAATATTGGAAGTGTCTGAATTGTGTTTGATGCACACTTTAACTTTTCACTTTAAAAGCGTAAAAAAGCGATTAAAGACTTTATCGGAAGGTAACTCTGGGTTTTGAAACTTAAGTAGGCGTGCACTAATGCTTTGTAACGCATGAGCGTTATCAGTATGTACGAATATGTCTTGATATTGAAAAAGCATAACTCTCTTCTGAAGGGTTATCGATGCACTTTTACATACTCCTCAATTATTATTTTATGTATATAATATAAATAATGCTTTCTTTGCTGAAGTTATTTTTAATTATAGAATTCTTTTTTACACAAATTCAATGACAAGTAGAAAAAAAATTCAATCTTTAAATTTATTATAGAGTATTTTTTTAAATTTATAATATGTCTGGACGTTTTCTCTGTGTTTCAAAGATGATCTCAATGATTTTTGTCGGTAATGCTAACACCAATCCCAAAATATATCCTGCCGATACTGAGAAGTAGGTAGATTTTTTAGGGGTGCGCATGTAATGAAGTGGACCAGTAATACATCGGAAGTATTTTCACCTCGAACACCCTTGATTTTCCAGAACCCTCCCAAAAGGCAAACTATTAGTACGCGAGTTCGTGACATAGATTCTAGACCTACTTCTCGCTCGCTCCCACCTGCCCTCCACCGAAATCTCCGTGAGCTCTCGTGTTTGCGTAGAGAGGAAGAGAGAAAGAGAACGTGATGAAGGGGAGAAGGTATAAAAGAGAAAGGGTTGGAAGGGAGACCCGCAGCGCGCGGTGTGCTTCCTCGCGAGTTACTCGTAATTACATGAGAGCCCCCATTTCCCCGGTGGCAGCGGAGGATGTGGCCTCTTTGACGGATGGACTGCGTGACGTCACCGCTAACTCAATACGGGCCATACGTAGGTGCACTGCCGCCGCTTCTGCTGTTGTCACCCCCATCCCACCGCCTGACGCCTAATTGTGTTGGCGCAGCTCTCAGCAGGCGCCCGTAATAGCGCCATCCCCGCCTCGCATCCACCCCATCTCAATGGCCGATCGCACGCGCCAGTCTACGCGCACGCGCGAGCGACGTGCGCGGGAATTCCAGTTCATGAAGACTTCTGTATCAATTATAGGTTCACTTAGATCGGATCTGGGGATGGCAGTATCATTTATATAATTGTTATAATAGTTACAATTTATTAGAATATATTCGGAATAATTTATTGATTCCTTCACACTACATATTTGTTAAAAACCTTTTTCTTATATTTTCTACAGAATATAAAGTTGTTGCTATTCTGGGGATATTCTAAAAAGCTGATTACTACTATTATTCTTATTATGGAAAGGGGGCGCATGTCATAATTTTGCCTCGCGCGAAGGAATGTTAAATCCACCACTGCCTTAGGGTCCTTGATCGGAATTGATAGATCGGTCCCTCGCTTGTTTCCAGAGAGTAAATTTTATCCTCCAAGTGATCATTCGCAGTTTGTAAATGTGTTTTTGACAAATTTATATTTATAATTTATATTTTAGAAAATTCCTCTGATTACTTTGAGTATTACGAATGGTGTGTAGAACGTAGGGAAACATTTTACTTAATATTCGATTACAAACAAGAGTTTTTTGAACGGAGATGAGAATAAGTGTTCAGCTGTAAGAAAAGGTGGTCATGACTTCTTTGAACAACAGTTCATGAAATTTGGGTAACCCAAGTTTTCTTGCCTTTTTACTTGCCCTCATACATTGGAATCCTTCCATTTCTAATATTATTTCCTCAACCGAATAAAATATTATTATTATTATTTGGTTTTCAAACCTATCGCGTTTTAACAATCTGTTTTCAACAAGTTAACACCGGTTAAGATTCACACTGTTCCTCATGCGAACATATAAATACACCCGAAATTGGAACTCAAAACCTTAGACTTCAGAGGAGACTCTCGCTTCAAAACAGTTGAGTCGTAGGGGTTATCGTGGAGAAGATACGTCTCTGTAAAATGCTTTCAACAAAAACAACCAAACAGTGAGAGATCTGCAGAATCTATATTGTCCATTCAAGCAGTGTTGCGAGCGTCGCTTGACAGCGGTGGGCTATTGCACATCACATGGTTCACTATACATTTGTGTTTGTATACCATAGGGGACGGGGTTATCGCCTCTGTCGAATTATACAATACGTTGTTGAAATGAACAACAATGCTTTCTTTCCTTCCTTCCTTCCTTCCGACTTCCACTAAAGCTGATAACATTCTTTAAACTGGTCACACGTTAAACTGATTTCGAGAATTTAGTATGTTAGAGTGGTAGGTGAATGAAATCTAAAGAACCGAAGTATAGCATTTTCATATACTTTTTCTAGTAAGATGTGTTCACATATTAGCATTCTATCTCCGAATCCTCAATAACATTTTTCCCTTTCTGTTAGCTTCTCTCTTTACTTTATGTACATTACATTCTAAGTATTGAAACAATCATTTTCCCTCTTTTCTGTTGTTTAATTACTACTTTTAATTTTTAATTAGTCGAATGATTCTTACTTTAGCATCCAATATTATCAAGACAAGTGTGTGACTAAGAATTTTTTGTATAATTCCGTTGTCCATATCTTGTCATGCTTTAGAATGCAAATATTTTATTGCTTTCTCTGATATTTATATATTAGTTTCTATAATTTTAATATTTAATGTTAATATAAGATTACCTCGTATAATTTGATGTTTCTATGCATTATACAACATCACAATACATAACTTCTTACAAAATGTCTTTGAATCTGGAATGCAGGGAACCTACTAGTCACAATAATTTTATATTCAGTTTAGTATTGCTATCTCATCAATTGCTTCGCTGATTTCTTTATCCTTACTCTTAAAATCATGTTTAATGTCTTATCAATATATTTATCTTCACAAATATGAACAATCATGTTGATTCGTAAAAAGTTGTATAAAGATTGCTTCTGAATTGCCTCGTTTGCCCCCTGCTATTGAAATAAATGAACTCTACGACATGTCGATAGTAATGAAAGAAAGTGGAGAAAATAATGAAATTGATACCTGGGACAATGTAATGATGCTATATTAATTGCGATATTTTATTGTCTGATAACCTTATAGTGCACGAATACAACTAAATTGTATTTTGAAGTCTAAATAAGTGATATGTTCCATTTGTTATATTTTCTGAGAACTAAAAATAAACTTTTTTTGTAATGTTACTCTCTGAGCATATTGTTTTATACGTTGCACCATTACAACAGAGGGTTATATCTCGCATCAATATATTTCTTACAGACGTAATTTATTTATTGGTTTAAATTTATTGAAGATATCATTAGAATTAACATTTAATGTTATTCATTCATTTTATATCAAATTCCTTTCTATAATGCTTGATTTCCGACAAACCTCCAAAAATAGTGTAAAGTGCTGCATTTCATTTGAAATTACAATAAACAACACAATGATTGATGCCAATGACCTTAAATTCTTTGAGCCACCGAATAAAATTCAGAGGTTGTAAGAATATTAATACGTAATTCCTGAATTCGTATCTCACGAAATTCATACGATATCTTGCGATGCTATTCAAATCTGTGATTAAACAATATCGATTTTACAGTAAGAAGCAAATCTTTTTACGAAGAAGTTTAATTTGTTATATATTCCCCAGGACGACGATGTGAGACAAAACTTGAGATGCCATTTAAATATAGAGAATAATAAAGTTTATCGAAGTTAAGAACATAAAGAATATTTTTTGTTATTGAAGTCCTAAATGTGTTTAATAAAACCTTACCAAATTTTTCTTGAATAGTAACGTAATCAAACATTTTCTCTCGTTACGCTTTTAATAGGGGTATGTTCGCCAGTGCTAGTCTTCTATTGGTCCGCCAAACATGGAAGCAGTTTCAAGTTTGCCTACGATTGGACGAACGAAGGTGAAGAGATTTTTCCCCGTCGCAGGGGAGTGGCGTTGCAAACCTAACAAATCCAAAATGCTAAGAGCGCGGGACTTAGAGTATTTACATAGGTCCTTTTATTATTCCAGGAGTATTCATACACAAAAAAAAAACATTCTAAGATTTTCCTCTCGCAATGAAGACTGCTAATACTAATAGCAGTCAGCACTATATCTTCAGGGGATAAAGTATGAACCATTGTCTCAGCATAGGAATTCTCTCCCAGTACAGGATTTGGGATTATCATCCTTGCTTGTTTGGGATTTGCACCCATTATTGTTTATAGCTCGTGGAGGTAGTTTCCCATACAACATAAGCGCACTTAAAAAATTACAAATTAGTTTACTATAAATCAGTTTTTGTTAGGAAAAATCTTTTAAATATAGAACAAATATTTGCCCTTGAATCGCTAAAATACTAGTACGATAACTTAAGTGTCTTATTCTTAAAACGAATAAGCAAGTTCGAAAAATCAAAGAATTAAATCTTTCAATGATTTACTGAATAATTTAAAAACTGTTACAAATACAACAAATAAGAAAAAAGTTATTAAAAATTGGATTATTGTGGATATTTGAACATTTATTTACTAATGATATAAGTTCAAAGTTTAATTAAATGATTTTATGTTCTCATTATCTCTATGAGGCAAAATTAAATTATATATTTTATTTAGTGTTTTAGTTTCAGGTTCAGCAGAAGTTTTCCTACAAGTAATTTATTTTACTTCTGTAAGATACATAAGAATATTGCCTTTGTACTCCATATTATGTAATCTGGCAATAAATAAATCAACTAATTTTAATTATCCTCCTATGGCCAATAGAGTGACTATTGTTTTATACATTTGTGATTTCAGATGCAATATATCGTTGCCGCAAGCAGGTATAAGGGTTTGAAGGATCGAACGGCGTTTCCTGAGAGTAGTAAACCGCAATTATTTTAATAACAAAGTTTTTAAATCGTTCATCAATCGTCATTTATTTTTACTCGCAGTCATTTTAGATCACGCATTGAGAGAGATTCAAATGATTCAATCCGTATCTTACGTTCTTTTACCTTATGTCTCTGTATCCTTTATTATTATTATTATTATTATTATTATTATTATTATTATTATTATTTTAAATATTATTGCTTTCTCTTGTAAATATCCCGTTCAAAATCTCAAAATCGGAATATAATACTTTTGGCAACATTATTGTTACGTCAAAATTATATCAGAAAACAATATTATACGTAATTCCTAAGAACATCCGAATGAAGTATTATATGCATTGCAGTAATTTCTGAGTCATGCAAGTGCAACGTCCTCTGGTCTAGCAATTACAAAGTGCCCTACATTCTACGCAGATTCTGTGCTCCGGACCGCCAACGCATTAACCCAAGGTTCCCCACTTAGCGGCACTTTTGTGATAACTGGATGGCGACGCCCGGCATCAGGCACTTAAAACAAGATTACTTAATACGCACTGTAGAAACCAGAATGATAAATTATTTGGCTGACAGAATGTATTTATTATACATTTTTTTCTTCGAAAACATTTAAACTATTTTACCCCACCAACACAAATTCGTTACCTGAGCGTCGAGATACCAACACTGAGCCAAACTTTCTCTCTCTTTTAATGGAAATCTTCTGTAAGAAAAAGTAAATCGTAAAAGGGAGAGGGTTCGACCCCTGAAGCGAATTTTTTGAGTCCGAAAATCCACACGCGACATATCAGCATAATAGATATGGCTTACACTGCCGTCTGGTAGTGGAAAATGGAACTGTCTAAATTGAAAAAGTGGACCCCTCATTAGGAATGTAACCCAACAGTCGGCTACAAAAATAGAGAGTAGACCTATACATTATTATTATTATTATTATTATTATTATTATTATATCAAAAAAAGCAAATTAAAATAATCACGAGTCAACAGGTGAATTAAACGTTTTACGGTTATAGTATATCTATTTTTATGAAAAATTAAAATATTGTTAAGAACTGTTCAAAAAGTCATCGTCAATTTAGACGACGATTTAGTTTTAGATAGTATTATTTATAAATATAGAAAAAATATCGCAATTTTATGTTTCTCGTATATTAACATATACATAGGTTTAGTCTGAAAAAAAGTGTCATAATGAATTGCTAAAAACATAATACGGACAATGTGGACATTTTCAAACACAATTCTCTATTCCTAAGCAAATGAAAAATTATTGACTCTTAGCATCTTAAAAGAATTCATTAATTCTTAGAATTAACTATTAGAAACCCCAGCCTGTAAAAACTATTAGATTATCCAATGTTTCATACAAGTTTATTAAATGAAAAATACTTTTATGATACAGAATGCTTTTTATATTATTTATAGCAAATTTGATTCGCTGACGTCGACATTTTTTCACGACTCATTTGATGATTTTTTATCTTTTACAGCACTTTCCAATTATAAATATTCACCGCAACCTTGAAAAAATTTTCCTCTTTCTAAAACGAACACTTCACTAATTCACTAAACAAACATTTTACTTTTCCAAGAGAGATTCAGAATTACAAGTCAAGTTGTTGACTATTGTGAGAGAATGAAAACGAGTTGTTGAGCAAAATTGAGGAACAATTTGGAACTCGATATTACCAGAACCGCAAACCGAATGACATGTCAGCTTCATCGTAATAATGTAACATTTATTAGCGAATTCACAAAATGCGTGAACACGATTTCCAATTTACTGATACTTCAAGGTAGGTTGAAGTTTCCCAACAACACATTTCGGGAGGAACAATGAGCTCACGGAACTGGAACTTCGTGATTTCTCGATGTTGGAACGATAAAGGAAGTTGTGATCCTACTTGATATAATCGTGCTCATTAAATAGTGCAGTAAGTGGGCCTAGAAATCCAGCAGGACGTTGAAGCATGGGTGAAAATCCCACATCATCACAGTGCAGGGAGATAATTCCCTATGTCCATCCTTTAGTCACTGAAGAAATTGCGCTGACTGCGTTTATAATTGTCAATCTTGATCAGTAGAAAATCTTAGAATATTGTAATTCGAACATTTGTATGTGAACTAATCTAAATACTGTCTGACCCACTTCATGTAACTAGATCTGGTGGCTCAACCGGTTTGAGGTGGAGGTCCCTCCGAGTACAAGCAAGGCATGTGGTTTCGAATCCTGGTTAGGTATGCGTGGAAATGTAACTGAATACCACCATGAGTTGCATTTTACCATCATACTTACTATCCCCCCCCCCTCAAATCCACATTACCCCCCTACAACGTACTGAGAATATGCAACCCCATATCTTGGGTGCATATGGGGTTGCCTAGGCACACATCAGGATAGTTCAAATCACCTGTCTTCGGACTGCAAACTATTGAAATACAACGCCTAATACAGAGGCAATGGTACGAATTACATAAATTATGTGATAAAAAACGTTAGTCAAATTGTTTTATGCGACAAGACAAATCGCGCACGAAAATACAGAAAATAATTTTCCTTTCGAGCCATCACAGCATACACTTTTGATTTTTATAATGTAATTGGAAGAAGAATGGAGGGATGCATTGGTAAATTATTTTAGCACTCGTATGTAATACCCAAGAACTCCCATTACCTACTCCACCGAAACAATTAAACGATAGTGCAAACAAAAAGTTAAAAATACGAAATGACTCTTTTCTCCCTTCAAGAGACCAATTTACGGAATTTAAAAAAGGTTTTACCGTAAATATTTATTTTTAGGTCCCCAAACATGGGGAAACTGCGTATTATCTCTATTCAAATATGAGTAAACGTCGTTCTAGGATAAGAAAACGTGATTAGGTACAAGATAAAAGGTAATTATTGAATAAGCACGTAAGATTCTGTGTAGTTGTCTTTTTTCTTATGGAAGAAAACCCACTTTTATATTGATCTTACGGAGAAGTTCCGAAATAATTGTTCTCATTAACGTGTTTCGGAAATTTGATGTTATTTTCAATTCCAACTAATAATTCAATCAAAATGACCCAAGAAAATAATATTTTGAGAATTTTCTGGAAGTAAACAAAGGAGATAAATTATGAGCATTATAAGGTCGACTAAACAATGTGTACTAAATATAACTTTTAATCTCGCTCGAATATATTCTTCATTAAATAATACACCAAGTTTTCTATCCTGAGCACATGATATTAAAACATTCTCCTTGAGCTGAGAAAGTAAATTGAGAGACGGCCTTCGATAGTTAAGTGATATGCAGTTTCACAAGTTGCATGCTAGTGCACTTCATTACTACATTAATTAACAAGAACATTTGAAGGATTACTAATACATCGCGTTTTTACAAATTGTCTCTAAAAAAAGATTTTTGTGCAAATAATCACATTTTAGTCAAATCAGAACCGTAACCTCGACATATTATTTACATATATTTCCTCGTTGCATTTATCCATTGTGTCACTTATAAAATAAGTATACTTGATATTAAAAACACCCAATATGTCTGTCAGATTATTCTTTCTATGCTAAGAATTTTCAGAAAAATATGTTAAATTCTCGTCACATTTAATACTTCTACCATAAACGTGGCTCTTTGTTTTATCAAGAAAGTCGAATGGTGTACTGAAACCATATTTATAATTTTACTGAAACCATATTTAAAATCTCTGCAACCGTAACATTCTTTACAAAACGTAAAATACGGTGTTGGAGAACCGGAGGTTGGTGTACATTTTGCATTACTCATATTGTAGGGCATATTTTGAATATAAATTCGTTTATGGTTCGACTTATCACCATTTGGACATCTCATCTAAGGTATCAAAAACCACTATAAAGATAAATTTTTATTTTTTAACTCGGGTAAACGTAAATCCTTCAGCGCAATAAACAAATGAGCTATACATATATATAGTTGGGAAAAGTGCTAAAAAGAGAATTAAAATGAAATGTCATCCCGACATACTAGGCAAATAGTGAGCAAGCTCTTCTTATTGTTGGTCAGCCAATATATTCAAAATTCCTATGTTCCTTGTTTTTTCATCATATGTGATTCACAAACTTTTAAGGCGTTCAGTTTTCTTTTATGATCCGTCTTCTGAGTACGATTAACATTCTCCGTGGTTATTTATAAAGTTTCGAAAACAATTATATACACATTTTAAAACATGAAGCGGGTGATGTTGCAGGAACACAGCGGAATGATAAATAAATATTTCACGTAACAACAAACATTGTTATCGTTAAGTTAAATGTCGTTTAAGTGCTCCTACTATAAGCCCTTGGTTTGTGGACAGTACATTGCCCCATACGAAAATTTCACGGTCATACCAACATGCGATTACCAATTATCTGTGGACACACTGTATCGTGAAAGCAGTAAAAAACGCATGAAACTATTTTCCTGCGTTTCATTTTTAAGGTGAATAAACGTAATGAACATACTGATAATAATCACGGACGTTTATCAATCCTTCAGTAGCGTTATCTGTGGGGTTCTGAATTAACAACATTTTTTGCGGTAAGGAGTGACACCTGTGAGACCTATGTGTATCACCACAGTTCGATTTCCATTTGCTCTTTAAAACAAATTATACGAGTGCAAGAAATATTACATCATTTAAATCTAAGATTAGGATTCTTTTAAAGTACGCGAAATAATCTTTGTCGTGATACCTCAATTTGTGGTTGTTGTTTACATGTGGCAGAAAAAGGGGGTATTTTCAAAAAAAAAAAAAATTGAAATAAAATATCATGATACCGTATGAGGAAGTCAAGTGGAGATCAATTCCGTTGTGTTGTATATCGATTTCCAGTTCTGTGTACTAGTTGAGAGTACTGACATCAACTTTTATACGCAAGCTCTAATACAACAACATTTTTATTCTTGCTTTTTACAGAGTTCAGAATGTTACAATATTCATGGAAGCAATAATTTTTAATTTCCAATATCCACAATGTGAATCATTAATGAAACTTCCCTGAGACTATAAGTGATACCTCATGTTTCGACTTTGTAAGAGAACAGATGCAAATACATTGCTTAGAAAATGTTTTCCGTCCTCTGTAGAAAATGAAACAATTGTTGCCGCAGGGTATACGAGAAAAATTTGAGCATCAGATTGTGTGACATTTTGGTTTGTCAGGAATGAGTTGCGTAATACCCTCCAGAGCCGATTGTGGGTCGAAAATAAGTTGCACTGTGAAGCAAGTGATCCTGGAAACAAGAAATTTCAATGCTAGCGCGTCTGGTAAAAATCACGTCCTCCATGATCGAATCTTGTTACAAAAGGATTTGACTGAGATTACAAAACATGGACTAAATCTGAATCATTCATTAATAGCTTGGAATTAAATATGTTTTAACAAATGAAAACAGTAATATAATCAAAACTGAATATTGAAATATGAGAACTTATTTCTTGGGGGAAAATAGATTTAACCATTGAAATTTTTAGATTATGTAGAAAAAAGAATTCGTGGCATTCAAAATTTCATTTATTTAGTACTTTTTTAAATTAACTCCTAGTGCCACTAGGGTATTATTTTTCGTGACGCAATTTTGACCTCCCATATTTCCTCTCAACATTTCGACCCCTCTCTTTCTAGACTGACGAGGAACTTAGGGGTGGCTTATAAGACTTAGGCTCTGTACAATATTTGCTTTGTTCATTGATGGGTTTAATAGAAAATTCAAAAACCATATGGAGTACTTTTCACGCTTCGTCACACTATTCGGATCTCCTTACCACCACCACCCTGGATTTTCCAAGGTAATATGTGAATAACCCTTTAACATTATGCTTTTTACGTTACGTGCAAAAATACATCGTGGAAACATTTATGGACAGAAGTAAAGTGTAGTTATCAATTCCGCTAATCCAGAGTTATCAGTAATAAATTTTCTCAAATTTTCTCAAATACCTCTGCTTTCTCCCAAACATTCCGTTGGTCCGCACCCACCAACGCGTGTTCTCTCTCCCTCTCCAAAATAGAACCAACCGCCCAGAAATAGCGAGTGATGGCGGCGTGGCGTCGCGCTCCACGAGTCGAGAGTGCAACTGCTCCAGTGATGCAGGAGGCAAGAGCTGTTGCGTTGCGACTGCAATGGACGCTCGAGCGTTTTCCTCCGCGATGACCAGTCGTCGCGTCGGCGGGTTTTTTCGACGGTGCGTCGCGTCGCGGTGACATCAGCTGCACTCGTCTTGCGGACGCACGTCGCCTTTTTCTTGACGGGACTGTTGAGAAGCAAGGAGGAGGAGCGGGTGGAACCGAAGCCGGCGGCCGGCTTTAAGATGCCACGCCGAATCGCACTTCCTCTGCGATGAAGCAAGTGGACGAGCGGTAAGTTCCTGGATTGCGACGTGGACTTGGAGTAACTCTTTTCAGGGGATTGACATGTGCACTAACTATTTTTTATATAATTTTGAAAAACATTTTAAACTTATTTTAGTGAAATTAAATTCAACGATTTGATTTCCATTTAAACTCTTTATTCCTGTTGAGCTAGGTCTCGTAGCACATCAAAATAAAGAGCGTGAAGTAACGTTTCGGCTCTCCATCTCAATTAGTAGAGCAATTCAAAAGTTTATGCACAGTTGTTTTGTTTAAACTTTACATAGCAGTAATCTCCTAACGTGTCCACGTATAAAAAAAGTTTTAGTCTTTTTCTTAGTCTCTATGATAGCTGTCTCGCTTTAAAATTTTATCCAAAGGCATGGTGGTCAGATAAAAAGTAATTTGGTATGACGAACACATATTATTTTAATAAAAAACTCGATTTACTGAATTTTATACACCATACTAAAATGTAAATACGAATGTGCGTCTGTCACTTTGCTCCCATTTCACGACTAAACCATAGTACCTATCGCGAAGTAATTTGGCAAGGAGATTGTTCTTCCTAGACATCTAAACATAAACCAATATTTATATTGAAAATTAAGGAGTAATTTAATAAGAAAAATACCAATCATCGTCAAATTTAATGAGTTCTTTTTTTGAAAATTTAACAAAGATAAAAAGTTTTTAAATCGTAAAATTTAGACGAAAGGTTTAGAATTAACAATCGTTTTAATGAAATGGTGCATCCGCACTACCGCCGTTGTATCCTTTCGGGAGCGAAAATCCGAACAGCGCGGTTCCCGGTGAGTGGGTTCGTTCTTCCAGATATACTGATATGAATAGACTCACTTTCGGTGCCATGTCTGAATTGGACCTCCATTGAGGTTAGGGGCGTGGATGGGGAGGTGAGGGTAACAGACTCAGAACACCCATGGAGTAGGAAATGAGGGTACAAATGTTTAATCGAAAAAATATGGGTATTATCCATATATTTCGGGACCTTTCTGATATCCAGCGACATGATTCCGTATGGGTTCATGGTACAAGTACAGTACACATGGGGGTTAAATACCCCTAACAATCCTTAGGGTGAAGTGGAGTGCTAGGTTTATTGGTGTCATTTCGATTGGTTTGTTTCTCTCGCGAATAACTTGATGTTGCTTGTTCCAGGGTGATCTCCCATGGATTTATTTATTCTTGCTGCTAGAGGTGAAATTTAAATGACTTACACAATCAAGATTTGTATTAAATTTGTATTATTATGAATTTGTAAAATTTAGATGCTGTACATATGTTTTTAAAACCGGGAAGAAAAGTTATTTTAATCTTACAATATAGGCAGATTTTATTTTTCCCTGAGTAAAAGAAGATAGGTCCAGGAAAATTCTCGAGCAAAGCCGGGATCAACTAGTATAAATTTAAATTAGAAAACCATACAACATTATCTATATAAATTAGTAAATAATTTAATAATGATCAGTTTGTAAATGTTTCACGATAAATTTGAAATAAAAATTTTACACATTTTTTTAAATTACGGTGTTTATTAATAATTTACTTAAAGAAAACCGACAGGTTAAGAACAAAGTGAATTATATTTCATATACTTTATTCGTGTCTTGGTTTCTGGTCAAAATTATCATTATATACTTCATGCTTCGGCAAAACATGCACTTTCTACTTTGTTATTCGATGTATGAACCACTGATTGCGAAATATTTACTTATTTGTAGAGTCCATCTTGACACTTAACTACCATAGGTTCGAGGAGTAAAATGCGGATCATAACTATTACACTTTCGCAGACTTCATTAATAACAAGGGACAGACTGGTAGATCATTTACGTTGTTCTTACGACATGCAAACATTCGGCAGTTTCATTCGGTTGTACTCGTCATGGGAACCGAGCATTTCTGGAACGCGATACTCAGAGATGCCGATGATGCCGAAGTGCTAGTTTACTCCTCGAAATTATTGTACCCGACGGGCACAAAGGAATGTCACTTCATTTAGCTTACGACCAATATCGGGAGGAAATTGAATTACAGAGAGTATTTTCCCAGTCATTTCGCGAGGAGGTCTGCAAAATTTACGAATCATGCAATTTCGATTTATCAATTTCATTCTACAGGAATGCCACTTTTGTGCTTGATATCAAAATATAATATGATACAATCTTTCGCAAATTCATTTGTATGTTCCCCAAAATAGGACAATGTAACGTAAAAAAATGTTATCGGTAATGTTGTAAATTATTTCTAGAAACTTAATCGAACTTTATTAATAAGTGTTACTATGAAGTTAAATGACACCTTTGAAATATTTTCACGGGCGAGGTAGCAAAAAGACTGAAGAATAAAAAAATCAGGTCTGTTAATGAATTGGGATGGTTACAATATTGAATTTGACGCTAAATACATGGAATTTTATAATGTTTGATTGATAATGCATCAACACAAATCTCGTTCTACAATTTTTAGCTCTACTTTGTACTCGAACCGTGTGCAGATTAAGTTGGATCTTTATTGTATGTGCCCAAACTTCCGGGCTAATAAAACTCACATTTTCAGTATGTTATTACGGAGGTTTGACCTCCTGAGCGATTTATTCTTATTGATCTTATCCACTCATTGACTCCTACATATATCAACCGTTCTATCTGTTCGTCCCTTTTACGCCACCCGTTTTTTTATCCTTTACTGTAATGAGTTTGATCAAAATAGACATTCAACTTCGGTAATATTGTTATGGATCCGAAAATTTGTGTAGATCTGTAAATCATTTCGAATGAAATATCAAATGTTCCCAGCGATGTAACTTTCTAGAAAGTTTCATCTACGTTAGAATTTTTCCAAAGTTGAAAATGTATTGTGACTGTTCGCATACGGAAGAAACTGGATTGTGTGGTGATAAACCTGTTTGGTAATAGACTCGTTCCTATGGAGAGAACAGGATATCGATATAAGAGTGTTATCATTTGAAGTAAACGAACTCCCAACACCAAACATTGCAAAAGTCAGTCATTATTTTTCTCAGTATGGTCATCCCAGGGTATCTCAGTCATTTTGAATTTTAGTTCCCTTAATTTATTCTTGTACGTTCGTCCTCTCGCTAATCTTGTTTCAACAGACCACACTTTTTCGGTGAATGTTTTAGTTTATGAGGCTTAAGCTTTAATTATATATTACGTCCTATCTTCTTTGCAATAAAATATTCGTTGATTAGTAATTTATACAAAAGTATGAATAATTTTATCTCATTAAGATTAATTTATTTTTCAGATCATTTGTCATGAGTATGTGATAAATAAACCGTTCAACATTTAATTCTTTCTGTGGGGGGTGAAATTTCGAGTCATCGTGTTCTTTTAACAATTCAAATATTTTGACGTTAAGCTTCGTTAAAGTGGGAAATCTGGATGTGACTTATTTGATTTATAGCTTTGATTTTGTCAAATTACCACTGCTACGTTGATTCTTCAAACAACGCACAAAACTAAAATCCCTCTCGCACAGGATTATGGGATTAAGTATCATTTGTTTGGCATAAATCATTAATTTTGTATGTAACTGCAGACAAATTCAAACATTCTCATGAAGAAATTTGAATAAAATATAAAATGACGCGGAAATGAGAAACAATATTTCATCTCGAAAAAACCTCTACGCTATTAGGATAAAATTCACAGAACATAGGTATTTTGGGATGAAAATGCGATCTTTCGTGATATCATTTCTGAGTAGAATCGTTTAGTCCTTTATTAAATTTTATAAAACACTTGCAAGAACTTCGAACTCACATCAAATGAAAGTGCTGCAATAGTGCAGAGGATAACGCGGTCACAAGACCATGGTTCGAATCCTTCCGTGGAAACACTTTTGTCTGAATACATGATGTTGTGCCTGGTGATTTTGTCAGCATGATGTTGTGCCTGGTAATTGATTGAAACGGTTCGTACTAGTTTTCTCGATTCATAAAAAAAATACGCGTTCAGTTCGTTTTAATGATACATCAATACCATTACAGCTCGGTCGTCCAGAAATTACATCCCACCCTCGGAGAAACATGACACTTTTGTCTATGTTCCTGTATCTACGTCTATATAAGCGCATTTGTCTAAAAATGAGTTGTTAATGCCACGGTATATCTAAATATCAACCCTATCTGCGAATACTACATTATATATATATTCCCTTTCGCCTTTGTTGGCGGTTTTTAATCGTAACATTGCCACTCATGATCCACTTTCCTGGTTGTAAAACACAATATTTTTTTGAGCAGTGTCGGTATGCGAATCTACAGTTACCTAAAGGTATAAATGTATCATTTAATTATGTATTTTATCACTGAATCAGCTGCAGAATTTTAATGCGTATAAATTTGCACTTCGATTGTACGATAATACAACTTCATAGTTTCTGTAGCTGATACAGTGATAAATTAAACGGCACATATGTTAATGAGTTTCGTTCAAAACAAGATCACTGCTTCCAGTTCTTGGGAGTGAATATCTCCGAGATCGGAGCGGCGCCAATGAGAAATCGTAATTCTGTGCCCTATAAGGCACGGTCAGTGTGCGAGAGGCAGTCCAGCGTGGGTACGATGCGAGCGTACGAGAGCCCTCAACGCGCCCGGCCGACCGCGGTCACAATACACGCGTCACCACCACCTGCACCCTCGTGTGTCGGTCTCCGCCCCCTCCCCGGCCCCACCCCCTCCACCACGCTTTGTCACACTCGCTCGCTCTCTCGCCAATGTCTGTCTGTCTGTCTGCCCCCTTCCCCCCCTCACTCAGTCACCCCCTTCTTCACCCTTCACCTCACTCTCACCCGCACACACTCTGTCAGGATACACGTTTGTACCCCTTTCGCCACCACACACACGCACTGAGCGCTCGAGGAGCGAAATGCTTTTTTGAGATTGCAACACCTTGTGCCTCCTATCCCAGTCTCCTTTCATCTCCGTTCGCACCTGTTGAAAATTCGAGTTTCCTTCGTACAACGCAAGACACAAAGGATTATACTTTTTTTCTTCTAAGATTTAATATCCGGGATTGATGCGTACATTTTTAGGTCAAATAATGCACTATACACTTTGAGGTGAAGTCAGCACAAATAAATATTACTTATTTGTCTATGTTTTGGAAATTTTATTTCCTTATCCGCGGTGTACATATCTAAGGATTATTTTTACTATTTCATACAGCACATACCTCGGTAAATGTGAAACATTTATAATTTTTTGGGTAATGAACTTAACACAAAAAACTTCAGATACCCCTGAAGTTTACAGATACTAGTCTTCATGGACTAAAAATTTTAATGACAGCTCCTAAAATTGAGTGGAATTTGTCTTCTCGGGAAATAAAGTGATACTTAAGAATAATTTTAAGATATATGATGTATACTTATGTCTCCTATATTATTCTCCAAATCCGAATAAAAAATTAACATCGGAAACTAAAAGCATACTAACTGGCATTGATAAATTCAAAACTTAATTGTAAGACTTGAAAGGACATTCTCATTTGCTCATCCTCAATCCAGAGTATTAGCGTATAAAGTAAAAACTTAGTAAAAATGTGCTCGAAAAAATAAATATATTTGTCTATGCGTGATATTTTCATTTCAATTCAATCCAATCTTGGAATATCATTGCTGGATAGAAAATTGGAAAATCCACGCAATAACAAAATATGCAGTAGATCATTTTCATCATCATAATTCATGAGCATGGAATGAGAATAGGTAGAAGTACGAGTATGGTGGAATTTATTATAGTGCGTTAAAGTATTAATTTTAAAATAATCTCATCAAAATCGCCTGAATTAAACATAATAACTAAGGAAAATATAAAATGCATTCATTACGAAATATCTATAGATTAATAAGAGTTCGTTGGCTTAACGGTTTCCTTCACACTATCGAAAACATACATGAAAAAAGATCATGGAAATCACCTAACAAGCATTTCAGAATTGTAGCTCATGTTTGTGTTCTTTGCACCGCGTCTTTCATCAACATCGCATTTCTTTGAGTATTTCAGAAGCAAATATAACAGGAATAAATCCATGACTACGAGGAAATTAAATCCTTGAACAAAACAACACCCACGTAAAAGCAAGTACTTTTACGAAGCACCTCCTTTCTTAAAATGCTAATTTTCAATGAATGTACAGAAACACTGACTCTTATTACAGAAAGCACATTCTTTTTTCTGGAGTGGAAATGAGAGGAAGGTTGGTTACGATTTAAGTTCCTGTAATTCTGTTTTATGTATCTTCAGAAAATCTCCTTCGCTCCACCAAGCAAATGAAATATTGTACGCAAATTTCTTTTTCGGTAGGGAACAACTTTATGTGGGAATAATACGACTTCCCTTTCGCTTTAAGGGCATTTTTGTGTTTCGCTGAGGAGGAAGGGCCATTAATCTAGCCGGGACGCACAGGCTGTGACGCGCTGGGTGGCAAGAGCAGCCAGCGGTCGTCGGCAGGGCGAAATCCCAAACACCAAGTCAGAGCTAGACGTCAGCATGCTCCCTTCACAAAAAAGCACGACAAAGTCACTGAAATAAAAGATATTTGAACAGTACTTGTATTTTAGTAGAGAAAATTTATTTTTTTCGTCTTCAAAAATTATTAAAGGTGACGTACATTATTTAAACTGTAAGCTTTCAGCGTGAATTGTTGTAAATTTTGAGAAATGTATCAAAACATTACTCACCTATCTATATGTGAATTGTTTGGAATTATTGTTGCATGGAGATCCGAAAAAGTAATGGATGAAATTGAGTGAAATTGAATGAAATTTCAAAGGACTCTTCTTAAGAGTTATTGCAAACATAATTCAAAGTATGATCAAATGATGGTAATATTGATGAATAACAAGAGCTTAAAAATAATTAAAATTGGCTGCTAATCAGTAGATGTGAATATTCACTCGCATTACTTTGTATTATGAAGCTTAATAATGTGTCCGCCAGAGATCGATTGCGTTACGTGAGGTAGACAATCTACTGAACGTACAACTTACGTGTCCTAATCGTATAAGCAAAATTATATAAAGGCAGTGAAGAACATTGCTTTCAAGTATATAACCTAAAAGTGAAATGAAAACCAAAGGATTTAGAGGTCTTAACAAGGAGCTAAGTCTATTTCTGAGTAAACTGTATGTTCCTTCTGCCTGGATTTAAAAATAAGTCGTTAGTACATACGTACTAGCTTACAATACTGAAAATTTTATGTATAATTATAGGTTTTCTTCGGGGTATTTACTTTAATAACACGAAAATAGAGAAAAAAGGATACGAACAAATGAATTCAGAATACTGCATAAGAACCTCGGGCAACGCCAGCCAAATTGAGCTAAAAAATCCGGACCTGTTGACAGGTGTTTCAATTCCCATTGTAGGATAAAATACATCAACTCTCAGTAACAATTTTTTCTTTGAATGTTGATGTAATTTTCTTGAGGTTTGTTTTTCATTTTTTTGAATTGATTTAAAATTTTAAATGTCCAGTAATTATACTCAATATTTAATACTCAATATTTAATAAATGCATGCAATAGCTGAATACCTGCGACCATAGTTCCCGTGAATTGCGTTACATAGATTCTTTCTTCAACACCCATTGATATCTGTGTACAGCCCATATCGTTCTCACTCCTCAGGGACATTGAAATACATTAACGTGACATACATTACTATTACATCGAATTGGAGTTTTGATAGTTAAATACTACGTGTAGGCATTTATTGTTCATTACGAAGCTAAAGGTTTTGACTTTTTCACATATGTATTATAAAATTGTGAGACATAGCACATTTTATTAATAATAATGTTAAATTATATATATATATATATATATATNATTTCTGATTAAGATATCATGAATAATATTAATGTTTGTTAACTTTCTGGGATAGACACTGAAAACTCAGTTGTCGTTACGAACTATTTTTTCATGCCCATCAATTTTCATAATTTCTCAACTCGTAATTTTGTATTAACTTTGAGTATATTGTATGTGTATTCGGGGGGGGGGGTTAAAATTCAACTTTGCATTCACTATATTCTGTAATTCTGTATATGTAATGTTTAAGTGTGTGTAATAAAGAGTGATTGTTATATTGAAAACTGACATGGTCGTTTCATAAAAGAACCTTCATTCCTTGTATTCTCATTATGCTCAACTATTAGTTGAGTCCTCTTCTTCGTTACTAACTATACATACATATATATATATACTTATTTTACTTCATAAAACGAATTTTATCCACTGCTACCAACTTCGTGGCGTGAAAAATCATATTAAATTCCAAGATTTAAACAAAGAATAATTACAACATTGCTTCTGAAGAAAACAATTTTATTTTTGAAGTTATTAAATAATTCAATGGATTATAAAGATTCTTTCTCGTACAAAAAGATGTATACCATTAAATCCTCGAGATGTATACCTTTCGTAAGCTATCCGAGTAATTGAACAAGTTAAAAGAAGTAAAAATACCCGGTCTTGTATACTTTTTACTGTCAAAGTGTGTGCCATGACGTAATCAACTTTGAGTCAACACGAAAACGAAGCCACGATATACCATTTTATACACCTTGCTAGAAGACATTAAAGCGATATCGCTGCGGATGGATATTATTCTAACTTCTAAATATAATTGCACATACACTTCTAAATGAATAACACGAGTAAAGAATTATTTTTTTTGTAACTTAAAAGTTATAGACTGTTTTTAATTCTTTTGAGAAGCTAGTGCAACTAGAAATTCTCGTGCGTTTCCCAGTGTCACCGGTACTTCTTGTATGCCGATTTAACAGGAAAGTGCAAAATAATATTAACACTCCAAACCGTACCCCGTAAACGGCGCATACTGCATTAAATATGCTATAGCCATTTCAAAAGAAAAAAAATCTTTTGAGATGTTTATAAGCTTTTAGAACGTTTCTTCGTTGCTTTTAGTGAAAGGTGAGTCAGATACAAACAAGGAACAGAGTGGAAAATTGTTGCTTTTGCCTGCCAATATGTAATCAATGTTTTGCGTAGGTTCGACAAATGTAACAACGCTAATGTACGAAAACATGCTGACAACATTAATATTTTCTCCTCTCTTCAAAAGACGGAGAAAGCAATATAAATGCTATTTCTTGTTGTTGTCGGAATGACAGTATTATCCACTATAACTATTAAGTCAGAATGTAAAGCTGACCGTCTCATTAACGCGGTCGCTCACACAGTGACTGACTAATTTAATGAATAATTAAAAACTCACGACCTTTTATGGACGAATAATATTTATATTTTTTGTGGAGAGCTCACAGAAAATATAAATATTATTCGTCCATAAAAGGTCGTAAGTTTTTCATTATTGATTAGATTAGATTATATAATGGACGTTAATTGTAGTAGTCACTGACTAACTCATTCGCTCACTCATCACGCAAAGTTCATGCATATTAGGATTATTGACTTGATAACAATTCACGACAAGTCTCGGAATTTTGAAAATTTTGAATCCTTCCAATTAAAACCAAAAATGTCCAGTATTTCGAAAAATCTTCGAGTTACAATATTCCTTCGTTAGAGCTAAACCTCATCGTTGGAACTAAATATATTTAAAAATGTGGTAGAGCATTTCAAACTGAACAACCTGAAGGGTTTAAAAAACTGAACAAATTAAAATTTAAAAAATTTATAATGCACGCAAAACAATTTGTTCATTTTAACAATACGTACATGTTAACAGACTCAGTCTTTTTTCCTTTCAATCTTTTATCACTTTAAGCCTTTTTCCACTTTTAGATATATTGAAAATGTAGATAAAAAGACCGTTCATCAGTTCTTCGTACGTCTTTAAATAAGCGAAATATAACAATTCATAACAATGTATTCACTGCACTTGACACCATTTTTTATTGTTACACGGACGCTTTCGGAGGAAATACTCATCGAATTCAGGAATTGACTTTCTTCGCTTTCAAAACCTCTTAAAGATGTTTTGTGTGAGCTATTGAGAGTCACTGTAATCAAGAATTTGAATTAGTTTTAGAAATCACGTGAATTACTACGTGAAAAACTGCAGAAGCATACAACCTGATTCTGGGTTATTTGGGAATAGATCGCCAACCTCGAACTATCTGGGACTGGACTAACAAGAAAGAAAATAATTTTTTTATGTACAGAATTTCGGATACGCAGAGCGTGATTGACTAAATGATACACAGGATATGGGAATGTTTATGACGAATATTTCTCTCGTAAATAAATAAATAAATAAATTTTATTGTCAAAAAACAGTACAAACTGCGTATGACCACGTGGAGGGAAAAAAACTAATTTACTCTCCGGAAGCAAGCAAGGGACCATCCCATCAATTCCGATCAAGGGCCCTAAGGCAGAGGCGGATTCAAAAAATTCAGCAAAAATTCCTAGATAAGATAAAAAGTTAGCTGCGAGTTATAATACTAATAGAATGTCAATATGTTTGTAATTTTAAGCAAAAAATTACATGTAAGTTATTATCGAACTATAGATTATTCTGAGTATAGTGCTTAAAAATTGAAATAACACTAAATTCACGATTTATTGTTACAATAGACCCGCCCCTAGACAAAGCCTAGAGAACCTGTATGATAAATCCGCCTCTACCCGAAGGAAAACCGGAGAAAAACCCGGGCCAGGATGGGGCTACAGAATTTATGTACACAAACGTGCCAATGTTGAGTACACATAAAACTAAATTAATATGAGCCATAAGACAACACAATCATGCAAGAAAATAGTTTTTGAAATTGTTATAAGTTGTTTAAAAAGTACTACAGCAATGGCGTGATAAAGCACAAGACGAATTTAACTTTTGTTAAAATCAATAAATTCTTTTACAGTGTAGAAGCACTGGTGCAGGAGGTAGTTTTTAACCGCGGATTTGAAGATATTCAATTTCATAATATCTTTTATATTCTTGGGCAGGGAATTATATAGAACGATTCCCGAATGGTATGGTCCCTTTTGGCAAAGAGTGGTTGACACTCTAGGGCGATGAATATTACTACTATTGCGTGTATAGTGTTCGTGAACGAGACTGTTTCGTATAAAGCAAGGGTGGCACTTCAGTAATTCGGACTTAACAAACACGACTGTTTCATAAATATAAATGCAGGGAAGTGTTAATATATTTAATTCCTTGAATAAAGGTTTACAAGAGTTTCGGGGGTGAGATTTACAAATTATCCGAACTATCCTCTTCTGAATTCTGAAAGTTTGAATACTCTGACCGGAATTACCCCAGAAGGTAATGCCGTAACGTAAATGGGAGTAAACGTTTGCAAAATATACGCAACGGGAAATACGTGGACTAACTGCGTTAACTAAGATTCGGAATGCGTAACACAATTTGCTTAATTGGGAATTAAGATTGTCAATGTGACAATTCCATTTGAGGTTGTCTTGAATATGGAGACCTAAGAATTTTGTATTTGTAACAGTTTTTAATTGTGTTCCGTTTAAAGAAAGAGAAACCTGGGGTAAAGATTTTGTGATACTATTGTGAAATGACATAGACACTGTTTTGTCAGTGTTTACAATGAGACGATTTGCATGGAACCAAGTCGAAAGGTTAGACAAAACTTTTTGAGCATTGGCGTGTTTACATAGTAAATTAGTGTCATCAGCAAAAAGAACCATTTTGCAATCTGATGTGGATGATGACATGTCGTTCACATACAATAAAAAGAGTATAGGGCCGAGAATTGATCCTTGGGGTACTCCGCAAGTAAGTGGCTTTGTTTCTGAAAGACAACGCTCAAGTATTTTATTTTTAGTATAGGATATTTCTACTTGTTGATATCTATCTTTTAAATAAGAAGTTAGCCATTGATGTGGAAGTCCACGAATGCCTAAAGAATGCAATTTGGTAAGGAGAATTCCGTGATCGATGACATCGAATGCTTTGGATAAGTCAAGAAAAACACCCTGAGGATTTTCTCCACTGTCTAGAGATGTGGTAACATCGTTTAAGAAGGAAAATATGGCGCTTGTAGTGGAAAAGGATTTCCTAAAACCGTGTTGATCGTCAGAGAGAATGTTATATTTTGATAAAAAATCTAGAAGACGCTTATAGAACAATTTTTCTAGGATTTTTGAGAAAGTGGGTAGTAGAGATATTGGTCGGTAATTTCCAATATTAAGTTTGTTTCCTTTCTTGTGTAAAGGTTTCACTTTAGCTCTCTTAAATATATTGGGAAACACCCCTTCCGATAAAGAACTATTAAAAATATTTACGAGTGGATTTAATATAGCGTGGGACGAAGATTTAACAATAAACTCAGGTATATCATCTATGCCTCGTGAAAATTTGTTTTTTAAGGAGCTGATGATTCCCATGACTTCACTGGCGTTAGTTTCGGAAGTGAACATAGAATTGGGTATGTGGGTGGTAATAATTGGAGGACATTGATTTGGATATATTGAGTTCGTTATTTTACCAACTTCTGAGAAGTGAGAATTAAACAAACTTGCGATGTCCTGAGGATTTGACACGATCTTGCCATCGTTTAGTAAAGAAACATTTTCTTCGCGATTTTCAGAAGTTGACGTGTAATTGTTAACAATATTCCACATGGCTTTCATCCGGTTGTTCGATTTTAGTATATGCCTGTCGTTTTCCATAACTTTAGCTGCATAGACTACTTTTCGGAGAATAGTCTTATATTTACGAAAATAATTATGGAATTCGGGTGGCTGGTTATAGCGTTTTGAAAGATAATATAAACGGCGTTTGTTTTTTGAAGAAATTCTTATCCCTAGGGTGATCCATCTATTGTATTTTTTTGTGTTAATTAACTTGCGTTTTATGGGAAAACTAGAGTTGTAATGTTTTAGGAATGTTGAGATAAATACATTGAATTTGTCGTCGGTGTTTTGGCAATTGTAAACATCTTTCCATGTTTCTTCACGCAAATAATTTACGAATATGGATTTATTTATGTCATTAAACTCTCTTGTAAATTTGTAAAGGATTTTAAGCGGTTTTAGTGTATTATTAATAGTCAATACTTGAGCAAGGTGATCACTGTATCCGGCGATAAACACTTCAGAGAGATACGAGATTCCATTGTTGACTATAATTTGATCTAGCAATGTTTGAGATGAGCCGGAGAGGCGAGTGGGGTCATTTATCGTAGTAATAAGGTTGAAGGAGTCGATAAGATTCTTGAATCGATTAACTGGTGAATGTGCAGAGTCGGATGTACTCAAGAAATCGATATTGAAATCACCACATATAACGATAGATTTAGTAGATTTATGTGCGATATGTTCTAAAACATTTTCGAAGTTCCGAAAAAATATGTCAAGATCTGATTGAGGAGGTCTATAAATACACAAAACAACAATACCGGTGTCGGTCAGTTCAACTGCAGAAATTTCGAACACACTATCTACGCAGAAGTTCTCGTAGCCTGTCAGTGGAGAAGATAAAATATCATTACGAACGTAGATACACGTACCTCCGTGGGGATTTTTGCCTTTAAAATTTTGCCGACAGTAAGAACTTGCTAAATAATAATTAGAAATAGCAGTATCGTTGATGTTGTTAGTTGAAAGCCAATGCTCTGTGAGGCATAGCAAATCGAATCGATTTTCGTGTACCAGATTTTCAATGTCTGTCAATTTGTTTGAAAGGGATTGGACAATATGATGAAAGTTATCACTGTTTATTTCTTTCTCATTCATTCTGGAAAATCGAGAATACACTGCGTTTGCCACATTAAGTTAAATTTACGCCAGTCATGTTAGTATAAAAAGTGATATAAGGATATACGTGGAGAATTGTCATATAGGGGTAAAGGAGTGCAAGCTGGAAGAGATTGGAATATCTTCTCTAACTAATGGACATGCGTACAACACGCATGTTTTGGAACAAAATATTGTAAGTTCGACGCCGAAATTAAATAACAAAATATTCTCTTCGGAAGTTGCACTTTATCGATGTCAAACAATGCCCCAAATATTTCAAAATTTCACTCTACCTTACACCGTCCATGATGTAAATCCATTCGTTTCCCGCCACCTTCAGAGACCTTGAGGATAGAATCATAAGGCCATGGTCAACCTGCGTCCATGGGTGGCATTCCTATTTAAAGTGAAGGCCACCATTGGCATTCCTAAGCAAATTGTCTCGCTTGTCATTAAATTCGCTTTGCTTTTTCATGATAACCCTAGACATAAATAGAAGATTGCTGTACCTCGTCATGGCACGATGACAGGAATTCATACTCATGCCCAACGAACCGGCTTTGTACAGCTTACAGTCATCTTGAACTCTGCTCTCTTCTACGTGTAAGTTTTTACTTAATTCATTCAGAGAATTGCTTCTTTTACGTACTGCTTTGTCCTTATGAATTTCCTTGAGATAACACGTGCCTAAATTTGAAGATAAGCTTTACTTCAGAAGTTCATTTTGAATCGCACTCTTTACGCGATACATCAAAAAGAACTCAAGAATTAAAGATTGGCAAAAACTCACATAAATTAAGAATGAATTATAATGTTTGGAACGATAGCAATGCACTATGCATAGTTTTTTTGCACTTTCTTTGTCATCAGCGGTATGTTTAAGACATTCTTTTATGGGGTTTGAAACACCTTCATTGAATCCCCCTTTATAGAGAGGTACAAAGAAGAAAGTACAAAATTTTAGAAAGTTAAAAAATTGAATGTAGTAAAAATAAATGATCATTGGTAGAAATAAATTCCTGGAGAGTGTTTAATAGTTGTTAGCTAATCAATAGTACGGATTTCTCGAGAGTAATGATTATTTTGTCAATTTAACATTACGCAGTTAAATTTAAACACTTATTAGCCCAACTAAAATCCACATACCCATAGACCAATAAATGTGATAAGAAAATTTGAGACACAGGAGATGAAAAAACTTCTATGCTTAAAACAGACCATTTTAGATGAATATTAATCCTTATTTATCGATCTATGTACTGTCAATTGAGGAATTCATTTTATGTGCTCATTTATTTCTGTATTGATTTCATGATTAAAATTTGATGTGGCGCGGTTCGGGCCACTAGACACGCCATTTCATCGAAGCACATGAATTGAGTGAAGGGATTAGAAAAATAATTTGTATAATTGCCGAGAACTTTTAAGCACCGAACGGATATTCGTCTCGAGTAGAAGAAAAGAAAAGTATTCATCAACCAGTGAGGCTGAGGAGGTAGTTGAACCCCCGCACTCCCGCTAAGTTATACTTTTGAAACGAAGACACTGCTTATGCTATCGGTAAAAACGATTTATTTCCTGGGTATTTGAACTAAAGTACCCTCAAATTTAGAGGTCAGAAAGAAAGGATTAGAGGTGTGGCGTGTTGTATAGTCGCCTTCTGCCTGTGGTGTGGAACACTGTTTGATCTGAGTAGAATTTGCGATGGTGGACGAAACATGTCCGCAGCAGATTTTCGCAGGGTATTCCCGTTTTACCTGCCTTTCATTCTGCCACAACATTCACTCATGACCATTCACGGCGACATTCACTCATGAAAACGGCAATGGCACTCTGCCTTGTGCAGTCTCCCCATCAAAATGCCGAACGAATACACAGAAGTGAGGTACTTTTCCTCGTATGTATCTCAACGCCCAGATTAACTCCCAGGCCTATTGAGGTCCAGACCTGCAGTAAAATTTTACGCAGACTGTCCGGAACAAGTTATTTTCGTCTTAATAAAACGGTCACTCACCTCTTGATGAGCAAAACAAATTCATCACCTTCTCCATACAAAATATTTTATTACAGCATCAAAAACGTTTCGTGGGAATGACGTAAAACGCTCAGAAACGCTTTCCTCGTTGACTTTCTAGCAATGTGAAACGTGAAGATTAAACAAAAATGTAAATCATCCTGATTAGTGGATTTTAGCGAACGGTATCAACACCGTCATGGAGATTTATTCCCTCCACTTCTTCTCCTCTGCCTCCCCTTCCGCCTGAGAGCGTGTGTTGCGTCCATAGCGGCGCGCCACGGTGCAGCAGCCGCTTACCACCGCGCACACTGGGTCCGTACATCACAAAGGCTGGCCAAAATTGAAAATTCACATTTTAGATCAAAGAATTTTAATAGTTGTTATTTCTTGGCCACTCTTTACACGATTGGTACGCTGAAAACCATTAATAAAATGCCAATGTTTGAATGAGTCACATATTCAAACACACAAATGACAGTGTTCGGACCTTTTTCTTATAGAACCAAATATCACCGACAGTTCAGACAACAGTTTTAAACGGATGTAATGATTTTTCAAAAATATAAGCTATTACGGATGCAAATACGCCCGAGTTAAGTTGGCACGTTATTTGTAGTTTTCAATTGACCAATCCTTTAGACATCACTAATATTAAGATCTTTAACTCGCCTGCGGTTACATTCAAAGTGTCACATAAAAGATGCATCCCTAATGTACACGTAATTTGTTGGTTTATAAGACATGTGGAAAAGCTATCGTTAAAATTTTCAGGTCGCCGAACAAACAGAAAAAAGATTTGATTTTGAGAAAGGCATAAGAAAGTGATACAAATTTTCCTTATGACGAAATAAATTCTCTCGGTGGTATTGAAAACTTAAATACAAGTTACTTTTAACTTACTGGTGGATCCACAATGAGTAGAGAAATTCAATGCACAGTTGCTCCATAAACAAATAAACTTTGGCATTAAATGGAAATAACGCAAAAATTCCGAATAATTGTACGAATTAAATGATTTTTATTTAAAATGCATTATGTGGAAAAAAATTGAAATTTATCTGCTAAGAGCTGAATTTCTCTTCTTGGCACACGATTATTTAATTACAACGTATGATGCGAATTTTAAAATACTTTTGCAGAATTCTTTTACATTCTTAATTAATTCCAAACTACAATTTAAGTATATTTCATAACTTAACTATTGTGACAAAAAATGTTATGTAGGATCATTAAAACCTCCTTTAAAATTGTAATTTAAAAAGTTATCTCGAAAACTTTTTATAACAATATTATATCAAAAATATTCTTTCAACAATATTATGTTCATTTCCAAAATTATTATGTTAAAATAGGTTTTGTTATATTTCCCCCATCATGTTGAATCTGCCTGTTTTATATATTAAACTTTGCCTTCATATTCGTTATCAGTATCCTACAATATCACTGTGTATCAAATATCATGGTAATTAAAATCCTTTCACACTTTGACCTGTTTCTCTGACGCTTGGGCTGACTGTGCAGCGGGAAGGAAAGTTGCGACTGCGAGAAACCACGAAGTGCTGTTGAGCGCGACCAACGCATGCCTTTCGTGTGTCTTTCGCGTTGACGAACTCATGCCGTTCCAGTCTCTAAACAGAATATAGATAACGTTTCTCTCGGGATTTTGTGGTCAGTTTTGTACAGTATTTTCATATTCCAACTATGCAAGTATTGTATAAGAAAAGTATCGCAATCATACGATAAAAAAATTAGATCTCTTTGGATTATTACGAACAGGGTCAGATGGGTCTATTTTCAAATTTTCACGATGATATGAGAATGGTTATGGGTGATTTTTAACTCTCGATAACTCACGAACAAAACGATAGATTAAAACCAAACTTAATTTTTCACTAAACAATTTTTGTAGGTCTCTCTCTTTATCATTCGTCATTCTTAACCGATTTCCATAAATGAGGAATCATTACATAGCTGAAAATGAATAAGAAAAAGTTGAAAAAATTAAATAATACAAAGATTTTTTTCTTGGAACGGAATCCTAATCTTACACATTAACTTCGTACTACTTCCTTTATATTTGTTTTTGTTTTGTAATACAATATGATCTGGAATTGAAGTTCATTAACTGCAACTCACTGCACGATATTGTCTCGAACTCAGTAGCGTATTAGGCGGGGGCGTTGGTGTCGGTCTCCAACCTGAGAGGGACCTCCAAACGATTCAGCAAAATAATACGATCTCGTAAATTTGATCTTAAATAAACCCTTCAACTTTTTGTAGCAGTAAAATTAATAATAGTTAAACTTATTATATAAAATTCCTCAAATGTACGAAACAAAATAAAATATTGAGCATTAAATACTCAAATTTATTTTTCCANATGTTCCTTTTTTTGTGTGTGGTGGTGGTGGTGGGGGGGGGGGCTTCCAAAAAGAACTCCGCCCCATTAGATGAAGTTAAGCTACTGCTTGAATTTTGAGGATTTCGACGAAGTCCAAGTTCATTATTACTTGATAAGGTTTGTTTACCTTAAAATGAAGTATAGGATAATTGTTGCAAATGACATTTCCTGCTTTAATGATACAATGAGCCCACAGATTCGTACAGATTAATATGACTGCGAAATCTTCACATGGGTTCACTAGTCCTGTATGTCCTACAAGAGAATTACGTTGTTCTAGTATGTTAGAAGAAGAAAGAACTGCATCGAGTTAGTAAAACATGATCCAAAAACATATTTAACATCACAACTTCCACCTGAAGCAGAAGCGAATTTAGGTATATGCAATGTAGCCAAGGGGTTCAACTTTTTGGGGGTGCCAAAAAAGAGACGAGAAAATAGCAATATTTCTAATTTAATAATATTATCAGCCTCTTCTACAATATTAATTATTTTTAAATTTTCTATAATTTTAATATATTTTAGAATTTTTATTTATTAATAATTATAAGATTTTTAAATCTTGTAAATAAGTGAAAATTAAATATTTTTAATACTTCTTTATACCATATAATACAAGATATGAATAATAGAAACAAAAATACAAATCATTAATAAATATAAACAATAAAAAGATATTTTTATTTATTATCATACATTTTTATAATAACAAAAATTGTGTATATACAATCTGCTCTAAAACGACGTTAAATTTTCTAGTGCCTAGGAGTGCCAAACTTATAAATCCACCTCTGGCCTGAAGTATTCTGGTATTATATTAACTAATTCCTACAATTAATGAAAAACTTTGATTCTTTCTCGCACGACATACCTACGATGAGAATAATTCATCCCCTTTTGTTAAGAAAAACTCATTATGGAAGCAGTTCAACCAACGAATGGGCATCCCGTTTTTGATCATCACTCTGGTTTTGCTTTCTCATTCTTCGAGTAAATAGAGCGGGGCCTTTGTGAAAAATTAGTTTACAGAGTAGATAAAATGATTTGATTTTCCTGTTAAATAAGTTAACACATTTTTGTGGCTTTAATTGAGCTGATTGTCTCAAAAAACTACTATGTCCCAATTATATTCTTCGTGAAAAGTTTGCTCCTAGTTTCATTTTAGAACTTCTAATTTTCTGGGCTCAGCTGAAACAATTTAACACTACCTTAATTTCTTTATATTCTAATACATTCCTTATTATTATTCATTGTATATTATTATCGATAATTCAATGCATGAACAATTAAATATTCATATTATTTGCTATTAAATGAAACAAGTACTGACCAGTTGAATAGAAAAAATATTAAACCAATTGCAATATTTTTAGTATTTGGTGTGCATAGGTCTCTCCAAACATTTTCCCATCGACAATGTTTCAGATTTGTCCCTCTCTTATAAATAGAATTTGGATAAATATAAAACACGAACGTATGACTTACTAGGCGCAGAATATTCATATTATTATAGTGAGGAAACCAGGTAAAGGGGAATATACGTTCCTTAGACATTTTTAAAGTTTAATATACTTAAGATCAGTAATGGCCATGCGTTAGGTAATAGCCCACATGCGATCCTCCTAAAGATTCTAACAATTTGTCTAAAATTTCATTAAAATTGTTGGCACAAATATGTTGGGTAGTTAGAACTGGTAGAAATCTATCATATGGGGATAGTGACTGACTACATTTATAGAAAATAGTGCAAGATTGCTCAAATTGACCGATTTGCCAAATATATTGGAAGTATATATGAGTTTAAATTTTGGCACAATGAAAATAATTTCTTCGAGTGATCTCGAAGAAACCCCATCACTGAATGAAGCCCACCTCTGTTTCGGCTGTTCTTCTATCGGAACGGGCGCAAATTGATGACGTAAATAGAATACATTGAATTAAAGATCAATTCTCACGAAGTGCTCTGCATTTTCATTGAATGGAATCGAAGTAGTTAAAATATCTATGACAACGTAATTACGTGTAGACTGTTATGTGCCTATTTGGAGTGAATCTTACCTTTCTTCAATTAACATGCTCTAAAAATCTTACAATTGTGTAACTTAGGATAATTGTTAGATGGGATGTCATTGGTATATGCTACGTACAGAACGTTCCGTTTCGTGTGAAACGAACGCCCTCACATCGAAATGACGCCCCAGCTTAAAAACGTTGATCTACTCTGTCCTAGTTGAAAGTTGGTCAAGAACCAAATGGAAACGCGCGGACTATCCTGTTGTCGGGTTCCATCCAAAATTACTTTCCTTCATTTCCGACATAAGAAGAAACCTCCTGACCCTATCTTTTGTGTGTGTATGGGGCTTTAGAGCTCGTCAACAACAAGGTTATTAGAGCCCTTGACCCCATCGCATGCGGTCAGTTGAGTTGTATCAGGGGCGTCCTAATACTTCTTGATTTCTTATTTTAAAACAAACAAATTCATTTTTCTTAACAGTAACAAACATATGGGCGTAATATAAAAGAACGTCTATCGTGTACATTTTCAAGAAACTTTTTATATATTTTTCAAAAATCTGCTAAATAGTGTATGTATTCGTTCGGCATATCGATGGGGAGACTGCTCATGGGAGTATTCCATCGCCGTTTACTCCGCGCTTTGGCTTAAGAAGTCATGGTGTGCAAATGAGAAGAGGGATGAATGACTGAGTGAATGTTGTGGTGGAGTGATAGGCAGGGGAAACGGGAGAACCCCGAGAGAGCCTGCCGCGAGCGCCGCTTCGTCCACCACCGCGAATTTTATATACTTGCATCGGACAGGGTTTGAACCTGCGTCACCAGAAGTAAAAAGCCAGTACGCTAGGCACTACGCCACGGGTCGCCCGTACTATGGTTGCAATGATCAATATTGTTCCACAAAATGTAAATAAAATCTAGATGATTTCTCATTTGTAACCGGCAATGATTTCTCGGTGAATATTCGTGACGCTGAAAGTCGAGAGTAATATTCTGGCTGGGATTCATTTTGCCATCGCGTCCAATTCGCAGTCGTGGGTCAGTGATTATGTCCAATCACATTCATCATTATCGACTTTTTTGAATCTCTATTAATACTCATGGAAAAAACTTTGAGATGCCAAGTTCTGTAGCAATGACTGTAAGATTGAAAAATTATTTATCTCTCATCGTCATCTTTCCCCCAAAGTATCTGTCAAAACAATAAAAGTTTGTAAATCAGTTTCTTTCCAGATTCATCTATTCACTGGACACATCTACCATATTCGTTCATCCTACACGATAGTACAATAGCATCTTAAGCATTCTCTACTGGCAAAGTTACAAGAATAACATGTAACCCTTGTGTATAACTATATTGTAACATACATTGCCTTGAGAATGACAATCTTCGAAATTTCCACGTTTCATCCACGAGAAACTGGAGGAGTCCGAAAGTTAACAGACCAGGGACTTAATTTTTCACTCTTCACTTTTGCTTTCTTTAGGACTACATAAACGAAGTCCCAAAGGGTACCATAGCAAGGGATTCCTACACCCACGGCCATATATAATCCATGTGGACTATGACCCAGGATGACAAAATGATTATTTGGGGGAGGCAAATTTTCTCGGACCTTTTCCTTTCTCATACAGCAGTTCAGGATGTAATGACAATTTATCACACACGCACATTGATAAGAAACACATTAATCTTACATTCGTAAATATCCGAATCAAAAGAATGTGTTTAGTGTTAGAGAAGTAAGTAACAATGTAGTTGTGGATGATAATTCCTTCATTCTCTTCTTCCTTTGTCTGCACATTTTGTTTTTCATTAAATTATTAAAATCTTTTTTATTGAATTACTGAACTATTATATTATTGATTAAACTTCAGAATATACAAAATTATATTTCAAATATATACAGATATCTTTCACTGTAAAATTGAAAGAGTAAAATAATAGATACATCGCACGGTTCCAGTCCTCTCTAAATTATTTTTCAGGTTCAGACACTCCTCGTGATTCTTTTCAACAAATACTAATGAAGGAGTTGCATTTTTTAATAGTTCGGGCTACGAATTAATTCAATGAGTTTCTTTTCAGCTCTACCGAATTCGACAAAACTTGCAGATTAGAAGTGCTTTGGTTTGGAAAAAAGCTATTTTCTGTATAACAGTTTTTGTAATGTTTGTAATATTAAAGAATACTTATCTTGTGTATTTTAAGCGATATATAATTTTATCGTTTACATTGCTCCAGCATGAATGAAAATGTCAAAGCATCTGACGGAATATGAAAGAAAAGATTTTACTCAAAGTACATATTTACAACAGACTGGATAAGAGAGAAACAAATAAAATCTTGAACTGTTCCTTTAAAATAGTGATGCAGGCAGTTCGTAGTACCTCCTGAAGATGTTGGCTGTTAATGTCAACGAAGCGTTGAGATTTTACAAAATGACGACGAGGTTTAATACCCTGAAACAATTTTTAAGTTCGCTAATGCAAAGTTACCAGAGAATGAAGTGGAGAGTAGTGGCAAAATCTCGATATTACTGAAATGCTCCGTGTGATTTAACTACACGTAAAATTGACCGTAACTAACATTCTCTATCATAATGTAGACAATAACTTTTATTTACCAAGACTATTTTACAGACCTGAATAATATGCCGATACTACTTTCTCCCCTCCTCTAGTTATAGGTAGATATTTAGCATTAACAATATAAAGAGGACATCAGAACAGAGTATACGATATTTCGTAATGGGAGATAACGTAACTCGCATTCAATTCTCTACGTATAATTTTTATTGCTTACAAGAAATATATGTCCTGAATTCATCATCATCTTGTATATCCGTGTAATAAAAGGTAGGAAGGTCGCATAGTAGGGGAGACTGGGGTAAAGTGGCCACTCTAAGGAAGAACGTTCGTCAGTAAATTTATTAAAAGGAATTTACATTACGAAAAGTATTTAATACGTAGAAAATTTAGTGTAGAATCAATCGCCATCAATAAATCAACAATATATTGAAAGATATTTTTGAAAAAAAAATTCCAACTCCTTCAAAGTGGCCACTTTGCCCCATAGTAAGGGGTAAAGTGGCCGGAAATGTTGAAAAGATAAATAAGTGTATATACCTAACTCAAACTATATTTTTGGTATTAATTACAAATTACTGTATAATACATCATAAATTACAATATTAATGTTGCATTTACAATATATAAATGCTTTCTTTTGGCACAAGCTGTCATTTTCGTAGAAACTCGAATTATATAATTATTCTTAAAGATAAAATATACTTCAATAAAGTTTTTTAAATGGTGTCTCAATGCGTTGATGGGATCCAAACCTGCAGTACCGTAGGCATAGTTATTAAGAAAATTCACTGCCTTCATGTTAGCAAGTAGCACGCCCATCTTGCTCAGTTATTATTTTTTTCCCCTTTCGATTTACCTCAAATCTAAATTGCTTGGAACAAGACATCTTAAAAGGTGATAAAAACGAAAAATAATTTTAAAAGTATTTTGTAAGTTTATAAACTCATTTAACTTTACTAGACTTTTAAATTTAAAAAATTAAAAAGAAATTAAAACTGGTTACAAATAATACTTTTGATTTTGTAATTGAATACAGAGAATTCAATAAAAATTAGAAGTTCATATTTCTAAATAATGTTTAAATAAGCAAATGATTCAACTAAAGAAGCGGTCGGAGGTCCTCGCCACTTTACCCCGTTGGACGCCATTACACAAAACCACAACAATCTTCAATGTCGAACTTTCTAATTCGTCATATGATATATCATTTTAAAGGTAATTAGGCTGAGTAATCAGCATTGTCGCTATACAAATTAGATCAGTAATGAGAAACCAAATGAGACAAGATAACTGAACACTTACCTTGCATCAGTACTAGAGAAATTAGAAAAATTGTGAAAACATGAGAAATATTATTAACTGATCGCACGCACATTGACAGAACACTAATGGCTTCTCCGTGAGTTAGTACACAGCTTCGTCACCAACTTGAAGTAGTTTCCAGTGAGTACAAGTCAAAGGCCACTTTACCCCGACTGACCACTTTACCCCAGTCTCCCCCACCTGACGATTTTCACGTAACATTTAGCCATCAAATATCTTTTATTGTTCTAATCTACGATTCTTCATTCGTGCGATTTGCTCCGTCTGATTATGCAGAAGAGGAAAGGGGTACTTGCGTATTAATGCATACGATGATATATAATCTCCACTCAAGTCAACAAGTGCGCACAGCATCATGCATGTCCCTTGAGTTCAGATAATCCCTGCAGAGGGATGTATCCCAGATCTTCTAGATAGCAGGCCTGGATGGAAATGGTTCACTATACAATTGTGAAAGACAAACAGATGAATGTGGTGGTGTACACCCTTACGATATGAGTCGGAAATCCCTGGTTAGATTCCCGGCACGTCCCCGATTTTTATCTGGTTGCGTTACAAGTGTGCATGTATAATTTAAAAAAATATATAATTTAAAGAGTTTTAAAGTTAATGAAAAATAGAAAAAAACGAAAGAGTTTTCAAGAAATATGTGAGTGACTTTTGTGTTTCACATTCTACTTTTCATTATCTTTAAAACTTCTTAAATTATAGAACACAGTAGAGTCGCTATATTTTCAAGATTTCCGTAAGATTTATTTTTTTAATATTTACATACGAACATATATAAAGTTTTAAATTCAATGAAAATAGAAATATCATCCACTTGTACAGAGAAGAATGCATAATTACGAAAATAGTTAGGGGTGTAGTTTAGAACCGAGAGAATCTCGGACGCTGAGATTCTAAGAGTAAAAATAGTATTAACAATAAAAAATCTTCTGATGTACATTAACAATACCGAATCGTGTGAAAAGTGAACCCTAAAAGAAAAGAACCCAGAGTTCATTTGCAACAAACCAATTATGCGCTGCGACTGTGTGGGATTACGTGACCTCGTAGTATTCGCTGAGGAAAGTTAATCACTCTCTCTCCATCATCCTTCATCTGAGCGACAGTGCACCAGTTCTTCAGACTTTCAGAGCGTAGAAGACTGGCGTAGAGTTTGTCGTTACAGATAGCAGTTGTGTTGGTTTGCAACAGTGCAGAAGAATCTACTTACGATAGCAATAAGGAATACCTCAGTTTTCTTCGATTCTGTTTTCGTCGATTTTTAGCGAGTGTTCTAGCTTGGATTTCGTAGGATAACTTACGTCACCTCGCTGATAATTTCGTGAAAACTATGTTCACAAAGTTGTTAATTTGGAAATGCCTTGCCCTAATTTTAGGTAATCTTAAAGAGGCGGCAGAGACAGTTTGTATGTGTGTGTGTGTGTGTGCACGCGCGATATGGGTCTGCTGGCTCTGAAGTTGGTCCTGGCGCTAAAAGACCAAGAATGAAAGTGATCCTAGATTGTGCCTTAATAATTTTAAGTATTATACCTTAATACTATTAAAAGGTTCTTATGGAAGGGGATTCTTTAATTGTCATTTATTATTTACATTAGTCTTTTATGTGCGTTTTTAATTAATTTCCTATTGTTTTAGTATTGAATAATATACACATTCTCTATACAATGTGCCTTTGGAATGTATTTAGGATTTTATAGAACGAATTAATCAGATTAATATTGATTCATATGAAAATAATTGCTTATGTTCGTCGGTTTCAGATTTCGCCGATTCTTTTCAGGCGTCAAGGAAAAGCGAGAATGACTCTTTAATGAACCGCATTAATTTTTCACTCCCTTATTGTAAAAATTACTATTATTGGTAAAATAAAATTCCAATTAGTGCCTAATTTGAAATTATTTCGCTCGGTTTGTCCAATTTTGAGTCCGGGTATAAAAATTTCCAGAAACTTTGCTATAGGACATCACTCTGTCCATAGCGTAAAAACTAAATTTTATCATAAAGATTCCGTAGGTTTCTTAACTTCCAAAAAAATTATAAAGAAATTCTCCATTTCAGCATATTATCCATTATCCCTATCATATGTTATAAGAAATAACAGGGAGGGAATGCTATGTTGAAAACTATTTATTTCTTCATATTTACCATAGCCAACATGTAATTCGACAAAAGTCAATAAAAATAAAAGATATAAAGTCCTGTAACAGTTATGCTGCGCCCTTTTTCATAGATACCCTCAATAATTCGTCAAAACTTAAATGGATGCTCTGAACTTTTATATCAAAGAAAAAACACTAAAATTTACGTCCAGAGAAATACCTTTTACATTATTTTCAATTCTTTCAGTTTCCATACCAAATCTATGAAAAGTCAAGTACATCGTAATTCCTATTAATTCAATAAAACATAAAATAAAAATAACACAGAGATAGCAAGATATCACTTATGTTGAATTCTTCATATGAAAATATTAATAATATTATCTAAGTAAGGTATCTTTAGTATCACATATTGTAATTATATTAAAAATATAATCTCGTTTTCATATTATACACAATCCTTGTGAATTAATCTATTTTCAACAACTCCTCAAGAGTCTTCAAAATGTTGTATGAATCATTGCGATTCTTTAATGTGCTGTATTGTTATGATTACATTTTCCTGTGTTTCATTTCTATTTGTTTTTTATAACTATTATTTCTTTCTTTTAGCATTACTCAAGTTTTTTTTCTCAGTCCGTGATGATTCGCGTGATATTAAGTTATTTCCACATTAGCCGCAGTTACTTCATATGATGTTGCCAGTCATGTTGCAGCCGTCTAGAGAAACTCGTGAGAAAGTCGTGTCAAAATATAACGGCGCCCTTTTGCATTTTAAACAGATCTTGATTTAAAATTAATGATTTCCATCCTCACTAAAAAAGCTGTCCAGAAGAAAACGAATGAATTTCGTTATAATCCGTGTTTGACGGTTGCAAAAAAAATATTTTATTTGAATTAAATTTTATAGTGACGTATCGTGAAGATTAGAAATTATTCTTCAATTACAGTGGCTTAAATTATAATTAACTAGTATTTGCTAATATTTAATGATAACTTTCTGGCAGGTGAAAATGGTGACGAGTCGAGAATCGAATCCGGGAATCCTTCTGAGATCGCAGCGATGTTAACCTCAACACAGCCCGTTCTATTTTTTACTAGACGCTAGGACGTCTTCCTTGACATCAACAGCGGAATGAGAATAACCCAAATAAAAAAGGAAAAGCTATTGTTTAGTTGACGATCTACATGTATTTGCGTTCAGTGTTTTTTGCAATGTAACTGAACTGCATATTTCGTGCAAAAAAAACAAACTTTGTAGTACTGTTCGACATATTTCAGTGGAAAATATATTATGCGGAGTACACGTTATCTCTCTCAGATGAAAATTTTCATATGTTAATGTTCGTAAAGAGAAAAATGCAGTTCCAATACAATAAACAAGAACACTTGAAATGTAACTTATGTCTTCATTTATCTTCTTTACCCAGCCTAGTTGACCTATGTTACAATGAATTATTCCTTTTTTCTTATGTCTATAGAAACCTTGACTATTTGAGTCATTTAACATTTAAAATATTCAATTAACTTTTAATGGTTTGCAATTAATTTAACTTCCGTTAATTTTCCGAAAGCAAACTAACTCTTCAAGGATTAACGAAGTTAACTTTTGGGATAACGAATTAACGGCTAATGAAGTTAATTTCAGATTAAGTTTTCCCTCGTCCAGTAGCAACTATTTATGATTCTTGTGCGCATTTTGATGCGAGTAGTTCTGATGAGCGCCACGAAGTGGTCCCTTCATCTTGAATGTGGTTGAAGTTACTAGGGCTTAAGTCCCGGTCGTATTGTGGATGATACAGCACTTCCCGACCCCATCGACCGAACAAATCAGTTGTAACTAGTACTGTCCAAAGCATTGCCCTGCAAAATAGTGGGTGGGTTTCGCAGGGTATGTCACCCCGAGGAAGTGCTGTAGTACCATCCACCAAACTACTTGGACTTCACACCCTTATGACTTAACTTGATTCCTAAGATGAAGCAACCGCTTCGTGGCATTCACTTCAGAACCGTTCCAGAGGTTCTTCCTGCAATAGCTCCAATCGAACTATCAAAGTAACAGGCGCTGCTAATGGTATCTTATGACATCATCGCTGGTGACGGGTTTTACACAAAGCTGGCGAGTACTTTGCGAGACAATTCAACTTTGAAACATTTACCTATTTTGAGACGGCGTTTTAATTGTTGCCACTATTACAGTTACAACAGTCGTGCATACTGATATCGATTGTACCTTTTAAAACACACGTTACCGGTCATTGAAGTAATATATTAATATTTAATATTTGAATGAAATACTTGGTCTCTGATGAAAAGACAATTCATTTTCGAAAATAAAATAGTACTGAAAGAATTCCAGGGATAATACCCCTTGATTTAAGCGTTGAAAACACGAAATTTCGATCTCTAGCCAGAAAAGATGGTGTGGTGCAAATGGATGCGGAAGAGATAAGGGGAGAAGATGTGAGATACAAGAAGAAAATAGTGTCCAAATTGCAAATCAGCTGGCAATTAAGGTGAGACACAGAATTAATAGGACGACAGACATGAGCTTTTACCACGAGTGGATTTTGCAATTAATAATAAGGTATGTAAAAAAACACCAGAGATTGTGACTGGACACGGAAATACAAATAAGTACTTTAAAAAATAGGACAGTTTAAAACCGAATTATGTAGATGTAGAAAGGTAAAGGAAACGACTGAGCATTTATTGTGGAAATGCGAACTTTTTGGAGATGAACGAGGAAAATTTATAAAATTTCAAGATTTTACGGTCACCATTAAAAACAATAGTACATTAATTGACCGGAGGGATAAATTTGAAATAATTGATTTACATTGTACCAAGATTTGCTACTTAAAAGAAGCAATAAGAACATCGTGAATTTATTATCATAAAGGGCAGCAACTTTTGAAGACGTCGATAAAATTATGAAGAATACAGAAATAAAAGGAGGAAAAATAAAATGTGTAAAACCCCTGGAGTGGCTATATTGGGATATAGTGTACAAATAAATAAATAAATAAATAATAGTACTGAAAGAAAAAGAACAGTACTGAAAGACGAAGACAATGAGCACGTCATGTGGAAGTACAATATTTACGGAGAAGAAAGAGCTACCTACCTTTGCAAAATGAGAAATGGCAAATTTAATATACAATACAAACATGACTTTTGTATGTTACAAAGAGATGTTTAAGGAGTACAGATAATACGTGACAAAAGTAAGACAATTGAGAGACGTAATAAAACAAGTCGTTGAAACAACAATAACAGCAGAGACGCAGACGTGATGAAATTTAAGATAGACGAGGAAAATTTTGTGAACAGAAGTATGTTAGTAGACAAGGCGATCATGTAACTAAAGACCAAAATAAACCTGTGGAAAAATGGACTGAAAGAATACAATCAATCATATTCTGTGGCATACAATCAATTATAATATATTTTGTACTCGTGTATAGTTTTATTATACGCCTTTGTTCAGAATTAGTAAGAGTAACTTATGTATATTAGAGTACTTGCACTTGCTGTACAGTTACCTTAGTTAAATTCCATTTCAAAAGTACCGATTTTGTCTCACGTCTTTCTTCCTTTTACTTTATCACATACGTAGTATATAGAAAGTATTGTAATCGTGAAAAAAATCGAAAACGAGATTTTTGCGGAAATATCCGTTTTGGAGACCCCTGATTCCGAAAAACTGGTTTTTGGCTGGACGTCCGTCCGGTCCGTGCGTCCGTCTGTGCGCAGCACTCCTGACCGAAAGGATTTTATTTTTATTTTTCGTATTTACGGTAGAATTTACTTCTGACATATGCACGTGCTTTCAATTTTCGTTTTACTTGAACACAAAGGGCACGGCACATACATTTTTACAGGTCAAAGTATATTTTTGAATATTTTTCAAAAACTGATCCAACGATTTTGCTTAAATATTCTGTATGCAAAGTGTGATTAGTATATATTGAAACCGCATTAGCGGTATATCACTTGAAATTTGGTATAGACGCAGTTAAATAATTTCCATCTGCCGTACTTACATATTTGTTTACTATTTCAAGAAGCCTGAATATTATTTAACATGGATCAAGCAGAGGTAGAGTAAAATAATATTCTGAATGTTTATGGTGTGTAGTTTTAAGTTTGTCAATGGTGTGAATCATAAGAGTATATGTTTGTAGATGTGTCATTTTAATAAGTTACTGTTAAGAGGGGAATAGAGAAATGTCTGCATCTTATGTTCCTCTTGGTATCGTGAACCTTTCACCCACGCGACCTCTACTCACCAGTCGTAATCTCTAATCCGGTGACGCTGCATCTTTTCGATGCGTATGCTTACGTATCAGATGTGTCCACTGCTCCTTTTGCCTGATTTTCTTGTTATCTTGTATTTGCTGTGTGTAATATTTAATATTCGTGCATATTCATTGATGCGTGAGGATATTTTATATTATTACTTATCGTTCGAAGAATTAACTTGGCTACGTTTTTTTGTTGAAGGTAATGGATGATTAATATTTTTGTTTATTTTTCATGATTTTTTAAATTCAATGCTTTGTAGCAGTTTCAATCGTTAAAAATAATATTATTGTAAACAATATATTTTAACACTTACAGAATTCTTTGACGAGATAGATAAGGAGCGTTACGAAATAACAGGAGGTAAATAAAACAAACAGTATCACCTGTTCATCACCGAAGTTAATCATAGATACGATTAATGTTTGTTAATATAATATTGCAATTTCATATAGCAAAAAATAACTCTTTAGTTCCTAATTAAATGATATAAGAATATGGATCTCCTGGCTTTGTTCTCACGTTAATAATATCCTAATCTTACTGACCTTATCTACCCAAAAAAACGAAAGAACAGAATTTGTATATTAGAGGTTCTTTTATATAAAAGCTAGTAAAATATTTCTTTAATAAACTTTTTAAATTGAGTAAAATGAAGACGACCAAAATATAGAGTAACGTGTTAAAATCGACCCTCTCCTAATAGATAAGCTTAATATCGCTCTCTAGTCCAGAATGAGAAACGTATATGAGAAAGTATGTGCAGTGGTTTTGCACTACTATTTTTCCATGTTACAGATCCACTCATTCGAATTTCTGCGTGTTCGAATTGACCAGATACCCTAATTGATAATTAGAATTATACTGTATTTTCAAACAACTTGGTTACTTTATTCAATCGCATATTTATACATTAAATATGTATGCATAAGTAGAGTCTGTCATCCACTTCGTGTTTTTACAATATTTTATGCGATTTAAATTTACAGTATGATACCTGTAACCATAACTCGCCAGCAACGTATAATGTATGTTCCATGATATATGACACGGTTTCGCACTGCTCCAGATTCGTATAATTAGATCTTCAATGTAGCTCTTGGGATAAGGCACCACTCATAGTCACAGAGTGCATGGCTATTGTGCATCTCTGAGCACTCAAGAACCGGTTCTGCTACGCAAGAATCTGTTCGTCAAGAGAGAGAAAGAAGGAGAAGAAAAACTGTTCGCGTCCTCCACGTATTTATTCAATGTTTGTATACTTCTTAGAAGTTAATGATTTGCTTTGATTATTATTCTTGAGTATGACTCTTCAATGTAACTCTTGAGATAAGGCACCACTCTTAGTCGCAGAGTGCATGGCTATCATGCATTTCTGAGCACTCAAGAACCGGTTCTGCTACGCAAGAATCTGTTATTCTAACTCTTCCGCCATTTCACCTAAATCTAAATACGTCATGATTTTTCTAAGAAGTAAAAATAGAAATACACTCATAAGATACAACATAATTATACTTAAATTATAACACTATTAAAATACATGACAAATAGGAATGCAATGAGAGCACAATATCTTGAAATCCAGGAGAGATCACAAAAACACTGATATTTGAAAGTAAATAATATTTTACTGTACTACAAAGTATTCGCATATCTAGTCAAAAAATTCTTTTTTATAGAATCACAATTAGATTAATTGACAGTGATCTCTGTGAGATTTCTCTCCAGGGAACGTATACATTTGTAGTTGTTTTGAGAGACGATAACAATTTCAATTTTCATTTAAAGATATTGAGGAATGTTTAGCTTTCGAACTATTACATTGTTTTATGACTTTTACTACAAAAGATGCGATGTCTTTGCATGTTTTTAGAGTTATTGAAGTCTTATATAAAATAGTGACAAAATTCTCATTTTTAGCATAAATACACCATCTGTATCACAAACCCTAAACAAGGGAATATCCGAATATATATAAGCGGGGTTAGGATTTTAAGTGTGCACCATTTTACTTAGGGTCTATTAAAGTTCTCCGGAAGTATACTACCGTCCCTGCCGATCCAACACCATGGCCACCAAGTTGATTTTTTTTGTGGGGTTACGTTATGGATAAAGTGTACAGTTCACGTATTACTAATGTGCGCAAATTGTTATTGCACGAATACGAGAAACTGCAGAGGCGGTGATGCTGAAAAGATGTTGGCAAACACATGGAGTTTCTCCTAGATGTATTCCTAGATAGAGGCAATATACGGAGCACATGAGGTAGTTATTCATAAACTTCATGAGTTAAGCTGCCATTTGCAACAAACCGCCCAGATTTATCTCGCTTACTTCTTCAGAAATAATTTTTTGTAATTAGGGAAAGACTTTTTGCTAACCCTATAATTGTTTGCAACTCAACAAAATAGAATAGGAGAGAGATGATTTCTTGAATATGTCGAGTAGAACACCACCTTTTTGCCACATTTTCACCTTTTTATTGCTCCTTTTCCCTTCCTTTTTCCAACTAACAATCCTAACCTAGGTTCTAAGTATCTTTTTTTATATTTCTGCTCAATTTTTCTTAAAACATTTTTTCTTGTTCTGGAAAAAAACTTCCAATGTGAACTTCCGAACTTTCAAAATATTAATTCGTATCGCGTTTCGATCCTTTATTGCGCATATGTAATTGATACAACATTCCATTTGTTGAAATATAAGCTTTCATTAGTAATACAACCGACCTTTCACAAACCCTAAACAAGGGAAGCATATTCAGTCAAGAAGTTTCCTTCATTCGCGTTTGTTAACATTTTTATTGCCCGTTTATTGTTTTTAATTGGAAGTTCCCTTTCCTTGACTCTGACGTCGTTGAATGGAAATCAGTGAAAGAGTGTCGTTCATAACACTGCTATAGCTAGCTTCCAAATTTGTGGAATGGATGGAAGCAATAATAGAAAATACCTAAAATACCTCCTTGATGTAATTCCCTCAATTGATACAATTCAAGGTCAGCTTCACTTTCTGATTGTAATTGTAATAATATAGACGCACTTAAGCCAAAATGTATAGTTTGGTTAGTCATACGCCCACTCATATTCCTTTGTTAAATAACAGAAACATACTATGCAAATTCATAAGCTGTATAGGCTACAAGAATATTCTAATTCTGCGTAGACTTTGTGAAATGATAGCGATAAGAAATTGAGCACCAAAATATGTAGTATGTAAAATTGTCACACATTCGTGTGGAGTGCTGCAGAAAATTCTCATTTGTCTCAATTGTTAGTCACACGTATTAAAATGCACGTCAATATAAATATCTATCTTCTAATAATTACCGAAATGCAAATTAAATGAGAAAAGGAAAATAAGTGAAATCTATCAATGAAGATCAACGAAAATTCGCCTGCCATGCACACAGTGCACCTCTATTACATGTGGGATACCTGCCATGCTAGCGCACGCCTCGCTCATGTTCTCAACGACGTCTCACACGAAATGTAAACAAACTTAAGGATATAAACAAACACTGCGACCATTACGACGAACCCGAAGAATCGTGAACGTCCACGCGCAGTAATTTTACGTAACTAGCGTTTCAATAAGAACGAATAATCATTAAGCAAGACCGTGTCCCTCCAGTTGACGGTAGCGCGCGTAAATCGTGCATTGTTGACGCATGCGCGGATGGCCCCTACCTCGCGCCTTATCCATGGGCTGTTGTTCTGACCGCCACCGTCACGTCGCACGCCGCGAGCCGTAGAGCGAGCGATGGGTGTGCTGGAGGCTGGCGACTGACTCCACGTGGGCGCGCCCGGACACGTACTGCCCAGGGAACCAGCGAACGCCGCGCTGCGCGTGGACCGAACGGCCCCCGCGAGCGGCCGCGGCGGTGGCGGTGGGCGCGGCGGCCGGGGAAGGGGGTCATCCACATGACGGCCACAAACGCTAGCCGACCGCCGCGCTCGCAGGAAGTGCCTTGTCCTCCCTCACTCCTTACGTTTTGCTTATTTTGGCTTCAAAGAATGGGTGGAAGGGGGGAGGGAGGGAGCCTCACAGAAGGCTATCAGCATCTCGGATACATTGTCCCAGTCATTGGGATTCTTGTAACGCATCGTATACTATACTGGAATTTCTAATTTTTAGAGGGAGAGGTGTGGACTATACTGACCGAGTCTACAGTTCTGTCATAATGGACACGGGATAAACCTCCAACCCAAGCAAATTATTCGTTCAAACAGTTATAGAAGCAGATACGACAGTTAACTAAATAACTAGTTAACTTTCATAACAATTAACATCTGAGTTAAGTACCCGAAACATAGTTCTTGAGCATTCACGCGCTGTATTTCAGATGCTACTTCTAGGGTGACCATCAAGTAGAATTTCATTCTGTCAAGCTTTTTCTTACTAATCGATGTATTCTCGCAGATCCTTTGAATTCTTCTTTCGATAAAATATTGTGGAATCTCATTTATACATTTACTTGAAGCTTCACCACATATATGAGTAATCACGATTGCAGTACCCACACAAACGAAACAGACCAAAAATTGTTCTTATCGTTGATTTATATGTGCTTTCTCCAATGCTCTCAAGCAGGAGAAAAGTGAGATATGAGTACTACCACCTGGGAAAGGCTGTATATGAACTTACTACAGTTCAAGTTCAATTCAGATTTTGAGATAAATTGTACAACAAATAGCATACATGATTAAAATGTAAGATAACGATTCATCAATGCAGAAAATAATCTTTATCAGGATACCTTATGTTTTGCATCATGTCATGTTTAGTTCTCCATTTCAGTTTGCATTAGTCTGATCCATAATTTGAAAAACAAACAAACATAATAAGTGTTCACTACTGACCACAATCTTACTTCCCCATTTTACTACAAGATCAATTTATTTCCTGCCTTGCTTTGCCAACAGCGATATATTAGCACGGGACCACTGTTTCCGCTTCGAAAGACACATCTGCTTCGGTGACTTCCCATTTCGGATAGGTATTTATTCGGAATAAAAGTGTTTCACGTCTTAGCCATATTTCATTTATGATTACACGTTCATCGCAACGTGTCCAACCCACCTGTTGTTGCGATCTGGAAGCCTGCCACTTCCATTCGCCTGTCGAAAGTCTTCCAGCGGCTGGCCTTCGACCTCGATTCCACACGCAATCTCGCTGCAGGACGACCTCCCTCACACGTGGAGATCTTTCGTTCACAGCTCCATGCACTTCCCGCTCACCCACTACCTTCACTCTCCTTGAAGGAACTGACAGTGTCCATGTACAAGAGAATTTCCATGGGTGTAATGCCAAATTAGGCAGTGAAAGAGCTCACGTCAGAGCAGTTAGAATAGAATAGCCAACCCTCCAAAACAGAAGGGAAGTTTCTGGAGTCTACCTATAATATTGAATGCTATCGAGGATATCTTAGGAGAAATTTGGTCATTTGGGCGTAAAAAACATACATATGTTGTACACCAGTGTTTATTTCTTGTTCTCTTCAAACCAAGTAAATAATACGAGCGGTGCGCTAGTTGGTGGAACTGGACACAATTTAATATCCAAATTATTTCATTACAAAGTTTATATGATATTCAAAGTTGAAATTCCGAAGTAGAATTTAGTTCCTGGATCTGAGAGGGAAGGGCTCTCTCCATTGTGGAGTCTCGCATCCAGCATCTAGATTTATTTTTTAAGCCTTTTCTTTCAAAACCTCCGACTCGCTCAAAATCGAGCGTAGTTCCCAAACTACTAAAATCCTATGACTGGAAATATGAACGCAATTTGCGACAGAATATTATTTTTAAATAAAAATCGCTTCTCACCACATGGTATTATTTACATTTTCGCTATCTATTTAACTCCTCTATTATAATCACACGATTTTATTCTTTAACTGATTTTCGCCGTAACTTAAGCTATCAACCGCGTAGCAGTTACTTAAACTGTAAAGTAGCTCATGTGAGTGATCAATAAAATAATGTCTTACAGAGGCTCGTATTTTATTTGTATAAATGCTTATATAAATATAATTTCTGTTTCAATCACTGATACGCGCAGTAAATAAACAATCATTTATGTACATTTATCCGCGGTTATGTTTTATTTTTCAGAATCATATATTAAGGTCATAGGTGGAGGGGTATGGATCTTCTTTCATTTTATTCATTTGTACTACAATCCTTATCAGTTTATCCTTTATTTGTTCATCTAGCTCCTTTTCGTACCCCGTGTCATATCATTGTCCTTTATTGTCTTTACTTGGACGACATCTTTTAGCCATCTCTTCATCGGTATTCCATTCCCAACCCATCTTCTGTCAAGCGATCATTTCATCTTCTTACCGGGTTCTGTTTCCCATATTCTCGTAACATGCTTACGAAACGCCTTATCATTTTCCTTATTTGGGATTTGTCTTCGCAATCAGTTCCGGAACCCCCACCCCGACCTCCGGACTCGTTCACGCATCAATTGCGTGGGAAAGTGCCTCAATTGCGCGGAGTACCCAAGAAGACGCTAGAAAGGTTTCCTCAATTTGCACAGAGACGGAGGCAGTAGTCAATAGGAGGAAAGTATCTGGTAACATCCACCCTCGCGCCATTGCCATGGTCTGTGGTAGAGTACAGCGAATAATATCGTACCGTATTACAATAAAAGCTATCTTTTGTGGGAATTTCGCTTCGAACCTTGCTCCTTGGAATTCCTCAACTGGTCAGCTCGTGGCTCTTTAAGAAGTGAAGATCCGTTTTGAATTGGAACTTTTGCGCACTGAGCTGGTACTCCATAAATGAAGGGAAAATAGAAGCAACTTCATCTGACACGCCGCTAAACGCCTACAAGAATGATAGGAATTATCCAATTAACCTTTCTTTCTGAATATTCATTACTTGTCAAAGATACAGATATGCATATAATTTATACCCACATTCCAAAGTTTCAAAGTTTTTTAAGAGCGTAATACAATGTAATACCCATAAGTGTCAGAAAACATTTAGAAAATTATGTTATAAGCCTTAGAAATTAATCGCATGGAACCGAATGAAAGCAATTTGCTTTTATTTCTAGATGATAAAATATATCATAGCATTGTATTCATATGAGGGACCTGATTCTATTAATTTCAATCTCAAGAATGATCGGATTTCTACGCAATTGAGGAAACCTCAGGGGGCTACCGGGATTGACTCAACGCAATTGAGGAAAACCCTTTACCTGACCCAGAGGATAACGTGCAACTGATGGCATCCGGTAGCTAAGGGGTTGGCATGCTTGCTCACCATTAAGTCATTTCGGGTTCAATTCCCGGCGAGGTCAGAAAAAATTTGTAGCATTTCTCAATAATGTCCCAGTTCATACAGCTGTGATAATTGAAAAGCAAACCCTCTTCCTTCTATCCACCTCCCACTACTCCTAGTATTACTAACTCATACTAACACTACTCCTGTACGTGGGCCAAGTTGTTAGTAAACCCAGCTAACTTGCCCACCTACTAACAATAGTCCTACCACTCACCTCCTACCTCCTATCGCCCTATGTACTTAAGCTTCAATTGCACGTTACATCTTCCATTTACACATACTACAATAAAACAACTGATGTCCGCCCCCGGGTTTTTCCCGCACTACTCAGCACCTTGACTCTCGAGATGCATCTACAGCTCTGCAGTACGGTCGACCTCAGTGAACGACCTCCAAGCCACGTGCCGCTTGCACCGTGATGGCCACAGTGGCGAATGAAGCGTTTGCCTTCGATGGTTCAATGATTCAGGCGCTAATTAATGCGATCGCTAAACGACCGAATACCCTTATTCAAACTGTCTCTCATCCGCCAGAAATCACATGTAATGAAAATTCAATTAATTTGTCGTTTGACATATCTTATTTAATTTTTGAAGCCGCATACAATCACTAATATTTCCAGATCCGCAATATCAAACTGAGTCAGATTTGATAATGAACCGCTCCGCTCTCCCCCAATAATAGAACACAATTCCAATTTATTTTATTGTAAAAAAAAGTTTACAAGCTGTGTATGACCGCTTCCGGAGAAATATACTAATTTAGTCTCAGGAACAAACTATTGACCATACCATCAATTCCGATCAAAAGCCCTAAGGAAGTGGTGGATTTAGTATTTCTACAAGCAGTTACTTCACAAATACGTTCTGATACAAATTTATTATTCCCAAAATAAATCGTTGCTATTAAAATCTTAACTGAAACTTTTTTTTCTACAATGCAATTATCGTTAATAATTGTAGATAACGACAATAACTACTTGCAGATTATTACGTTATCATTTTGATCTTAGATGATCAGAGACACTCTGGGGAATTATGAAGCATTCTACACAGTTTAATCCTGAAAACATTTAATTAGGCTGTGTGACAGTTATTCAATATCTTCGCCGTACTACGTATAGTGTTCTTTTAATTACAATGTTTTTTGCATTTTTGCAGAACTCCTTTGTCGCCAAGGTAAGAGTCCTAAATCTTTCATCATAGGTCTCATTAAAGTTAGGAAAATTATGTTCCAGTAATAAAATATTTTTTCCAGAAAAGTAGTTAGCAAACTGCGTATGACCACATGGAGAAAAATGAGCTAATTTACTCTTCAGAACCTCGATCAACGTCACATTTTACTAGCCTACCTTAAACACTAAAAGGGGACGGAGCTACTGTACGATGAGCAGAGGATCAACGAAGTGCTCTACATTACCTTGAGCGGAAACGCGGAAGTTGAGTAGAACATTCAGATAAGTTGAATGAAACACAGAAAAGATTTCCAATTCGTAAAACAGAACAATAGTAATAATTATAGTAATAGGGGTAAAAAGCATTGATTAGGTTACAATACGAACCATCGGAGAATTCATAAATGCTACTTCATTTAAATATTACGACCTTATGTCACACATTTTTTATACTACAATATCCAAACTTTTTTTCATATTACGTTTGAAAATGAATCTATTCTCGTCTAAACATATATTTATTATTGATGAACATATCATCGTCAATTGGGAGACTGCGAGGAACTTTTTTATTGAGATTCAAATCGATTATGTATCTACCTCGTCCTCGTCACACTTTCATAGGAAAGTTAACAACGAAAACTTATAAATAGTCACAAATATGCTACGATACAATTTGTAGACATCAAATTGCAATGAAGCTGCGAAAACATGCAGCGTTAAAAGCGTTCTACAACATTATGCTCTTGTAATAAAAATCAATTTTAAAATTATATGATAACTCAGAGTAGAAAGCAATAACTGATACAAAGATATTTGTGGTACCAATATAACAACTTTCAAAGAGGTAGATACAAAAAACATTTTCAGCGTTGCTTTGTATACTAATAATAATGCGTCTTGTAAATTAACTTTCTGGTGACAATGATCTGTAGGTCAGATAAGGGTTGTAAAATGTAGAAAAAGTAAACAGGCAAGAATAATAAATGGATTCATACTTTTCTCAAAGTTCTTATTGAAAAACTTTTATTCATCTTAGATTAGAGGAGGCTGGAGTTCTGTGGTAAATGAGAGGAAATATCTGAGAAAAAATAGTATTCTTCTTGAGTTCCGAGATGATATTTGTCTTCTCAATAGCTCTAGTTGAACCCGTGAGAATAATTCGCACTAACCGACAAAGAATGAAATATATTAAGAGTTGAAAAGTATCTGTCCATATCTGTGTTATCCATAATATCAGTACTTCATAATGGAGACATGCCATATGCTCGAATCTTGTCAATAACAATTTTTTAAACATTTCATAATACTATTTAATATAAAATATTCATCTATAATTACCAAATTGAATAACATCTTATGTATAAGGTCTAATACTCTTGAGTACTTATTTGTTATCTTCTTACTCAAAACATCAATTTCGATAAAAGACGATTGGTAGAAAAGAAAGACTTTGAGGTATACGAGCGAAAAAATAGGAAGTTTAGGAGATATCTCCCCATATCTGGTAATTGTGACGTTTAACGAAACCATTATAGCTCATTAAACCATTCAGTGCAGATCAAATTCGAGCTCTGTATGGAAAACAAAACCTAGACGTTCTCGTTCACTTTACATTTGAGATCATAGATTTATGTGTAATAATTGTTTTAGAGAAACGCATAATTAATATTCTTTTTCTAACATCCTGTCTTATGGATAACAACTGACGAAGGCTTAAATTGTAGATGACGTTGTAAAATTAAATTAAAACACAACAATTTGCCAAAACATATATTATTCAATAATTTGAACGTAATAATAGTAGGGGAGTAGTATGAGGAAATTATTGTAAATTCACAATTTTATATTGGGAGAACTACAGACGAAAGGTTAAACACGGATGAGCGTTTATGGATTGCCCACGCATCTCCTATTCGATAGTACGTCACACACAACACAAGTTAAAATATTTATTACGTATTTCTACGACATTGTAGGTACAAAATTAAAATATCTGAGTCTGATTATAAATTCATAATGTTAACGCTGCGTATAGGCGGAAGTATGAATATTCATTTCAAATTAATAAGTAAATACACATGACATTGATTGAAATATTTAGTCCCCCCAGTTTAAATTGTCACCAAAATATACGTATCCATATTTCAGGAGTTATACCACGCCACTCATTGCCACTGAGTAACTCAGCTGTGCGTAGTGGAGGTGGCCTGAGTAGTGGAACCGGTGGCATTATCTTTAAATCAAAGATGAATGTGACTTCGAACCCTGCTTCCTTCCACCCCCCTACACACCACACACATACAGGCACACTCGATCAGTAGGAAAATAGCGAATAAACGTACAATACTGTGACAGTTGAAACAAACGTTAGAACACATCTGGGTTAGAGATGCTGATTACTAAAATACAATCGTGGGATGAATTTCAGCGTACCATGAAAATTAACCATGAATCTCCATTTATTTTATTATCGTCATGAATTTCTCATGGGCTAGACCAATTTGGGATGTTCAATTTTTCCAAAACAATCCTGAACATTTCTTTAATTTATTACTTCGAAAGTTCAATTTATTACTTCTATATGAAACTTGAAATATGTTGCTCCAGTTCCAATTGAAAAGTGGATAAGTTTAGATTGAAGAACGAGGTACACAAATCAATTTATTGATAGGATTTTTAATTCAGATTATAGTCGTTAGATAAATATCGATTATTCTCCGTGCTGTATTTGAGAGGTTATAATTCTTACGAATATAAGCCACAATTCAAGCACACCATCGGCGTCTTAAAACTTCAGAACCCAAAACGTTACATAAATTAAAATTATAAAAAATATTTATTAATAAATCATATTTTTGTCTCACAACAACAGTAGGCAAACAAAAGTAAGTCTCTCATATCTGTTCGTAGTGTAAGCCATTAATTCAATCATCATGTGCAACAAGTCATGGAATACTACATTAAAATAACGTCTATGAAACAAACTATAACGATAGAAAGAATAAAACTTGCCGAAGTTGTAGCAACTATGGGGTTTTTACAATCGATTTAGAGACCAAAATATTCTCGAATTTCAAAACTTTTCCACTTTCCAGTTTTATAGGTGCACGGGGGGTCGTTTTGCGGTCAAGGAGACTTCGAACCAAAAAAGAGAATTCATCTGATTCCCTTTACCTACATTTCAGAAATGAAAAATATATTTTGTGAAAAATACTCCCTTCAGCTCCCGAAGTGTGCTAGAAAAGTTTTGCGAGCATTCTAGAAACATCACTTTCACATATTACGCTCTGTTGAAATTTGTCCTTTCTTTCGTGATACAATGATCAAGAATACAGCGAAAAGCAAAAGATCTGAATTGTAAAAGGTTTTTATCACACATAAATAACAATGTAATATTGCAGAATTTAGGATATTATTTCATTCCTTTTAATAAGTCTTTTATTATAACTTTCCTTTTGGAAGTAATAATTACTCATCTGTACACATTTGTTTCCTTTTCTTTTTCAAACTTAATACGAATTAACGGAATCTACAGTTATGATCGATATAAACAGTCAATTACCAAAACTGTGGAAAAACAAAACATTAATCTGTAATTTACTTCAAGAAGTAAATATTTTATAGAAGACAATAAAATATATCGATTACTATAACCTTTTTTTACTTGAGTTTTAAATATTTTTCATAGAAACGGAAAGAACTAGTGTTCTTTTCAAAATAATTCCACACAAATAAGGATTTATATAGAATGTGTATTTTATTCACTCTCAATATTTTACACGAAATGTAGAAGGTAAATTCCGTCTCAAATTTTATCATATGCAAAACTTTTTTTCTTCTTGGGGCTTTAGGGCTCGTCAAGGTCATTAGAACCCTTCAAAACTTAATTGTGCCAGGTGTTCGTATCAAGACCTTTCGGAGATAATATTATGTATTTGTCAAATTTCCCTCTTTTCTCTCCTATGTTGGTCCCCGTGAGATAAGGGGCTCCGAATGCCGCAGCTAAAGATTTTTGAATTCCGTCTCAAATTATTGTTTGTTTTTAATATCTTTATTAAATTTTTGTTATGGTTTCCACGAATATGTTGGAAGGAGTATGCGAGGAGGAAGCCCGTATATAAGTAATTCAGGATACAAGATTCATGTGAGATTGAAGGTCGTATAAAAGAAAAACTCATCCAACAACTTTAAACGAGTTGATTTAAACGTGAAGTTTTCCTTCACCTTGATTCGACTTCTTTTCGCAAAGCCTTTTCCTGAGGAAGCAGACGACTGGTTGAAACAACATATCAGGATGAGGACTCGAGTGGTGTCTCTACCTGTTGGCCAACTTGTTGAGTTGACCGAATATGAAGGGGTGGAAGCCTATTAGAACACAAACGTAACAATTCCTGGCACAACCGAAGCAACTTGTTCAATCAACTAGTTGCCTCGCGTGAAACAGGTTTAAAACTAATAAAACCTTCTTAGAAGTTAATGCCTAAATAATTATTTGACATAAAAATATTTTTTTCTTTACTACCTATGTGAGTAAAATTAACAGATTTAGCTATATACGAACTTATAAAACCGAGAAATGAACAGAGTGTACAAATTTGCACCGGTAATAACCCGAATTGAAACAGAAACGACAATCTTTTTTTTAATTACTTTATAGATGTTTGTGAAGATCTCATTTCCCTCTTGGAGACATATGCGGTAGGAGTTGGACCATATGCACTCGGCCGCTAAAAACGGCAGCTGCGACTGAAATGTCTCATCTCTCAGAAGAGTGGAAGAAAGTCAGATAAAGAAGAACGAAGAAAATCAGTAAGAAAATTACTGAGATTAATGTTTCAAAAAACCGACCATACACGGACGGGAAAACTGATTCGGACAAAAAATTGCAGATCCAACAGGAAAAGTGCGAATTAGTGGCCACAGTACATGCCACACTTCTTTCCCCAGCAGGACAGCTACATGTCGGATTAACACATTTCACGGATTCCCGGTGGTTATGAACTATTGTATCATCCGACAGTTTCATCTTTTGTTCCATTCTTTTTTTATTTATGCAACAGCGAAAAGGAGCCATCTAGCGCATTACAACACCGAACAACTGGAAGCCGGGGAGAAAAGACTCAAGACTCAAAAGAAAATAAAGTTGATGTTCATATGACACCATTATAATACCCTTCGCTTGTCCCTCTTGTGGGTGGTCACCGACAGGTCAGGTGGACCACGGACCGAGAATAAATCGAGAATTACCGTCCCCAGCAACGGCGCACCGACGGGGGGTCGACGAACAAGACCCGACGCCCTCCACCAAGAGGCTAGAATTTTTCAAATTTCTTATCTAACGATCAAATATATGGGCTCTAATGACCACGATGTTGACGAGCCCTAAAGTCCCATTAAAAAAACGATCAAAAATAATTATTAGAAGTAAATGTACGTACATGGATAAGAAATTAAACATAATAAGTAGATTTAATTTTAAAAATGTAACTTATATGTACGTTTTGACTAGGATATTTACCCAACATAATCAACTTACTGCACATCATAACTCCCTCCAAAGACAAATCCCGAGTGCAAGTGACGGTCAAGATTTTCCCGTCTGTGTATGGAGTCAGGAATAATTCCGTGTACGCCAGCGTGAACTGTACCTGTAAGAGCAGCGGGCGGAGTGAAGGAGCAGCGCATCTAGCAGCGACGTGGCCATGCCAGCGGCCGCGACCACAGCGCCAACAGCGACAGCGGTAGCGCCAGCGCCGCAGCGGCGGCCGGCAACGCCACAGAGTCGGCACTCGCTCTCCACAGCGTCACCAGCACACGGAAGCTCGAGTCGCTCTGGCCCATGGAAGGTCTCTGCTCCTCCACCGGCCACGCTGCACCCGCCTGCCCTTCGCGCCGCGCCACCGATGTGCGCGGTCTCGGCGCACGGCAGCGGCAACCCCCCTTCGACTCGACCAACCCCTCTATCCGCTCGCTTGTCTCATCCCCCACCCTCTCCCTTCACGACACTGTGGTCACCGCTACACTCGTTCTTCTTCATCGGTCCTTCAAGCCCACCACTCCCTTTGGTTTAATATGTCATTGTTACGTCTTCCGCTAACGAAACGTCTTCAATCACGAACTCGAGAACGGTCCTAAAGATTTCGATGAAAATCACAGAATAACGAGGTTCTTTGAGATGAATAAGTGATCTAACATGGTCTCATTTCCTATTTGTTGTATTTTAGAAAGTACGTATATCATACGTACTGAAAAGAATAGATAACATAAAAATTGACGATGTCGGAAGAAAATGTCAAGACCTCTTGAAAGAAAATGAAATATAAATACCAGTAGGAAAGTCGATAATACCTTGAATGGGAATGGAAAAATTACCCCCGAAGGGTATGAATTTTTTTATTTAGAATGCAAAGCCACCACTTTACAGGGATAGTAACTTTTGTAATTTTCGTCCGAGAGAAATTTGGTTGCCCATATTTTTGTAGCAATACTTAATTTCTACTTCAATATTATATATTAGTTTCATCACCAATGCTTCGCTTTCCCCTGTCCGAGCTAGTTCCAGTCACCACATTCCCCTTTTGACCCCACTACCACAGAGTATCCTGCCCGGCGTACGAACGGCAACCAATGGGAAACGGCGTGCTGGATGCGCGCGTCGCGACGCGTCATGTCCTACTCGCTCACCCTCCTACGCACCTTCCACAGCTCTCCTGGACACAAGGGTTGCGCAACGGATGAGGGGGGTGAGAAGAGGCGGAACAAAGACGTTGTCCAGGAGGATTGTAACAGGGATGGTCTTTAGGATGGTCTTTAGGATGGTAACTGCGACTTCACCTGGACCATCGTACTCCATGATAACCAGTGACACTCGCAGAAACTGAAGGGTTTGGAGAAAAATTTTACCAGGATCAAAATATATTATTTTGCAACTTTTGGTACTTATTAGAAAATAACGTTCAATATTTCCACGTTTCCATCGAGTTCAGAAACGTGCGAGGTATTTAAGAGGGTTTTCTCTTTAGAACATTCTTTTCGTCACCTAACGAAATATGGACAACTCACATAAAAAAGGTTTCGTGGTGATTCCTTTGAATTACTTATACTTATAGGAACTTGAATAATTAATTAGCTTTTAACTAAATAGGTGAGTAATAGTATTACTACCAAATATGACAACGATCTCGACCAATGAAGTACTTCAGCATTACCTTTCAGAAACAAAGCTACTTGCTTGCAGAGTTACTCGAGACTCAATTCTCGGCCCTATACACTTTTTGTTGTATGTGAACGACATATCACCTTCGACAACAGATTTCAAAATTATGCTCTTGGCTGACGCCAATTTACTATGTAAACACGTCAACGCTCAAAAAGTTTTGATCAACCTCTCTTTCTTTCGGTTAGAGGTGAATATTTGGAGTCTCTAGGCTCTGGCATACGGACGGCAGTCACATTAATACTCTTGTAATGATTGATCTCAAATTTAAAGTTATTTTAATAGTTACATTTATAAACAATATTTTTATAATAATTTAAAGATTTGATAGTAGTATCTATTTGTTAAATTACTTTTTTGTATTCTTTTTAATATACATTTGTTCCTGTTGATATTAAATAAATTGATGAATATGTTGATGAATAAATAAATTTATTGTTTAAAAAAGCGTGACAAACTGCGTACTACCACGTAGAGGACAATAAGCCAATTTACGATCCGGAGCAAGCAAGGGACCATTCCATCAATTACAATCTAGGTCCCTAAGACAATCTAGGTCCCTTCAGTAAGAATAAAAATACTTATTTGCTTGTTATAATATCAATAGAATACCAAAAAATTTGTATTCAATAAAATACAAATACGTTATTTGTCAAGTGCGTATAATTATCAAGCTACAGGTCATTCCGAAAATATTGTTTAAAAATCGTATATATTAAAATAACTCCTGATTCGCGATGGATTATCTAAATATCCATTTTGGAGGTACACGATTCCAAAAATATGGGTTCTACAATATATTACGAGCCCGACAAGAAATCTTAGATTTTCACTTTATTATTTATTATTGGTCAAATAGCCGATTTATTTTTGATCAAATACCCGATTTATTTTTACAGAAATTAACATTTTTATTTTGCAAATAAACTTCTTTTTAACTTATTAACCAAATTAAATAAGGATTTATCTTGTCTCTTTGATTTGACTTGCATGAATAATATCGTAATAAATACTTAATTTATGATTTTAAATAGAAAATATATCCTACTTAGCTAACCACCTCCAAAGACCATAAGATGGAATTTGCAAATTGCAGACGACTTATTCATGAACGGTAACTAAAGGATTTCTTAATAATCAATTCGAATAGAGAAACATGAAAAGGACGATCAAAATATAGATATCACGCCAACAATAATCCCATTGTTTATAGAACTTATTTATTGTCACTCAACTGTGCAGACTGAGAAACGTACATGAGAAAGTATGTCCAATGGTTTTGCACGAAAAATATTTTTTTCAAAGGGAATATCATAGAAGAGAAGAAATCTCGAACTTATCGAAGAAGGGGAATCTAGGAGGTCTAGGAGTGTGATTTAGCACTCCGTAAACAATAAAGAATATTCCTGTCAGTGCAATGAAGGACTTATTCGATGGGGTTCGCGTTATGTGGCACATGACTGGCTTCTACAATGGAATTTGGAATGGCACGTGTATTGAAGCGACATTCTCGCGCTGTGACTACCGTGTTACAGGTACTATGTGGATACCTTTGAGAGGACATGGGAAAATCTTACATATTTTCACTCAACTTGAAGAACATTTTCTAAATGTCAGCAGAAGGCAAAGCAACATAAACACAAAAGAAAGATGAAAACAGTTATTGAAACATATTAACTCCCGTCCTTTAAACTGGTGGATTATTGCTTGAAACAGAGTGTGTCCTAAAAACTTTTTTTTTTCAATTTTCAAACTTTTTTTTCATTTGAACACAACAATTTCCCGGTTGAAGTCAATATGTGTGATCTTACCACATTTTGAAATTAAAATATTTAATATCATGAAATATTTTATCAAAGTTCGTTCGCCATTTCCATTTTTTTTTTTTTTGTGGGGCTTTAGGGCTCGTCAACAGCGAGGTCATTAGAGCCCTTAAAACTTGTACAGGTAGGGAAAATGCAGTTACGCACTAGGGAGAGCTGACATGACTCTCCCCGCGTGTGGGACTCGCCGAAAGACTCAGCCATACCCACTAAAAACCCTCCTGCATTACAACTCAAAACACAAATTCCAACATATCACATGACTTTTACTAGAAACATTAAAAAAAAAAGAAGAAGAAAGAGGAAAATGAAAGATACCCTAGCTCTAATAGCGTCGGGATCGAAAGGAACAAGAGGTGACCAAGGGTGGTCGGTATAGATAAAGGAAGAAGCATGGCACAAGCAAGTGGAAGCAGTGCCAGACTCAGCTCGGGGCCCCGTGTTCGCCAAACACATACTTACCAGATGTAAGCCCCCTGGGAGGAGGAAGAGAAGAAGAAATATAGGAAAGAGAAGAGGAGGAAAATGAAAGATACCCTAGCTTTAATAGCGTCGGGATCGAAAGGAACAAGAGGTGACCAAGGGAGGTCAGTATAGATAAAGGAAGGAGCATGGCGCCATTTCCATTTAGTATGCTTCCGGAGTATCTCATACACTGGTACTATAACTAGAATATAACAAGGGAAAAAACAGGTGTAATAATTATAAACGTGAAACAAAAGGAAACATTTTTTTCAGGGTTTTTAGGTACTGGTAATTAGTCGATTTCTTGAATTTACATAGAAATATTATTTAATCAAATAAAAATCTCAGCTGACTTTAAGAACGCAGCAGTATGCTCTTCTCGTGTTCCTGAAACTTTCAAATTGATTGGAAACCTATAGTTAACATTCACTTGCCCCGACGTATCACTAGTAATTTCTTCCATTCTCTCATAAGACTCTTTTTCCTTAGTTTTTTATTTTAAACCAAATTCACGGGTTAGTGGTTCAGCTTTTTTTTCTTTTCTAATATTTCGAACAATCAATTTTTTAGCTACTTCTTGTTTATGCTTAACCAAGTTAGAATCTAGGCGTTTTAATTTATGTTCCATGTCTTCTTTTTCTTTCGTAACTGAAACTTCTATTATATCAACTTTATGTTCTATTTCATTTGCATGTCTACTAGTCTCATTTAATACTTGGTCATTCTTAACCTGTAGTGCTATTATTGACTGAGTTTTTGACAATGGATTAATATTTTGTAAGATTTATTTTCTATGATCAAAAGAAAGTTGTCTTAACTCTTGAAATCTTATATAATTTCTACAATTTGATTTAGTGTCTGATTAGCCTGATCTAAATTATTATTAAAATCAACATTAATTCAGCTTTATTATCATCCAACGTATTGTTTAAGTCAGTCTTTAACTCAAGATTAAATTTGACCCTTTCATCAAAGACCTAATTAGATTCTCTAGGTATGATTATCTTCAAATGGGTACGATTGCGGACGCGGATCGATGCTCCTGTACTTGCGATACCCCCATTTCCTGAGCGCTTAGAACTTCACGTGACTCGCTATCTAAAGCAAGCCTTTCCAGTTTCTACTGTCAGCGAATCACTACTTCCTTCTACTTCAATATTACTAGCCCCCCCCCNTACTAGCCCCCCCCCCTCAGGGGACTTACATCGAGTAAGTACGTGTTTGGCGAACACGGGGCCCCAGCTGAATCTGGCATTACTTCCACTTACTTGTACCAGACTCCTTCCTTTCTCTTTCCTGACCTCCCTTGGTTCTTTTCGATCCCGACGCTAGTAGGGCTAGATCTTACATTTTCCTGATTTTTGTCCCCCCCCCCCTCATTTTTTGTCATCAATGTTTTGATGTATGTTTTGAGATATGTTTTGGTATGTTGTAATTCAGGAGGGTTTTTAGTGGGTACGGTTGAGCCATTCAGCTAGTCCCACACGCGGGAAGAGTCATATTGACTCTCCCTAGTGCGTAACTGCATTTTCCCTACCTGTACAAGATTTTAGGGCTCCAATTACCTTTGGTGTTGACGAACCGTAAAGCCCCACGAAAAACGTACTAGAAAAGCGCGGACTATACAACGTTACTATTTATAATAACGAAGAAACTTGACCAACTGTATCCTCAGCGTCGTCTTCATTCTGACTCCTATCCCTATATTTAGTAAACTTTCCATTTCAGGTAGCAGTACTTTCACAAACACTCAATACTTTCAAATACTTAAATATAAATCTGAAACAACAAATATAACCACACTAATATTCTCATTCACTGGCTCAAACACGATATTCCCCATTAAAAATCTCAAATCCTTCACAGCAAATGAGTATGCAACGTTAAAAGATGTATCAGGACATTAAAAATTCATGTACCACGCTGGGTGCCATTTTGTGATCCTGTTTATGTATCAGTCACTTAACATTTACAATCACAAAATAAAATAATGTACATCAACTTGGTTCTATGCATTCAATAATTAACTTATCCACAAAAAGATCCATAGTACTAATTACAAGAAATCCCCTTAATATGAATATAAACAAATAAACCCTCTAAAGAATTATTTATATTAAGTGTAATTAAAACATCAGTTGTTCCCTTCAGTCTACGAGATCTGTAGGATATCCTTCGCCCCTAGATAGTCCACACTATCACGCGCCTGCACGGCTCTGCCTCGCCGGCCCAGACGCTGAATTGCGCGCTCATGTTATCACTGGAACCTGGCTGCCGACACACCGCCCACATCACGCAGCAGACCTCGTCCACCTCTGATCATTTCTCCTCCTATCCTGACACAGAATGTCTCACATGGTTCAACTATATCTTGGTTCTTCAGCGTTCACCAATCGACTTACCATTTGAGCGTTCAAAACCGAACAAAAATTGAATTATTGGTACCGTACCCGTTTCTTGCCAGAATCATGTATCACAGTCGGCACGGGACGGCAATCGGTCAATCCTAGAAGCCATGGACCAGTTCGATTTCAACTTCGAATGAGCGTCAAATCCCGCCATCATCGATCGTCGAGCGTATTCGGATGTATGGGAGCGTATTGGGGCACTTTTGTTTTTGTTTTTCTTTTGTTTTCGAAAAAAGGGGGGACTATATTCAGGTAAATATGACCCTAATATAAGATATTTTATAGACAAACAAGAAAAGACAATATTTTTTACTAATCCTCGTGTGATGTAACTTCTCTACACGTATTTGTTAGAATTTCTCTCGTATAAATTGTTAGGATTGTATTAAATTAAGTAAACATTAAAATGTAACTCTTACAAAGAATTTTTAGAAAAGTTTACAACCGTAATAATCCGCATATTTTAACTGAGCATGACTTGAGTATCATAAATAATAAACCATAAAATATGGCGTCACTTACACACCTACATACTCCGAACAGCGCATCAATATTTGACAGCCGTACTGCAACTAGTACGTATGTCGTATTTTGTCGGAAGCTGTACAAATACAAATTACTTTATTTTCCAAAAATTTCTATGACAGTATAAATTAAATTGTATTCTAAAAAACATCCAACCAGGATGGATCAAGTTAGCCNTATATATATATATATATATATATATATATATATATATATATATATATAACCTATAAAAATGTAAAATTGAAAAAAATAAAAATTTTGTCTCTCTCTCTTATTTAAACTACATGCTACCCCACAATTACAAAAACTCATTACATTTATTGATATTTTACGTAGTGATAATAAAAGTAAGAACAATTCCGTGAGTACTGCGTCACGGTAAATCAAAATTACCGCTCGCAAGTAATGTTATGGAGTTTGACCATGTGCAGTTGCTATTGGTTGAAGGTATTGGCCAATAGTAAGAGAACAACAATGCCAACTGTATGTGGCCCTTCTTCATGAAATATAATTTTCGTGAAATTTTTGACGTATTATTTTGAGTGGTGTGTTCGCTAAAACATTGATAAACGTTTAAGGGTCGTTACTTAGTAAGTAGTGTAACTGAACACCATCTATTTCTCTAAAAGTACTGTTCAACGATATGTTTATATTTTGCTGCATTTGTCAACGTCAAATGGACTGTCAAATCTGCAACAAGACCCCTCATTTCTTTCGTGTTTCAGTACGTTTCTTCAATCCTCTCGCTCTATTTGAAATATGAGTGACGAAGGGATGGATCCATGCGAGTGCATTTGGAGCCACGAAATGGCAATGCGGCGTTTAGTGTCCCTGGTAAAGTATAGTTAACCTTTTGTTCCATGTTAGTATGACATATTTTTCGAGCTGTAATGTGATCATTTATTAAATAAAAAAAAATATTCTCAAAAAGTGCAGTTACAAACTGCATATGACCACTTGAAGGACAATAAACATTTATTTAGTTGATTCTTCTAACCAGTTCATGCCTTTGCATATCCTTTATTACTATTGTTTGTTTGTTTTTATTTTTTTAGTCAATTAAGTGACAATACTGAACACCCATGAATTACGTAATTTCATTTATTACTCAGTACAGTGTCAGGTTACTGAATTCCTTTCACATCATCCAAGATAAATACTTATCTGAACTGTGGATTACATTACTTTTTTATGTTTTTCTTTGTGATTATCATCCTAGTGACAAGTACTCATGAGTACTGAACCTTTCCCATTTTTTACTTGCTTGTATTGAAGTGCTCCTATTAATTTTGAAACTGTAAGCTAATATCTCTCATTGTTTTCCAGCTTCGTCAGTCGCAATCATATTGCACAGATAACGAATGTCTTCAGGACTGTGAGTCAATTGTTTCTACTAAGTTTTTCTATTAATTAATAGTATTTCAAGTTTCATTTTATCAAATGATTCTTGGAGTAATATCTTTATGTAGTCATAATGAAAGTATGAAGAAATACTTCAAAGCAATGAAATTGTATGAGTTCTGTGAAAATTGATGTTATTGCTTAAGAAGGAATATCTCCCACTGGCCATTATGGGTAGCTTTACAGGTCATGAATTATTCACTTCACAAACTCATGTTTCTTATGCTATGAATCCTTATTATTGTGTTAATTTTTTTCTTTCTTATTTGATTTTTTATATCACTCTATATTTCAAGTATGATTCACAAGAGTGAATTTATCATTATTGTTGTTGTATAAGAGTTCTAACATATTTTTATTTGTTCCTCTCAATTGTTTTTGCTTTCTGTTATAAAATTCTTGTTTCATCACTTCCTAATTTTCACTCTGTATAATTGCTATTTTGTGGTGAAAAAAATACTTACAATATTAAGGAGGGTGACAGTCATTTAAATTCATTTTTCTTCCTTTTTTAAGAAATGTACACTTTGAAGAAGCTAAAACCAAGTTTTAAATGTAAAGTTCACTCGTGTCTTACTTAATTAAAAAGTCACTCTTTTTTAACATTGTTTTGAATTATTGAAATTCTCTAAATTGGGTGAACTTGAAAAATTACATAAATGTATCAATATTACTTGATCATTGTATTAAATTAATTAAACATTGATTTTCTACCTTTTGGACCCCCAAGTTTTCTTATTGCAAACAAATTGATATTACAATTCTCTCGGTCCTACTTTTTTATTTGTGTATTATTCTCTAGGTAATATACTTATGTAACTATAATAATTGTTATATAACTTTTTCATCCCATGTTTTGTTTTTAAACAGTTTCCTTTTCATCACTGCATTCTTTGTGTAAGTGAATGTTGTGACCAGTTATACATTATTATTTGACTATATTATAATATATTTATTATGAGAAATTTATTAAAATTCTTATCAAGGTTTTTTTCTAATATATATTTAGTCAACTGGAATTATACGTCTTACCTGAATTATTAGATACACACTTATGAGAGAAGAATGACAACAATGACTTATTTTGTATTAACAAAATTGATTTCCATATTACCTTCCCCGTGACTTCAAAGATTTCAGATGTTTTAACTAACAATCCAAGTCCAACTAACCCCTAAGTCGTTTTGCTTTTGACAGTTGTAAGAGTACTCGATTTTTTTTAGAAGACTTAGAATTTAAGAAATTTTTTACTTAACAATTGTTGTACTAAGAGCTAAACTTCAGTTGTTTGAAAAGATGGTTTGATGCAACTTCTATGTTTATCATTTATGATGTATCCTTGTAGAAGTCTTTGATGCAATTAAAGTTACCTCATAATACAATTGTAGATCTAAGGTGTCTAAAGAAGTAAAAGAAATGTTCTGTTAAAGTTAAAAAGGTTGTTTTAGTAGTACTATTTGAGGAAAGGCTCTGCAATTTTCAATACTAAAAATTTGATACATCCTGAAAAATATTAACTAGTAAAAAATTACGTAGATAGGATACAGCCTATTTTAAAACATTACACAAATAAAAATGTTTAAAATTGGGAAGTATAATAAAAGTTGTAGAAACTGACAAAAACAGAAATAGTTCAGTGCATGGTGAAATTAAGTAATCACTTATTCTTAATAGATTTGAAGCTGTGTCATTGTGCCCGTCTTTTTTTTTCCTTCAAGTAAAATAAAGTTAATTGTGAAAATGAGATTTATTTATAGGAAACCATTATGATTTCATCACATTTTCATAGTAGCAGCTACATAATAACTAGTTCAATTAATTAAAAAGTTGCTGTACTGGGTATAGTAATTCACTGCATTCATACGCAATTTTTTCATTTGACTGAAGTGAAAGGGAGATAAATATGTTTTAATAACCATTAACAAGTATTCATTGAGTGCAATAAACTATCTTATCGACTATTATTTCAATAAATAAGTTGTAAAAAAATTTAATAATTTTTAATATATAATACATAATATAAAATTTAATGATAAATTTAATAATGATTTGTAACAAAATACTTAAATAAGTTAATATGTAATACAATTTGTATTGTCATCTGTATATTCAGTATTTATTTTTCACGAGTTAAATGATTTTTTTTTCAGTGCCTGGCAGTTTACCTGCTTCCCAAGGAACAGAGAATAATTTTATGCTCATGGTTATATGCTGGATGATTGTAGTGATGTTCCTTTTTATCATGCGCCCTAAATCTCTACGTAATTCAAAAAACAAGCCACGTGACCATGGAAATGTGAGTTTTTTAAGACAGCTTAGTATCTTACCACTAAACTATAAAATTGTGGTGCCCATCATTCAAATAATATCATACGAATGAATGAATTCAATGTACGTCTAAATATGAAGAACTAACTAATGATTACCATGAACTATTATTAAATTAAATTTTGTACATTTCTAATTGTGTAGAAAAAATAAGGATTTGGTATTTTGGAATAAGTTTTTCACTGTGTACAGCTTGAGTTACTAGGTCATGTATGTGATTTCTATTTCAGTAATATCTTTAATGCTTTTTTAAATGTTGCCAAATATTATATGTGTAATCAAGTAATGAATGGAAAAGAAATTTTAAAGCAGGAAAAATTGGCTAATGGAAAAACATTTTTTAACTTAATACTGTAGAGGCAAAAGTATGTTTTCAGTTGATATAATTTATTTTCAGGGTGCCAATGGGAGTTTTCCTCCTCCGCCACCTCCTACCGCTACAAATTGAAGGACCAAAGATAGCATCTCGAAGTGGATCTCTTATTGGATGTATTTGTGTGAAACTTACTTGTTACTTGCCTACGAGTAACTTTTATGCGATCACAACCTTTTGCATCAGTTTGGGTGATATGTTCTGGAAACATAGGGGATAGTATATTTCCAATTTGAATCAACTTCTGGTCTTGAAGTAAACAGATAGAACTCGCCAAGATATATAATTTTTTATTTAGATATTTTGTTGTTGTATATCCTTTATCTATTTGTAGGTGCTTTTGCAGAGTTTTAGTCTTGAAAGTGACTTTGAGTTCACTTTGAGTTGGTTGGAGTTATGTATTGTTCTTTGCTCTTTTGCACAAATACTTCTTATGTGTATATTTAGAGGTAATGTTTCAGTCTGTTTTAATACCTATCTGTACATGACTATTTTTATGACTTTGTATATAAATGAATATGCATATGTCTATATACATATGTAGTGTTACATAAAACTTTAAACTGAAGCAATATATATCATGAAAATGTATGTGCAATATGTATTTTGCTGATATTTTTCATGTAAGTTCATATCAATTTGTTAATTTTCTACAAATTCTTATGAAGTGTTAATAATTCTTCTGTAAAAGATTTATTGCTAATGAAACCGGTAAGATCTTAACCCCTTTTAAATCTGAGTATGTTGGATTAAAGTATTTACAGAGTTAGAACTACATGGGGTCCTTTTATTATAATAGCACTATTTGAAAAATTCTATGTGTGCGCACAGCATTTTATAAAAAAGAACGTTTGTAGGTTTTGAATAATCAATATATATCCCTTATTCCTGTACTATATATTGTTTTTACAATGATTGTATTAACAATACAAAGCAAAAGGAAAGAGAAAAAGAATTGTGTTACTAGTATTGTCTTCCACATTTTGGAGTATGTTACTTACACCAGTAAGAAATCGCCTATAGATTTTGTTTTTAATTTTCCTCTGTTATGTATTTTAAAAGTTCTATTACCTGTAGTAGTATATTCATTTAAACATTTAACTCCCTAGATCAATTTCTGCACTTTTATGAATGAAATCAGAAAAAAGCTGAAGAGAAAATGTGAATAAAATCTCTTCAAAATACAGTGTAATTTCTCTTTATGGATCCTTTTCAGTGTCAGTTACAGAGAAATTCCTCTTTATTAATTAAAGAATCAACAGCTCGCATAGAAATTAATTTGTGGAAGTTGCTTTTTTCTAAATAGAAATCCTCTTTGCTGATAAGTTAACATTTTTTTCACACAACTTGCAGTACTAGCTACTTTTCAAATTCTAGTAAGCCATTTATTTTCTCCTTTACTTTCCTATTGTTTATTACCCTTTCTTCCCCATATTTCAATTCCCTCTATTTAATGTGCTGATTCCGAGCAAGGTTGTGTACATTCTGTTGCTGAGGTGGGAGTGGTTGGAATTGTGAAAGAAAATGTAAGAGGTAATCTTGTAAAATCTTGTTTCCGATTTGATTTCCTTTTTATCTATTCTTCCAAACAGTCAGGTCTTTATGAACTTTGACAACTTCAAAAATGGTGCAATAAATTAACTCGGATGTTTTTAACATGTACTTGAAAATACTATTTTTTTATTGACACATTCCATGATGTCAATCTGATCTTGTGATTCTGAATTTATTTTTTTTATTGTGTATTCTGAGAATTTTGAAATAAAATTCAAAGTCTTTTGATCCTCCCAATTATACTGTCAAAAGAATCTTAAACTACAAAAAATCAGAACAATTGATCAAACCAATATTGATTTCAATACAGTTAACAACAATTTTGCATCTTGGAATCATTAGTTCAATTTCAAGCTTAAAAGGTTAATTTAATTTTTGTATTGTAATTATGAAGAACTGCTTTCCACATTAAACAAAATGAGAATTAAATGTGGTTATAGATGTTATGTAACTGAAGAGTTAATTGTTTGATAAATGGATGGAAGTGCTGATTTTTCCCATGCCAATAACAAGGAAACAACAATAACTTTGTAAAAATAAAAGAGGGGATTACCTCGAGCAACAAATGCTGCTTCTCTCCAAGACATCCTTAAGATGAGGTATATTCAAAAGAACCTGCAGATCAGATATTAGCAGAAAATAGAGAAGAATGGGTGTCCATTGCAAGAGAAGCCAAGGTTTCACTGAAAGGACTGTAGTGCTAAAGAGGCACAGTCCTTAGTTCTACTGCCTATTACTGTCAAAATTTTTATACTTTTCTTGTGGGGATTCATTTAAGAACAAAGGAAAAGATATTATATTGATTTATAGCACCTTTTGTTATTACTTTATTACAATATAAAATATTATAAAACCATAAAGGGAATTGTATTATAAGAATACTTATGTTTATTTAAATTTTCTACTAGCGTCAGCTACACACTATATTATTAATGTGGACCATATTTAAGCAAGTGTTTTTTTCTGCTAAAGTATAACAACATTAATAATTTATAGTTCTTTATTTCACCGTATACTGTATGCACCTTTAATTAGGTATGTTTCTGATACTAAAAGTGGGAAATTGATTTGAAAGATTACAAAAATTCTGCTGTTGGCCACTACCACCAGTATGTAAATAAACAAGAATGTATGACAAACAAGAAAAAACACTAAAAGAACATATTTTTGTTGCAGCATATCATCGTTGCCCACAAAAAGAATTCAGAATCAATAAAAACATTTCTTATTCATACTTCTGTACTACATTAATTCATACCATTCTATTGGGACCCTATTTTTACATAACCTTGCCCCTACTGGCAGCTGAACACAATTGAACCTCAGCTTTTTCACATCCTTGTGGTGGATAAAGTTTCACTCAGTACATTTTACAAATCAAAAACTAGGTTTATATATTTTTATGTGAATCCTTCCTCAAAATAAGTTCAATTTATTGGTGAACCAGTCTTAAGAAATTTTTCCAAGGTTAATTATCATTTGTTAAGGTCTTATTTGAAGTAAATCTAATATCCTTTGGGGAGATTCAATTCCGTTCGAACCAGTTAATTAGTTATAAACTAGGCAACAAAACTGGTACAATTCAATTGTAGTTGTGCTTTTCAGTATGAGGTACAATGACTCGTTATTATGTTGTTCAAGTAGATGGTAGTGTGCAAGTTGCTCTATCATTCTCTTGAATCGTGAGGTTTTAGTTCATGAAAGAAATAAAAAAATTATAAATCCTATATTAGAGAAAACATGACATATTTCACCAAGCTCTCCTGTGATAGCAGTTTAAAGCAAGAAGGACTGTTACAGAAAAAGAACATCAAATTCCACTTTCATTACTTGGGTCCAAACCAGCCACACATGAACCCGTTCACCCCAAGAAGTAAATCGCACAAATTTTGAACCTCTTCTCACAGAGAAAAGCAGACCAGAAACAATCCACTCTGCTGACTCATTCTTCCTTATGATGCGCTGCCATTCAGTAACTCAACTTATCCCAAAAAGTTGTGAGTAATAGTGTCCTCGAGTGCCCAACATCTTGACTCCCAGTACTTTACTGCACATAAAAATGCAGTGCGCTTGTATCATAATTTACCTTAAGACCTGAATAATACCCTTTCTGTGCTCCTAATCATAATCATAACACATACTACCCCACCATGAAAAAGAAGGCAAAAAAAACAGTAAATTTCACATTTTAAAAAATTTACTGAATATTAAATTTTCAAGTGAAAATTCATGCAGAAAATTAACATACACACATATGAAGGAACTGTCGCGCCCTGGTGCAAGTTTATTCAAAATTGTAATCCTTTTTAATTATCTACTTGTGACGATGCCCATCACATTGTGAAGGACAAATATTCATTTGGAAACTCAGGCGGAGTTTGGTGTAATACAAGTATTCCAAAGCATTACAATAATGATTACTGTACTTTCATTTAATGCAAAAACCTTGCAAATCAATTCAAACAAGTTGAAATAATTAAAGATCAAATTTCCCAAACTTTGTGGAGTTGGAAACTGTTTTGATCATTCAGTAAGCTTTTGTAATAAGTAATCCTTTTTTTTTTCAGTTTCAAATATCTTTGAAAGTAAGCTTTTGATTGAAACAGCCTCTATTACATAAAATATGGAGCATTAAATTCTGCATCAAATGAGTGGTAAAACTTAGCAATTTGATTAAGCCATGTAGCAGAGATACTATGCCAAAAACAGCTATTTTTTCAAATTTTCTTAAAAAAAAAACCTTTCTTTTGAATCTTTTCAACCTCCAGGATCTCTCTGCCTCTTAAATCCTAAAACTCACATAACCAAGGTTATTGATCAACAAATTCTGCTTTCAGATGGTGTAAGCCAAGTTTTTTTAGTAGGGCGATGGGTAACACCACTACTGTAAGTTCATTAATCTCCCTCTAGCTGACAGTGGTGTGAGTAATCTCCAGCAACATGCTCAAAGTAGCAAATACCTAGAGGTACAGAATGCCTGAAGTTTTAACATTAAGTGACTCCAAAGAAATGTTTCTAATCATTTTCATTAAAGATGTTCAATTCAAAATCTGAAATAAATTTAGAACTAGGAGAGGAACTCTTAACACTGCATTTCACATTAATTGTATGGACATAAAAAATATGAAAATAAAAAAATATTCAGATTTCTTTCAGAGAAAGTATTTACCATGAGAGAGAATAATCCATTATATGGTTAATAGTAAATATTTTAAATCCAATATATAATTAGTTAAGCACCATCTCCACTTTATTAGATATAATATTTACACAAGTAAAACCATATGGAGCTGACAGTGCCAAAATATATTAATATAGAAAGAAACATTCCATGAAGTATTATCTCATTATAAAGAGAACATTTTATTCATTTTATTAGTGAAAATGGAGATACAGAAACATGAGGCATCATGAATATAAATATGTGCTTCATTTGTTCAATGTTTCACAGTGAATTGATGGCTTTTTTCTCGAGCAATTTAAAGAAATGATCAACCCTAGGATGTGTGATATGAGTATTATCACTACTACAATAAACGCCTAATGCAAGCATATCACATTAAGAGAGCACTATTTTGCACTTAGTTCACAACACCACTGTTCCTCAAGAATTAGTTGCTTTGATTTTGAATTTTTTTCCCCTTACTTTTCTTCCACGGTATAATGAAATCACCATGTTTATCTGCACAATGGGAAACAGGGTACACAGACAAGGCTATTCATAGGTCTGGTAATATGGGTTTAAAAAATTGCTAACATTCATTTCTCACACTGAATTGAATCGCGTAACAATTTATTTCCTTATACAAAAACAACCCATCAGCCCTCAAAACCACTAGTTAAAACAGTACATGACTGGAAATTATCACTTATGTTCATAATTGTATGCATTTATTTGCAAAACTTCAAAATTCAGGACTGGGTTGTGTTCGACATACTGCCAAGCAACTTCTAGAAAAGTATATCGATTTTCTAATTCAGAGAGACCGTAAGAGCTGTTCTTGAATATCTTTCTAAGTAAAAAATTTTAACGTAGCACAATAAGACATTAATGGGTTTCTTAAAAACCAAGTACTGTAAAGGACAATGGGAACTACAAGATAGAACAGCACACTTCAGGTAGGTATATTGTGAAGCTTATGCAGAAATGCAAGAGCTGCTTTTACAAAACTCCCTAATTACAACTGACTCCAGCAGCAATCTGACTCTGCAGGACTGTTTTCCACAACGCACAAATCATATCAAGAGTATCAAGTGTTAGGTAGAGCCCATCAGTCAATGTATTGGGCGAGCCACCGGAAACCTTCACCGTATCCTTGACGCTTCAGGACGGAACACATGAACAACTCCAACGGACGTCCCGGAAGTTCTGATCTGGGTACTTTTCCCTGTAATAGAGGGAGCAAACGCTTTGTAAATATGAGAGCACACACATTTCTTGACAAATTCATGAAAATGAGCCTGATAATGTTTGCTTTGCTCATGTATATTTTCTCATACAATTTGATACATTCTATAGTATAGTCTCTCATATAATGTAGGAGGTAATAAAGGGTATGCTAATTTAAGAAATTTTTTTTAGTCTAAATTCATTAAAATAAAAATGCTTCACCTTTCCAGTTGTTTGCCCATAAAGAGCAAAAAAATTTCTCAATTCATCTTCTGAGGCTGCACCAGGGCGATCTATTTTGTTACCCAAAATGAGAACAGGGCAATTGCTCAGTTGTTCATCGGTTAACAGAGAATCAAGTTCAGCTTTACTTTCAACAAAACGGCCTCTATCACACGCGTCCACCAGAAAAACAATTGCATCTACTGCAGGAAAATAATCCTTCCAGACACGTCTTGCTGGAAACGAAGAAGATAAACATGAAATTTTACCATCAAAAAAACTCACATAAGCACTAAAATACAAATGTTACCTTGATGATGCCCTCCTAAATCAAATGTTGTAAATCGCATATTACCAATTGACAATTCTTCCGAAGCTGCAAAAAAGCATAATAATTTTATAAAGCATAATAATTTTGCATTAGAAAGAAACAAAAGTAATTAAAAACAAATTAATTGCAGCATTGTATTTTATCCAGCCCATACTCATTACAACCTTAACAATAAAAACATGAGATTCATAATTTTTTTTTGCAAATTGTAAAAAATGCTTTGAAAAAAGTTCATGGAGAAACAACCTTTAACGACAAAATTGGACTAAATTTGAAGAAATCATAAATGATGGGATAGAGGAAAGGTATCAGGGAGAAATAAAAGACATGTAAGAATTGGACGGGGAAAGGCAAGGGAATAAGAGAGAGAGAAAGAGCGAAGGTACAAGAAAATCCTGAAGAGGTTAAAAGAAAACATAAGAACATCCATTTATCTACAAAACTAAGTCAAAGAGTAGATGGCAGATTAGCACCCACAAATTTTAGGGGAGTAATAAGACTAGGGATTTGGGTAACATTTACATAATAAAGTACGCAATTCACAAAGAAAAAAATGACACGTATTGTTTGAAAGAAAATTGAGCAACATATCACTAGATTTTTTCCGAGAACAAACATGTCATAAAGATTCCCAGAACTTATTTTTTATCTTAAAAAGTAAAAAATTCAGAATCTTGAAGAAATTTCAGATAACTCGATTGTTATCACAGGCAACCAATGACAGAACTAATACATACTTTGTTATCCAGGACAAACTACACTATAGTAGATACAACTACCTCAATTTCAGTAGTTCTTTGTTCCAAAAGCCGCAGTTTAAAACAAATTTGATGTCATAACTCTTGCTCTTTATGAGGCAATAGTGTCAATAATAATAGTTATTATAACAAAAAATTTAAATCATACTTTTTAATTAAGTTCTTTTGGTTGAAATAAAAATATTCAATATAAATTGAGAAAAATTTATTTTTAGAACAAATTATTAAATAACATGAAGTTTATTGGTAAATGTCTCAAATTTTTATAGAAAACTTAACTTTTCAAACACAATATGTAATACATGATAAGATCTATTATTTAAAAAGAAAACATTACTAAGGGTGATGATTTTAACTTTGTTTACCGAATTGAAATACTAACCATATAAAAACCCACAAGACTGAGCAGAGTAATTCTTTAAATTGCACCTTTACTGTAAATCTTGTAGACCTGTCTAATAACTTGATACATTTGACTATTTATCAATGAAAGGAATTAGGAATACTCAAAATGTATAATTAAATACAGAGAATAGAATTACAGATTATAACACTATTTAGTATTTTCAATGTTGTAGGGTAAATAAATTTGATAAAATTATGTTACAACAAGGTATTTGGTACATGAAAATGATTTCAATTTCTACAAATAAATAGATCAAATAATTATATCAACCCACCAGGAACAGAATCTAATATAAAACATATTGATAAATTCTCTAAATATGGTACCAAAACCCATAACTATCATGCCCAAACTTAATGTAAATTTGCATCAAAATCATAAAGCAGAAAACAAATTAGTAACTTATTAGTTACTTGTGAAGACATTCTTGAGAAACACTTCAATCAAGGATGCAAAACTAAATAAGATCATAAAAACTGTTACTATTTAAGTTTTACACACAGAGGTTACATTAATTAGCATTAATAGGAAGTGTTTTAATATTAGAGGGATGAATCTTACTTGGATGCAAGGTTGGTACATGCTGAGCTAATCTGTCATCCTTGAGCATGTGAAGTAAAGTGGTTTTGCCTGCATTATCCAAACCCAGGAAGAGCAGCTTCCCAGATTTTTTCCATAAGCCTGAAAGTCACAAATACATGCACATCACAAACCATCAATCAACAACTTACACAAGTATGGTACTGGATCAATGTAACCCTCCTCTACTAATGTTTCCATCAATATTGTTTTTCCAGCACCTTGCAGTCCTAGAAATGCATATCTACCTTTCCGGCAATTCCAACCTTTCAATGAGAATAAAATCAACCGGGAATTAGCTAAAACGAATACATTAAACATAACAATCCCATACAAGAAAATTGACAGGAGATTTTGAAAGAAATTTTTATATTTAGTAGTCAATGTAAGTATTTTACCAACACATGTTAAGAGTAAAAGAAGACACTTCACTTAGACCTACATAAATAAGGTGAGAATTGTAATTAAGTATATAAAATGAAATATTAATTCATAGTTTTCAATTAAGTATTTCACTAAACCCTTCTTCACCAATAATAAGATTTGAAACTAATTGAATTCGAAATATTGAGTGCAATTTCATACAGAATAAATAAGAACCAAGTATGTTTCAATAAAAGTTTTCTCACAAATATGCTGATTTCTAGTATCTCAAAACATAAACCAAGAAAATCTGTCAAGTCACCACACAAAATACACATCACAATTATATAATGATTTTCAAGGTCTATTTCTATGTACATGTGCATATGATAAGGCAACATCAGTAGACTACAAGAAATACACTCCTCTCTTACAAACCAATCATACAGAATTGTAAATAATACTCTGAAATCATATTTTGAAATTATAAAACAATGGGTATTCTAGGTTTAAGACACAGATAAATTTTGCATGGGGTTTCTCCTCAATAGGAAATGCAATCTGAAAATAACCGAGAAATTTACACAACAGTGAATGGCACTGTAAGCAAAAGAGAAATTATGATTTAGCAAAATACGACAATAAACTTACCTAAGTATCCTAAAACTCCTGTAAACCAATCCCATAGAAACATGACGTGAACTGAAAAGAGAATTGAAAAGTTAGCTTTAAACACAAGTTAAAATATCTCGTCAGTGAATACGACAGGTTATGACTCAGCTTCTTTCCAAACAATCTGTGCACAGTACAAAGATACAATAAATGATAGTACGTATATTCGTTTCAATTAAAAGAAATGTATTCCCCGCATGATATTCCTGATAGGAAATTACTTAATATAACGAATTAACTCTGCCATATGATGCAGTCAGCTAGGAACTGAACAGGATAGCATGTACAAATAATCTGCAACTCATCACTCCATATACCTGATAATTATTAGCAGCGATTCTTTCCGTGAAAATTTAGAAACATATCTAATAACATTCACGAGTTTCATACCTTAAATAAGAAAAGTAGTAAAGGAGGAGAAAAACACCAAAATAACACACGCAGTTCACGAACTGCCTACTACGAGAGCAGACAAGACGTCAGCCCCGAAACAGTTGGCAAGCAATCTACGTTGAATATCCGGTTTGTGAACCAATATCAATTGTATGAACGAAATAGACATTTTGTCAAGATGTAATCGCTTTAGGAAAGGGATAATGATTTTTTATGTATCAACATCAATAAGAAAATATTAAAATTGACTCCGTTTGTAGTTCAGTTGTCTGTCGTTATTTTAATGTTTTTGATGCACCCTTTTTCAGAATCGTTAAGCATTGACGTGTTCAGGACGTGTTCCATGTTGTTATGAAGAGCAACATCACGAACATGCTTCCAAAGATAGACTCCTCCACGAAATTTTCGTTGTTTAATTTAATTAAAGTATGGAGACTTTGCATTTGGAGTAGAATCCAGATTTGTGACTTCTCAAAACTTAAATGATTTGTTATGAAAATCTATGCTAGACTCACTAGTACCTGAACGAGAAGTTCAGAATTGACAGAACATGTCCTAAGAAGATATAAATTTTACTTGCCAGTTTTCAATTTATGAATTGGCAAGTACTTTTCAAACGTTGTACGATCACTTGTATTATTGGAAGTCGTTTGGCTGTAAATATCACGAATCCTTTACTTGCAGATATTGACATGTTTTATTGCTTTGTACTTTCACTTTAAATAGCTTTTTTTCAGTTAATAAATGATTAATTATGGTGCTTAAATATGTATATAAAATAACAGCGATGTGAAATGTCCTGGAAACCCCCAAGGAGAGCATTGTAAGTTGTGTACCCTTTGTGAAAATGGTGGATTGTTTTGTATTGAAATTAATGCTCTGGTGGTGTTTCAGACAAAATGTTCAAAAATTGAATTTACCTTCGGATCACCCTCTCCCTGAGAATGTGGATGAAGTGACATCAGTGAATGAGAATTTAATGATTAGTGGACAAAAGCCAATACAAAGACTCAGAAATGATCCTTTTCTAATACATGATAATGTGGCTAATTTCTCAGATAATTCATACAATGTGGAAAAAAATTACTTTGATAAGTTTGAAGAGATAACAGGGTAAGAATCACATTTTTACTCATATTACATCTATTTGTAATTAGATATTGTAATACTTGAACATTTATTATTCCAGGTTAGACCACGGTGATGAAGGTGATTTAGATAGAATTTTATTTTCTGATTTTGGAGATACTGGTGGGTCAACTTGGGATGATAGCAGTGCAAGTTTTCTGTCTTGGGCTGATGTTAGTATCTGTCTGAAATAATGACTGGTATTAAATTAGTATTACGCCTACAGAGTTTTACTAACTTTTTCATATTTACTCTATTGAATTTTATTTGAAAACTAATGACCCGAATGATGGCAAACCTTAAAGCCCCAGTAAAAAAAATATTTGAAAACAAATATTTCATGTTGTAAAAGTCTGATATTATAATAACCAATAGATCGTTTTTTGTTTTGTTTTTTTGTGGGGCTTTAAGGGCTCATCAACAGCAAGGTCATTAGAACCCATCCAATAGTTAGTAGTTATAGTAAAAGGACACTGATAATTTCTCAGAGTTATGACACACACAGTTTAAACAATTTTCTTTCCAATAAACACTTTACTCGGGGTTGTGAGATATTGTTATTTTTGAATTCATGTAGAAGCATCCTTACCCCTCAAAACCTCTGGATAGTGCACTTTCACCGAGGTTAGTCCCTTAAGGCTGGCAAAAAATGTGGTTTTATGGTTATTTGTTATTTTTTCCATGACTGGATGAAATTGATGATTACTACTCACTTACCTTCCCTTCTTATATATCTTAATGTTCTAAATTCTAATAATAGTTATTATATCTAACTTAATAGTCAAAGTCTGGAAGAAGAATCTTTGTTTTGAGCCACAAATAAAATAAACAACTCTTAATGATAGTAATTAGCAAAATGAAAGAGTATATAGTTAACATATGATATTAATTTACATGCCATTAATTCATGAAATAGTCAGTTGGTAATATGAGATAAGTGAGTTGTTTCTTATAGTTTTTGGGAAATGATAATGGGGTGATAGGATAATATTCTAAAAATACACATTTATTTAAACATTTATTACTAAACAGGTATAATTTTTCCAGAAATCTTGAATCCTATTAATACCAGGCATTAATAGGATATTGATGAGGATATAAAACAATCAATTAGGCTAAAAGTAATAGAAGAAGGTTCTTATTGGTCCAAATATTTGTTAAGAAGAGAGAGCCTTGCTGGACAGGAAAATAAAATAGTTAAAGTTTTTAAGTATTGTGTGTTTGTACTCTTGACTTGTGTTTCATTGAGTTGAATAAGAGTGATTCTGGAAAATTCCATGGTGTGCTTGCCTTCTAATTGGTGTTTATGGTTCACACCATGGTTGATCAGAGTAGAACATGTTATGGTGGACAAAGTTGGCAAGCTGTAGATTTTCTTGATAGTAATTTATTATAAAAAAACAAGTTACAATCTGGATTTCACCATTTGAACCACAATAAATTAATTCAATCTCTCAAAGTAAGCAAGGGACCTTTCCATCAATTCTGATTAAAGGGCGCAAAGGCTGTGACCTATTTATCATTTCCATGCCCCAAGGCAAAATCGCAACACACACACTCTGCCTAAAAAGATCAAATATAGTTAGCTGCTTGTTATAATATCTTCAAAATATTAACAAATTTTATTTGCAGTATATTATAAAGGAACATACTTACTGTTATTTTATTATTCCAAAAATACATCATAACTCTTTAAAACACTCAAAATTTGAGACTATTTATTACAGTATTATGACATTACTGTCCCTAGGCTTGAACCTAGAGAGCTGATGTATGAATCCACCTCTACCTTACTTAGAGTAATACCCAGGCCTGAATGGGATCACAGAGATAATATGCACAACCACACAAGGTTGAGTAAATATAAAAATAAAATATTATGAATAATGGGGGACAATTAGTGTGCAAGAAAATAATTTTGTATTTTAAACAGTATTAAATGTGCTGCAGCAATGAGTCGAAAAAGTATATAAGGAAAATTTTAATATTAACTATAAGCTTACTACCCCCCAAAATGGTGTGGAGTTTGAACCGGTTTTTTTTTATAATAAATTTATTTTTATTTATTATGAATAACAAAAATAAACAACTTTTAAAAATTCTTGGAGAAGTTTTCTTTGTGACTTATTCCTCTTTTGTCATTCACTCTCCATTCATCTGTTATGTCTTTGGGAGGTAACACTGATTTCCCTGCCATAAAATGAGAGAATTGGTCCATCTATTTCTGGCCCTCACATGTGATAAGGAAGAAAGGTAATGAATATTAGTAATATTCTTAGCAAAGTTCAGCTAATGTAAATTTTCTCCACTAATTATTTTTCATTGGCGAATATTCATGTATTATTTCTCACATCTTTGGCTACAATCTTCTGTTAAGAGAGTACATTTACATTTTGTACTTCAAGTGTTATCCTAATCCATCGTAGAAGACATGATTGGTTTTTCACTGTTCAGTTTGAGGTCAAGTTCAGTGGTCAATGTTCTTGACATCTTCAGGATAATAATGGTTGGTGGTGGTGTCAGCGTACACCATGTTAGATATGCCAAGTATTTATTACTATTCCATAAATATTGACTTAAAGGGAACGGTAATGAAATTTAAACCTGATCTTGATTGAAACTAGTTATAATTAGAGAAAAATACCATTGGCCATCTCGATAAATTAAATTTTTCAATATGTATCATATTGGATCTGAAAGTGTTATTTTTAGTTAATTACTTTCTTAAATAACTTTGTTAATATTTGAGATTTTACTCTGCACTTCAATACACTTCGCAAATAAGTCTGTCAATTACAAAAAAAAAATCACATAAAAAGAACTATGATAAAGACAATCGGATGATTGGTTTTAGGAATATTGCAACTTAATTTTTCTAGTTTTCTACTCAAATAGTATTTGGTTGTTGATTGGTTGACAGGGAATTGAAGATGCAGAAGCTGCAAAGACAAAGGCATTATTTGATGATGTTGAATGTTTAATATATGGTGAAGAATCAAATGTGAAGAACGATGAACTGATGAATGAATGTATTGCTTGGACAGAAAGTCACATCAGTTTAAGGTTTGAAATATTTATTTTCCATTGTGTATTAAAGAAATATATTTCTTTACACTTATTCAGGGTATCAAGATTGTACAGGCTGTTCAACAGGGACAACAGAGTCAAACTAAGATTAGTAAAGACCAAATTAGCAAATTTTAGTAAAGATTTGATAATCATCACATCCTTAACCATTCAACTGCACAAAAAATATTGAGGAGAGAGTGTTTCTGAGTTGCCAATGGGGTAAAATCTCTCAAAAATAAATTTGTGTATTTTTTTATTTTCTCTCTTTAATGGTTTGCAATGAAATAATTTTTTAAAGTGATTTTAGCTTCCAGCAAATTAATCTCATTTAGTGTTTTTCTATGTTCCTAAATTGATTATTTCTAAAATTCTTTTCTATGTTTTCATTTTTGAGATACTATTTGACTGAAAGTACTTTTCATGTGCACAATGAGTGAACGGGTAGCTTACATTGTTATGCCATGAAAGTCACAATAAAATAAGAAAATCAGAAGATAATATGTGGAAAGTAAACTTACACTCAAGTGGTGCATTAATGTTTATATCTGAAAACTTCTCTATTTTTTTTCCAGAGTTTTTGGGAAGAGGCCAGAATTTGTGGCAGGTAGACCTGATTCATCTCTGTCACAGATTGCCAGTTCTGATCATGAAGAAGAGATATTTGCAAGTAATAACTATAGTGAGAGGCCTCTTGTGATAGAAGAATCTAATGGTGAGTGTGGTGATAGTGTAGCTACTCCCCGCAGAGCTGCAAGTGGTGGTTTATTTGATAAAGTGAAGAAAGCTGCATTGGAACAGTTAACCATCTACGCTCTGTCAGAAGCTATTAAATCCTTCCAACAAGAGGACCAAGTCAGTAAATTATTTCATAGAGAGGGATCTGCCTTGTCTTCAGACAGAGTAACTTCATCTACTGCGTCTAGCATTCCCACAAGCCGCAGTTGTACTCTCGTAGTGTCAGGAAAATCTTTGCAGAAAACTCCATCTGTATTGCTTCCTGAATTAGAAAGAAATGCACATTTTCCTGGTAATATTGATGAAGAAACATATGTTTAGAACCATCATGGACTAGAAATCAATGAATAATCCTGTTTGATCTTTTCAGTTGCAAGTTTGCCGAGGACCTTTAATATTGATCTTCCTATCTCCAGTGCAAAGGTAGATAGTACAAATTTTCTCAGTTCAGCCAGCAGAAGAAAAGCTGGTTTATGGAATCGAAGGTTTAGCTGCTTTACTACTGAACATAGTAGGGTTGAGAGGCAGCAGGCAGGAGATGAGAATGATATTATGAGGAATTCCTCTGGTTCTGTGAGAGGAAATGTAAATTTGAGGCAAATTTCTGTTCCCAACACTCCTTTGAAAACCCCGTTGAAGTTCTTGAAGCATCTATCATTGCCACCAATACAAAATTTAAGTTGTAATAACAAGGTTAGTTGACAAACCAAGAGTTTAGTGGTGAAATGTAAAGAAGTTAATGCTATTGTATTTGTTTCAGTTACCACCACGTCTGCAGCTAGCAAATCAGAAGTCGCTTTCACATATTAGACAAATTTTTGTTAAAAATAAGGTAGCAGAAGAGTTTATTTATTTATTTAATTATATTAGTAGGAAATTTTCAGAAAAGTTTATTTTAGTAATTTTTACTCCTGATGTATTATCCCCACTAGTTGATATTGAAGATAAATTAAAGCAAAAACATGTTTTGGACTTCTTTATGGAAATTATTGTAGGAATCATTCTGTCTTAATATGTCATTAGTAGTATCTCATCATTCGATTCATTATGTAGTAATTCTTGTTTGTGAAACATCAATGTTGAGTTGGAGAGAAAATTGTAAAATCATTTATTTTCATCATTATTATTCGTAGAGGATAGAAAATATATTATTCAATATTTGTTTTTCTTCATTAATGATTTCAAGTAACTAATACAATTCTATCTATCTCTTCTCATCTGTCCATTTGTGGAAGTCCTTTAAGTTGCACATAAATGATCTGTGACCATCTCATCACATTACCTTCTTTGTTATAAACTTGATCTTTCACTGTGAAATTTAAAGTACTTTTAATTAAATAAATAATGCAAGACTTAAAATCTTTTGTGTAGTTTTTAAAGTAGTTTTATCTATAATATTTTAGTCTTTCTTTTTCCTTTCAACAACTATAGAACCCTTATTGTTGCCTACAACAACCCTTGTATTGTTGCCTTTCAAAAAGGCTTGGGGAAAGAGAGATTATTAACTATGCCTTTTATTTACTTTTTCTGTTTATTTTGTATTTTTAAATTGAGCGATGTATACCGTTCCCAAGTATTCTGTGGACAAATGATGAAACATACATTTTAAATCGCCAGCTATAGCAGAATGCTGGACCTGACTTATTGCGATTAGATAGTTTGGAAGCTTTTGTAGTACTAGTTGGGAAGAATGCACACCTCTTATTTGAAATGAAGGCTCTCACAGCCCAAGGTGCTTTTTTGTGCATAGAATGTTAATTGTCTGTGCTTCAGTATGGTGCATCACAGAAACTTGATGATGAAAATAAATCGTACTTTAGGTGTTTTGCATTTGAACGACCTTTAAATAGTGTCATCCTTTTAATTCCAGGTAGCTCTGTCTCCTCTTCCAGTTGCCATGAGTACTCCTGTGAATGATATTTCAGATTTACAGTTGGCTAAATCACTTTTGGAAAGCACTCCTGATGCATCAAAATGGAATTCATGTCGTAAAGTTGGTAGGTATTGAGTTAAAAGTAAATAAATAAATAAATAAATAAATAAAATAGTCTTTTGGACAAAAAAAATATTTATCTCTATTCAAGTGATCTAAGGGAAATGAAATGTATGAAAATTCCACTGTGCAAACTTAGGCATGGAATGCTATTTTTTAAAAATTGGCATTTAGAAGTCACTTATAAAAAATTTGAGGAAATTTTGTGACTACTCTTTTAATTGAAGTAACTTGTATATTAGTTATGTAATAAGTCATTCAAATAATTTCCAAATAAGTACATTTTGTCATTTGTTATGCCATGCATTAGAAAATCATTTTCTACTATGGTTGCCATCTGTTTGGGTTTCCCCAGATTTGCCCAAATTTGACAGACATCTGGGTAGGGTTTTCCACACATATTTTTAACAAGCTGTGCAGCACTTGACAAAATCATTCAAAATTTGCACCTGCCTCCCATTGTTCACAGATTGCTTGTGTTAAGCACTGTGTCAATGGGTTTTGTCCCTTAATTGTAGTTTGTTTTTTTAATAAATGTTTTTGTGTAAATACCTCTTTGTTTCTTAGTCAATACAACTAACTACCTAAATAAAAATAGTGCCAAATTAATTTCTATTTCATTACTGTGTAGACCAGAAATTATTTTTGTACTGTAATGTCTGAACCATCAAAACACACTAAAAACACTTGGCCTCCATGTTTTAAGTATATGATTTTGTTAATGGCAATCTTGCACTAGCAAAGATTCTTGAGTCAAAATTCCTTCACCTACAAGTCTTTTCATGTCTGTTTTGCTTATTTTGGTATTTATAATATGTTTTTTTAATGTATGTGCATGTGCTAGATTTACCTCGTCCATTTACCAACAGTTTATTTTTGTTGAAGTCTCTTATTTCCTACTTTTAGTAGGTCTATTTACCTCTACCATTATAACTTTATTAAATTATTAACTTAAACAATCATGTATTTTAAAGAAAACTGCATTTCACTCGCAATGTTTCTGCCACAATTTTGGCCTTAGTTACATATTACGTAATTTCCTAATAAATATAGGTCTATGAAAGATAGTAAAAGTTAATAATTTCCTTGTTTCACTTATTGCACACTAAAGTGAACAGATTAACTTTTTTCTGTCCCCAATATGACAGTGTAGGATAAAGAATTTTGGGTGAAAGTTAAAGATACTTTTAAGTGTTTGTCAGGGAATTGTAAATTCTGTGATTTTTTTTCTTTTAGGTATTTCTGGTTCTCAAAACATGAGAACAAGAAAGAAGAGCAGTGACAAAAATTTGAATGAAATCTGATTCTCATTTAGAATTGTCTTCAGTATTGTAGAGTTAAATCAATATTTTATCATTCATGTTTAGAAAAATTTGATTGTAAAGAAAGCAGGTTTCATTAAACTGATTTTTTATTTTAAGGTTTTTGTTTTCAATCTTTATATACTTTTATTTTGTTTTTTTAACTGTTCACATAAAAAAAGGTGTTATGAATTATTTGTGTGTACTATATGTATTTGACTAGCAATAGATGTTTATAATCTTGATGAATATTACTTAATTTGTTAGTTCTGATATTTTGATTTTCTTTTAGCCTTCACCTGCCTCTAACTACAATATATTTTGATGAAACCTGTTTTTCATACTATCTTATATTATAAAGGGTTGTGATCATATTTGCCATATGTTGTTGGGATATGAACTTTCCATTTCTGTGTATAGTATTCCGTCCTTTACATTGAGAAATGTATGTAAGCTCTTTAAGATGTACATCAATTTATTCTGGAGTTTTAGAAAGTTTAATTGGACTACATTTTCGTGTTCTATGGTTGTAATATATTCACAAAAACTTCTTAGGAAAGTATATATATTTAGTGTTAAAAATATAGGAGAGAATGAAATGGAATCAACTACTCAACAAGTCTCTTCTTTTACTTATTAAAAAAAAAATCTATGTGCCTCACCACTCGTGAAGATGAGAAAGAAGAAGAAAAATGTTTTTAGAGTAATGTTATATTGAAATATTTTGTATCAAATGATATTCATGAATTTGCTCTCTATGAAAATGATGTTTACATATTTAGCAATACAAATTATACATAGAGCATATCATTCATATTACTCATGTTTTTCCAAGATATTAAAGTAATTTATTCCAACAATTATTTTTGTTACTTTTTGGAGGTATTTAACAATATTTTGTCTTTCTTCCTCCTCTGCATCTCCTCTAATCTAAAACAAAATTAGTATATCAAAATATTTCTGTTTACTTAAATTTTAGTTTGTTTCAAGGACATGAACAAAACTTTTTTTCCTTAATTTTTTTGCACTGTACATGTAAGGGAGAGGAAAAAAATGTGACAAGCTATGAGAGAGACACCAACCTGCATTAGGTCTTTGTGATAAGGAACCACGAGGAGATTACAAAAATAAATGTAAAAAAATATATATGTACATATAATTTACACAATCTTAGTGGTAATGGACCTAATATTAAAGGTAAATTTTTAGGTTTTACACTTGATCTTTATTTTCTTTGACAGTTCTATTGAATGAAACAAGAAATAGTGCCTTTTAACAATTTCTAATGTGTCTCCGTAAGTGGGCAAGTGGGTGCCACATGCCGCCTTTACAAAATCATAGTGGATATTTGCACAAGTGCAAATAGTGAGTCCACACAAGAGGCAATTGGTATGCACAAATTTTGCAACAGTGTTTCCTCTTCCCTCTCCTTGCTTCTGGTTTGGCAGCTTCAACCCATGTAGAAGATTAGACTCAGCTCACATTAACCTACAGATCAGTACCTGGTCTAATCAGGTTCACAGCATGCCTGCGGGGTCCCCATGTTATATTTAGTTTAGCGTACACAGACTCTGACACAATGTAAGACTTATAAGAGGGCTCAAGCCCCACTTGATCCTATGCTTCCCTGTGCAATTATATTGGCATACTATCAGGAACTGCTGCATGAAATTTTCCAGATGAATGAGAAGAACCAAGAATGGTTAGAAATGGCTTTCAAAACCCATACCAATGTTGAGTACAAATTAAATAAGAGGTATTATGGATAATTAGAGACATCTGAGGGGTACTAGTTTTACAAAATATATTGAAACAATTTTAATGAAAGTAATATTTTCACGTAACTATTCAAATGATCAATTAGGGGTCATACTTGCCACTTGGTGGTTGTGTGAGGAACAATGCTAAAATAATCACAGCCGAGATGGATCTTCAGCACATCTTGTTATTTCTTCCTCCATGGATTCAGCCCACACTCATTGCTGCAGAAATTCCATGGTAGAAGGAGTAGGTGCATCGAATCTGTCTGTATAATTTTGGCATTGTTCCTCTGACAACCACCAGAAGTCTTGTGGGTAGACGGTAGCCGTATATTGCTTTCATTGAAATTGTTTCAACATATGGTAAAAAACTAGTACCCATCAGATGTTTTTTATTCTTTCTAATTAGATATATTGTAGTTGGCTGGGATTCAATTCCTGGTAGGGTGGGGATGTTTCAACACACCCAACATCCTGGTAGGTATCATTTTTCTTAATTGCCAAACATCAGAATAAATTCTCCACTGCCTTGAAGCCATTGATTGGAATTGCTTCTGGAGTAAATTAGTTTATAGTCCATGTGGTCATAGGCAGTAACCACAAATTTATCTGCGATATCTTCAAGAATAAAATCATTATTTTCCAAACACAGATAACAATCAGGTAACAATGAGCTAAATATCAGGGCCCCACCATGCCTGTGGGTCAGGTCATGCAGATACGGCCAGAGACTTGTGCTCTGACAACTGTACTTCATTCTCAACTGACTGTGAGCCAGACATAGTGCAGTGCTGAATTTGCAGCACCTCATATGAACCTGTGCTTTTACAGAGCACCCAACTCGTGGGGATATATATGCTGTGTCACTGCTAGTCCATTGTGCGTCTCGGGCCATAGGCTGGGGAAATAGGTAACTAACATTGAGCAGAAGTGGAGTTAAGTACAGGTTACATAAGTGCGAGTCAAGGGGCATGCACCACAAGAATTCTAATACTTATGTTCGCTTTTATATCTTGTAGGCTATTTACAAACCAGCCAATTTCTTAAAATTACAATTTGTAATGTTTAAAATTGGAATAACTAATGATTGCATATTTTGAAAGAAAAACATGTACTGGAACCCAATTTTGTGTGATCTTCTACATATATTTTTAAATGCAATGTCAATTAATTATTTTGTAAAACTAAAGATTTTCAATTTTATTATTTGTCACTAAATTTTTCTAATACTGTGCAATACAATTTGTTTGCAGTAAAAATTCAGGAACTTTTATCAAAGGATTCTAACCAAACAAGTGCTTTAGATACACGAATTTCTGGGTTAATTTTTACAAAAAATTCCAGGGGCACACCCCCTTGACCTCTGTTGACCTGGGTGGTAACCCAAACCAATGTCTATGGTAAACTGGAGGACGCGCACCACAGATTAAACCTAGAGGCCTACTTATTCTAAATCCAACCCTGGGGTGGTGACAAAATAATTACTGGTAGCGCAAAAATTGACCATTGGTATTGTTACATGCAACCTTCTTGTGGCTGTAATACAGCCAGGGTGGTCAATGTGATCAAATTGAAATAATTTAAGCTGATATTCTTACTATTTTTCATAAGTTGTGTTGGTTGTCTATGGTAAACTAACAAAAAGTTCACCAGCAATTTGATACCTTTAAACTTCTAATATTTCCTCCTTTAACTATGTGTGTGAATTATTTGCTCAGGTTCAGCTACATAGTTCTAATGTTTTAATCTTAAACCACCTTAAAAAATGACATGATTATTCTTAGAATACTTCTTTATTACACAACTACTCCAAAAAATTCAAGACATAAATGATATGAATTTTATCTGGCACACATTCTACTGGCAATGAATGATAAAGACTGCTATGTTCGAGCAGATGCGAGCCTATTTAAGGATGCACCTGCATCTTGTTCCTCATAACTCTCAAAATCTAATGTAATAGTAAAAACCTCTAAATTATTAGGGTGTTTTTTTTGTAAATGTAAAGGAGCAATTAGGTTTATATCTGAATATAAATTATAACTAATCAATAAATTATTCCTTGTTTCTTTATCATAAGTTGTGTGGAATTTCTACACAATAAAGCCGCCTCCCTTCACTGTCACACCTCTCACGGGACCGCCGTCAAGTATTACTTTACGAGAAAATTTCACTGACACCTGGCCTCATCCGCTAATTTTGGGTTCTTTCCTTCTCCTGAAGACGCAGGGTTCGAATAACGAAGGCAGAGAAGTTGGTCACAGTCTCCCACGCATCAGGATGACTATTTCTTCAGACTCCAGTCGTCCGCCCACGTCTATACATTTTATCTCGTCCTGGAAGCGAAGGCATATAAAGAATATGTGCACTGCATCCTCCACAACTTCGGAGCACACAGGACACGTAGGATTGTCATCCAGTTTAAACCGGCGTCGATACGAACGGAAACAACCATGACCAGTTAGTATTTGGGTGACATCTGTTGGTCTTATGTTTGGGATGAATCTGGGCGTCCACAATATCCCAACTATTCTATTACTTGACCATAGTAGTGCATCTTTCTTCCACTACAGAAACTCCTTTGCTTTGCCTCGGTGTCTTGGCGCCGTCTCCTGTAGATTCTCTGCCATTCATCCGCCTGCCTCGATAGGAGTAATACCCGATATCACACAAGCAGCTTCATAGAATGCCGTACGGAAAGCGGTTGCTATCCTCAGTGCACTCCGGCGGTAGGTTAAGACCATTTCTCGTTTGTTGCTGTCAATATTTACTGCATCGGCCCATATTGGAGCCAAATACAAGACTGGCGTGCTCACAGATGCTAGGACCTTCCTCCGCTTTTGTCTCGGACCATACGTTCGGAATTACACAGGGCGGATACGTTTGCGGCCTTCCTATTCACACTCTGCAGGTGTTCGTTGAATTTCAGATGTGACCCAATCAGTATACCAAGGTATCTCATTGAAGGCTAGGAACGAATCTCTGAATCTCCAATTATCAAGATGAATGGACTCAGTAACCTTCCAATTACTGACAAGTACTACTTCAGTCTTATGGTCTGCGAGTGTTAGGCCAACAGTGGAAAGCCATCAGTGAATAATCGCAACAGCCTCGTCCGCCATGTATTTCACTTCCCCCAGGAGTTTGGCCACGACGACCACTGCAACGTCATCCTCGAAGTCTATTACCTTCGTACTTTTTGGTAGCGCAAGCCAGAAGATAGCATCGTACATAACGTTCCACAGGATAGCGCCCAGCACAGACCCTGTAGTACACATGCGGTGACGCAGTAAGTGTTTGGACAGTCTTCTGTATTATACCTGACGAGTCTGTCCCTGAAGTAATTCTCAGTGACTCGTCTAATGTACGATTGGATCCCAATGGCCTTAAGTGTTTCCATATGCAGCTCCATATTACCACCGAGTTGAAAGTGCTCTTTACGTCCAGGATTACGATGGCACAGTTGTGCTTACTACCCTTATTCAACCTCTTGCCTTGCATTCCGAGCCATGCTGACTACCCCCGTGATTGCGTCCACTGTTAAATGAGACTTTCTACATCCAAATTGATTGTCCGCCTAACCGTTTGATCCCTCTGTGATTTGCAGCAATAGATTAAATATAATCCTTTCCAACACTTTACCAACTGCATCTAGGAAACGTATAGGGCGATAGGATAGATCGTCAAATAATCCCTTGCCCTTCCAGAGGAGCACCAGATTTGTCGTTTCCATTGCCGGGGGAATATACCTTTATACAGGGAAGCATTGTTTACCTGCAGAAAATCTTGACGGAGCTTCTTAATTGCTGGCTTGAAGACAGAATTGAGAATGCCATTCAGCCCTGGAGCTTTTCTCTCCACTTTGCCGTAAGCTAGCTTCAGCTCAAGTGATGATAGATACGGATTCGACTGTTTTGTTGACCCCTGGGTTGGTTTCCTGCCTACGTCGCAAATTTTCTTCAATTTTTATATTTTGTTCCCTTCTCACCCCTTATATTCTGTAGTGATCCTTGCAACAGGGCACTCGCGTATCGAAAGAGAAATGAGGACGTCCGAGGCAGAAGCTAGTCACCATTTAGGTAGCATATAAACACCGCGCGCTAGACCTCGGGGGGAGGAGGACAGTGGCATGCCGCGAATAGGCTCTTTCGCCCTGCCTCGCCCAACTTAGCGGAGGCGACCTCTCGCCTTCGCTTAATCAATTGGCCGCGAGCTGGCCATGATAAAGAGTACTTCCGACTCTCTCTTAGTCCACTGCCCTCCCACCGGCCATGTTAATAGATCCTGTGTTCCTGTCTTTATCCTCTGGCCCCTGGAGTGGCCAGGATAAGAGTGTCTCCGACTCCACTCATGATCCTCTGATCGTCCGCCGCCTCATGAATGCCCTTCGAGTCCGCTACCGGTAGTACCGGGGGTCGTTTGCGCCTGCCTCCGACCTCATCTCGCCGCCACCATCGCCCCCTCGGCTGGCTATTTGCCTCTTGACACACTTACGCAATGGAGGACATCTGAAAGTTGCTGAGTGGAGTAAAATATATTCGCCATGACTTGGGTTGCCTTTTCATTTCTAAACCCCCGATCCTCCCACTTAGGCCGTAAGAAACGTACAGGATCACCTTCACCCCTCGGTTCACTGATTTTGTCATTCTAATGTAGCTCCCAACAGTTCGAAGTGCCAACACGACAATTTTACCTCGTAGAACTCATTGTGGACTTAAATGCCATTGGGAATGTCACACAGGGGACACAAGCGTGTACTATCTCCTACGGGTATTGATTGTGTTTTTAGGCAGCATAAACTATAAATAAAGATTATATATCTGAACAATGGGCAACTATTAGTGCCAGAAGTAAAAATAAAAGAAATATAAGTATGATAGGCAGATAATAGAACCGAACAACCGGGCCAATACCATGTGGAATATTATAAAAAATACACATCGTCTTCAGAATATCGCCAAGAAAACATTTTCCTTCTAGACGATGGCAAAATTGTATCAAAACCAAAGGACATCGCAAATTTGTTTAATTCTTATTTATCAAAAACGGGTAAAATATCGAAATCAATAATTCAAAACCAATGTCCACTAAACACATTCACATACATTTCGCATTCTCTGTTCACTTCCGAGACTAACGCTAGTGAAGTTATGAGTGTCGTCAGTTCTTTAAAAAATAAATTTTCAACAAGGATATATGATATACCTGAATTTATAGTAAAATCTTCCTCTCGTTATATTAAATCCACTCATATTTTCAATAGCTCCTTGTCAGAAGGTGTACTTCCTGTCATTACTTTCATCATGTTACGTCGAATGAAAATGGGAAACGGGACCGGGATTCGAACCCGGGACCTTGTTACCTGGCGGTGAGGTTCACCGTAATCTAAGAGATTTCTATAACTACTTTCTCATAAATCCTAGAAAACCTCTTCTGTAAGAGACTTTTAGACTTCTTATCGAATAATATTCTCTCAAACGTTCAGTACGGTTTCAGGAAATCCCTTTTAGCTAACAGCGCCATATTTTCTTTTCTAAATTGACCGTGGAGATAATACTCCTTTCTCGACTGATCGAAAGCATTGAATGAAATAAATCATGAAATTCTTCTCTCAAATCTGCACTCATATGGCATTCGTGAATTCGCACAGGAATCGAATACAAGAGTGTTTTTATATACAAGAGTCTCGTATTCGAATGCAATGTTGTGTTAAAATTTCAAATCAATCGACTGACTACTTTTAGAGTTTTGCACACAAACATATCGAGGCTGAATTTTTATATATAAGAAGATTTCTAACTGTATGCAACCTTGGCATGGTTGTGTGCATTATCTCTGTCGCCCCATCCTGACCCATGTCTGGATTTTTCTTCGGTTTTCCTTTGGGCAGGAATGTCATTAATATCTTTGTTTTATTAATCTCCAATTTTTACAGCACAAATGTCTACAGTTTATTTTGAACAATAATTGGACAACAGTATGCATTTATTATATAATTTATTTTATAAATATTAAATCTGCCACTGCCCATGGGCCCTTGATCGGAATTGATGGGATGGTCCCTTTGCTTGTTTCCGAAGAGAAACTTTCTTTTTAGAGTTTTAACATTATGTTCTCAAAAACTTTTGAGAGGATCCCCAGATATGGGAAACTGGTAGGTCGATTTAATAATTCAATTTAGTTTCCCATATCCCCCAAACCCAGGAGTGAGGACACCAGGATAATATTGATTCCTGTCTATCTCCTTGGCCACATCATCATACCATTAATATTTTAGTCAAAATTTGCATATTAATTTTTATTTATCTATAAAGTATTAAATTGTACCTCAAATGTCTACAAATTCAATTCCCTTAGATTCCTGTCACAATTTGACTCCTAAGAAATAGTCTCATTTCACGTATTTGATACACAAATATAAGATTTAAAATAAGTTAAATATAGAAGTATTTAGCAAAATCATTGAATGAAAAATAAATTATTTCTGCAAATACCCTTTTTAACTATCACAGTTGCATAAGGATTTACAAAGATATAACTATGTATTTAAATGTGACATAATAGGAATGTGAGCAGTACTTAAATTTAGTTATATTTATTAACAATATTTACAAGTACAAAATATTTCAGTTTCTTCACAATAAATTACAAATTATTTTCACTTATTCAATATTTTAACACTGCTTTGAGATCTTATACTACAATGCAATAAAAATGAATTACCTTAAAATCCATATATTTATTCATAATTTAAGTTCTTCTTCAGGCAGTAAAGGAGCAAAAGCTTCCTCTATCAATTTGTCTGTTACACCCTCTAATGTACTTGGTTTCCATTCTGGTTTCCTACCCTTATCTATAAGCAAAGCAGTTACTCCTAAAAGAGAAATTTAAAATAGTATTACAAATTGAATGATAATCTCAAACATGTATTACAAAAAATGTCTTTCAAGCAATAATCATAAAATCAAAATGATGGATCTTGAAATTACTTAACATTAGTACAAAACAAATTTTAATTATAATGAGGTTGGAATGACAGAAAAGGGGTGAGCTGGTTGGTCCTCGTCCTACCCTTGGATAGCTTGATAGCGAACTGAACGCCAGCATTTGCTTCTCAAAGAAGTCCCGTGGTATGCCACAAAAAGATTATCGCCCTTCTCAGGGTTTGTCACGAGTTTTAGCCTCAAAACAAGAACATCCGTGCAGATTGAAAGTTCTATTATGGGGAAACTACCACAAACAAAGAATAAAAGATATTAGGCTACTTTTAAATTTAGACAAAGACCTACAAATGAGGAAGCGTGGAAAAAACAAAATGGGACGAGTTGAAATCTGGTGCCCAACTAGAACAAAAGTAGAACATCTTTTCAAACGCCTAGTAGGAGAAGCAAGAAAGAAAGACGGGCACATTTCCCGCGGACAATCATTCAAGGAAAGGATGAAAAAAGCAAGTATTAAAAACCTGAACCAGGGAAAGAAGAACTCGGTAGAAGGAATAACAATCCTACACTGGAATGCAAGATCTCTAAAAAATAAGACAGATGAACTCAAGAGATACATAACAGAAATAAGTGCAAAAATAGTCTGTATACAGGAATCTTCCTAACTAAACAACAAAGCCTACCACCCCAGATTCAAAAACTTTAAGATGTTAAACCTTTCCCGAGAAACCAAAAGAGGAGGAGGATTGATCACCCTGGTTCATGACTCAATCCATGTTGAAGACTCTTCCATGAGGATTGAAGCAAATCTAGAATACATAAAAACCAAGTTAAGATTGGACAAAGACAATGTTTGCACCATAATAAACGTTTATATACCCTCACAGGGCATTCGTAATACTGATCTGGATTCGTTGATCCCAGACATACAAAAATGCCTACTGGTAGGTGACTTTAACAGTAGGCACAGCGCTTGGAAAGTTGGTGATGAAAATGGAAATGGACCCATTCTGTTCAATTGGATCCAGAATCAGAATATAATATTTCTAAATAGAGAAAAAAAACCTACCTACCAATCATCATCAAACTACTCCCTGAGTACGTTAGACTTGTCTCTAGCAACCCCAGCCATGGAGAGACACCTGGAAAATTGGAGGGTGGGAGAAGATCTAGGCAGCGATCACTTCCCTATAGTTTTCACCGTAAAATACAATCAGATAAAGGTGAAGAATCCACATGTCATCAGAGGAAAATACAACATCAAAAAAGCTGACTGGACAACATTCTACGCCGCCACTGAAAAATGCAGCACGGATGATTATGAACCAGCAACCATTGAAGCGGACATACACAATGCAGCTGGAAAAACAATACCCGGAAAAAAAATAGGAAAAAAACAGCGGCATATGAACAACTGGTGGAACACGGAACTAAGATCCCTAAGAGCTGAAAGACAGAGGGCAAAAAGAAAATGGAAACACAGATGCACAGAAGAGTGCCGGCAAATATACAACAAATGGAACGCTCTACTCCGTAAAGCTATTCTAAAGGCCAAGAGAAACGCATGGAAAGAATTTGTTAACACCATAAATGAGAACACTCCTAGTTCCACAGTATGGAAAATGTTTCACGCAATTGAGGGCAAGACAGGACCCAAGATCCAACTAATAAAAACAGAGGAAGGCAATTGGATAGAGGAGGATGCCAAAAAATCTGAAGCATTTACCTCTTACTACAGTAGCAGAGCGGGAAACACGGTCGGCTGGCCTTTTACATTAACAGTAAAAGAGATGGAGCTGTCTACCAGGTTTGAACTCCTATACCTTGCCGAGGATAATGGAAACGTCCCCTTTACGATGATTGAACTAAAAGAGGGAATTAAAAAACTTAAAAGAACTGCCCCAGGACAGGATAATATTCACAATGACATGCTCAAGCATTGTTCGCCTCATCTTCTCACCAAAATACTAAAACTCTATAATTTAATTTGGGAGACTGGAAACATCCCGCAATCATGGAAAACATCTCTGATTATACCTCTACCAAAACCAGGGAAGGATCCCAGTTTAATTACTTCATACAGGCCAATAGCGCTTACTTCATGCCTTGGCAAATTGATGGAAAGAATGGTCAACAACCGGCTAACTTGGAGGCTGGAAAAATATAACCTTCTAAACAGCAAACAATTTGGCTTCAGAAAACAACATAGCACAAGTGACGCTTTGCTCTATCTTACCAACAAAATATATGAGGGATACAAGGCAAGTAAATCGACAGTTGCAGTATTGCTGGACTTCAAAGCTGCATTCAATAAAACACCACATAAAACTATACTACTGCAGTGCATGAAACTCGGAATTCGGGGCAAACTCCTTAAATACCTAGCAAACTTTATTAGCAAAAGACTTATACAAACAGAAGTAAATGGAGCATTATCAGAACTGGCAAAATTGGAAAACGGTGTAGTACAAGGATCCATAATCAGTCCAACACTCTTCAATATAGCCCTGCACAACTTATGTGACACTCTTACAAGAGGAGTCGACTATGTGATATTCGCTGACGATATTACTCTATTCGCTATTGATAAATCACCTGACAGGGCATGTGAACAACTGCAAGAGGCATTACAAGCGGTAACTAAATGGAGTCGGATATGTTCCCTTAAAATTTCGTCAACAAAAACAGAATGTGCATTTTTCACAAGACAAAACACACTCAAGAATTATGAGCCAAAATTACAAATAGAAAACCTGGAATTAAAATTCAATGAATGTCCTAAATTATTAGGAATTCTTTTAGATCAGAAACTACGAGGGAAAAAGCACATAGAAGAAACTAAAAATCTATGCAGCAAAAGACTAAACACTATCAAAGCAGTTGCTAGCAGAAACTGGGGAACTGACACACCAACACTTGAAATGTTTTACACCTCATTTGTACATTCTAAAATAATGTACTGTAGTGAAGTTTGGGGATCAGCGTCAGCAATGCACATAAAAAAATTATAACAGATACAATCAGCAGCGCTTAGAATTATACTTGGATGCCCGAGCACCATGCCAATTGCGGCGATGGAAATAGAAGCATGTCTGAAACCAGTGGATCTGCTCATAAAGAAACAAATCATGACCAAATGGATTAAAATCAAGACTCTCCCATCCAAGCATCAATTAACTATTCTGGCATATAAAACTGGGATTAGACAGTCTTTCACATACATAACGGAGACTCTTTCAGACCTCTTGGAGTCGATAACACCAGAACCCATCCCTGCAATTGCAGCTATACCACCTTGGGAGGAAAAAGCTATTGCAGGCTGCCATCCGGCCACACCAAAAGCAACACGGACAATCTCGATACACTAAGAATTGAAGTACTCGAGGTTATCCACGAGCATTACAGGAATTTTGTTAAAATATACACAGATGGCTCCGTGGACCTTGACCGGGGCAACTCTGGTGCAGGCTATTAAAATGAATCGACCAGAGAATGCTACTACATTCCAGCTAACTGTGCCTCCAGCAAGGATGCAGAAATCCTAGCCATCAATGCAGCCTTAGTGAGTTGTGCAAATCCACCGGACAAAAATATATGCATTCTTACAGATTCAAAATCAGCCATTCAAGAACTTCAGGATTACGAGCCCCGTGATTATTATTTTCGAACAGAAGAAACTAAATACCTACTACAAGAACTTAACAAAAATGGAAAGAACATCACCTTTCAATGGACACCATCCCAATGCAGTCTGCGAGGTAATGAACAGGCAGATAGGATAGCGAAGGCAGCAGCCACAATGGGGCCTGTTCTGCCAACTCAATACTCCCTAAAGAAATGCAAAAGGACGATCGAGAAACTCATAAACGATGAATGGGTCTACAGGTGGAGCGCTGAAACCACAGGATGGGCCCTGTTTGATATCCAAAAAGAACCAGCCCCGCCAAATTGGTACCAAGGAGTCAGCAGACATGTGGCGACCTTTATTGCTAGGGCTAGAATAGGCCATATTGTGACAAATAGTTACCTATTAAGGTTCCATCTCGTAGAATCAGAGACATGCAACAAATGCGGATTAGAAAAAGAAACATTGGAACACACATTGTTGAAGTGCAAACCAGAGAGTTCAGCTGGAGCCGCCCTTAAAGCGGCTCTTAAAAACAGCACTGGCCCAATGACATATCCTGAGAAAGAAAGAACACTGGGCACTGGCAGTGGCGATATACCACGGTCATCGAGCCATCGGAGTCACCTGACACTGGATGCTCGAAGAGGAAGAAGGAAGGAATGACAGAAGAGACGCACACAAAAAAAGGGAATCAATCTTTTATAAATTTTTCATAAAAAAGATACAAACTAAAAGAAGATTAATTAGATTAATAGCCTTTCACTTACCTTCAAAAAAATCATGACCTTGACAAGCATGGACTCCCAAGCGATATTCCATCATTAAACATTCTTGTAAGCTTTTATTTGCACCATATTCTAACTCTTTCAAAGTTATTTTCATGGATGTAGGAGACATTTGTTTAAGTGCACATAATGTTTTTAAAGCCCAGTCTGAATTATCTCTCTCAAGACGCTCAAAAATTTCTTCAATGCATGATCCCCCAAAACATTCATCTATTTTCTTAAGGTATGGAGTAAGAGAAAACTCGCCCTTATTACAAGAGCTTGCCTCTGAAAATTTATCCAGAATCATCACTGCCTCATTTTGTGGGTCACCACTAGAAAGAAGAGCACTTTCTAATTCTGTCAGTTTAGAACTGTCACAGAAATGAGAAGCAATTCCAGCTTTTACTACATCAAGGCCTTTCAATCTATAGCCTGAAAGTGCAAGGTATAACCCCAATTTTCCACCTAGCCGAGGAAGAAAGAAACTTCCACCTACATCTGGAAACAGTCCAATAGCTGTTTCTGGCATGGCAAACAAGGTATTTTCAGTCGCAACTTGGTATGAACCATGAACAGAAAGTCCTGCACCTCCGCCCATTGTAATGCCATTAATTAAAGCTACATAGGGTATCTGGTAGGTGCCTATAAGATTATTTAGCGAATATTCACAACGAAAAAAATTTTTTCCTAGTGAAATATCACCCTTCTGCCCAGCTATTGCAATTGCTCTAACATCACCCCCAGCACAAAATGCTTTTTCTCCAGCACCTTTAATAAGCACCATAGATTTATCCTCCTCCCATTCTTTCATAACAGGATATATTGCTTCACACATGGGCAAATTAAGAGCATTCAAAGCTCTAGGACGGTTAAGAACAATTATGCCTTTATCTTTCTCCGTCTGAAAAAGAACGTCGGTATACGTTGCCATCATTGCTTTGGCTGTCTGCATCGAGCGCCTACCAACACATCCACAAGCCATTAAGCATGACTTGCGCTTATACATCTGAAACAAAAATCCACATGAGTGATAACTCCACTCACTCCATAATTACGTAAAAAATAAATACACTAACCTTCATTGACACATTCATGTGTGAATAATTACACTAGTCTTACTTCCTTCCACCACCATGGATTTCTACTTTTGACTTTCGATATCACATAGACCGGACAAGAAAGTAAGCTCTTTTCCAACTTCGTGCTTAATAAATTGTTTTCATACTTGGCATTTACATCACACGGCATCGCATAGTCTATCACAACCCATTACAACTCGACGACGAACTATGAACCCGTATGAACAACTGCAGAAAACACTTTAATCATGGTTCAAATTATCTGCCAAGGACGAATTACAACTTCTTAGTTTACCACGCTTTGGGAATGGCGGGCAATTCAAATAACTGGTATTTTCTTCAAATATTGAAAAAGATAAAATAATATGATAAATTGAAGCCGGCTCTGTAAGGAATCGATCACAATAGAAGTAATGTACCTGACAATGCCAAGGTTGATACAGATAAAAAACAAACTATTACAAATAAGAGTTAATTATTTAATGTTAACGAGAATGATTAAATATATATAAAAAAATTTATCTGTATCAACCTTGGCATTGTCAGGTACATTACTTCTATTGCCCCACCCTAACTAGGGTTTTTCTCTAGTTTTCCTTTGTGTAAAGGTGGATTCATATACAAGCTCTCTAGGCTTGGGCTAGGGGCAGCAGAATTAATTCTATTATCTCAAATTTCAAGTGATTTATTTGGGAAAGATAAATTGATAATGGTATGTATTTGTTAAATTAGTGTTCTTTTATAATGTGATTAAAGAAAAAAATTATCAACTGTAGATATTTTAACAAGTAGCAAACGATATTTGTTCTTTTTAAGGGAGGTCAAGATTTGCCTCGTAGTCACTGATTAATTTAATCAAACACAGATGCTGGGTCTTCAGAATTGTTGGGATGGTCCCTAGCTTGCTTCCCTACAGTAAATTAGTTCATTGTCCAATTATAATAATTATTTTTATTATTGTATTTCTCAATAAACTCCCTGAAGACTTTCTCACTTAGAGTGGGGCATATCCTCATTTGCTTCCGAAGAATAATACAGTTTCTCAGTAAATAACTTCTTCCAGTCACTATGTCTCAATTATAGACAATCATTATAAAGGCAGAATTACTGGTATACAACTCTTCTTTAATTACATTTGATTATTACATTCTTTGAGGTATATTTTGATTCATTTCGAGGTAAGGTTGACCTCTTCTTTAGGGCTTGGATTGCATGAAGTAATTAAAAACCAATTCGAGTTACATATCTGTTAAAATTTAAAATACTATGGAAGGTTACACTGCAACCTTCTATGTCAAGCAGTTCATTTATGACTATCATTATACTATTAAATTTTTCAGAAGGCAGAGTAGTTTTCATAAGCCAAGGATTGAGAACTCATTTTATCTTGGTACTACTGATGGATATGAAGTAAACAATAATTATTAAAGAAAATGTAACTGGAGGAGCTGATGAAATCTCTAACAAAGTATTAAGAATCATATTTCTGATGCACTAGCACTCCTATTTAACAGATCACTAGAAAAAGGGCTATCTTTCCACATTTTAAGAATGCTGAAATTATTCCAAGTTTTGCAAAAACAAAGAAGTCACAGATGACATTTTACTGCCCCATCTCATTGCTGTCCAATGTATCTTAGATTTTTGAAAAAGTTATTAAAATTATATTGCTTTACTTTTTTAATAGGTTTGAGCTTATTTCAATTAGACTATTTGGATTTAGACAGAATCTTTCCACTACTGATGCCCTGGCTTGTGTATCTAATCTGATTTATCAATTTCGATGAGAGCACACAATGTTTTAATACTGCTTGACTCAACCAAGGCATTTGATACTGTTAACCATGAGATAATTTTAAGAAAATTGGAGAACTACGGCATACAGGAACCAGTTAACTCGCTCATTCGAAATTTCCTGATTAACAGAAAAAAATCAGTCAAACTAGTAGGGATTAAAACGATTCAAGAGTTGTTAGTTGTGGAGTATCACAGAGCTTTTAATCCCAGAAAATATTGGGTCAGTTATTGTTCTCGATTTACAACTATATGCTACTTCAACCTATGAATAATATAGTAGTGTCATTTGCCGATGACTAATCTCTTATGTGATGCTCAACTGCAAGCTTTTAACACATTAAGGATGATAATGAGATGGTTAAATCATAATCAATTGACCCTCAATGTTCAGAAAACTGTACATTACTTTTGGCAATAAAAATAATTGGTTGCCAGTAAATCCAATGATTGAGGCTCACATGTGTCATAATGATGTAGTTTGCCAATGGTTTGAAATAACTAGAACAAAATATGCCACATTTCCAAATGTAATTCTATGTCAGTGTCACAAATGACACATGCAGCCAGCATGCAGCTATAAAATCTTGACAAACATTTAAGTAAAGACTAATTACATATCTTGAACTAGAATGATGTTTGGTAGAAATAACAAAATAAAAGCAGCAAAATATATCCACACAATATCAAATTGGTGTAAAATTCCTGTTTGTTTGTTTTCCACAAGTAATGGCGCTCACTAACAAAATAGTGCTAACACTCATTTGTTATATTATTTAAAAAAAATAAGAGCTAACAATTAGGGGGATCACACCTGAAACACCCTCCAATTCTTATGAAATTGCTGCCACATTGTCTGTAGGAGGAATATAGTGAATTGGTATATTTTCATTGTTTTTTTTCCTCCACAAATATTTACAAATTTTTTTACTATTCCGATTTCATAAACCAATTTACATTAGTGCAACAATGTTTGAAAATAGGAGATAACAAATTGTAATTCGGCACATTTAAGATTTTCTTGAATTATGGTGTAATTTTACTATTCTATTATTACTATAAATATTAAAATAACTGCTTAAGAACAAAAAGAATCTGATAGCAGGTTATAAAAATTCATTCATTCATGTATCAACAATACAGTAGGCAATATTTTTTTATTTTAATCATGAACTATATAAAGTTGCTTCAGAGTTAATTATTTAGTTTAATCTTCACATATTTAAATTATTCTTCATTCATTGTAGTATTTGTAAATGGGAAATGTAGCGAGTTATTGAAGCTTATCTACATGGAGTGAAAGGATGTAGGAGCTGGGTGGTAGGCTAGTGTTAGTAGGTGGGCCGCTTAGCTGTGTTTACCAACAACTTACCCATGTGGAGGGGTTAGTAATTGTTTGAGTTACTGATACTAGCAGGAGGTGGGTAGAGGGAGGAGGGTTCGCTTTTCAGAAGTCAGAGCTATATGAACTGGGACATTCATGTGAAAAGCTACAAATTTTTCTGGTCCACCGGGAATTGAACCCGGGATGACTCGGAGAAGAACAAGAACACTAACAACTACGCCAACAGATGGGCATGTGTATTTAAACTATTAATATAATTTAAACATTCCATACTTCGAAATTATGTTGATGTTTAGTGTATTAGTAGTGAACATATGACATAGATTTTAAAAAGGTAGATTCTTATTTGTCTCCCAATAAATTTCACTTCCAGTCCCACCAGAGAGAATCATCACACCATGCCACTGAAATTACATTGAAAAAAAAAGAAAAAATCTCCCACTCAAGAATGCTTTTCCATAAAATGGCCTCAATTCTAGTATATCATATTCAGTTTTTCTTTGGAATGTTAGATTCCACAGCATTTCAGAAATAGCAAGCAATAACACAGATTTGTTAATTCTTTAAAAATTTGTAGCTGGATTTCGGTAAGAGCATCACCATGAAAGAATATTACAATTTTAGTATGCTCCACTGTACTGCGCTAAAAGTCCTCCTTGGCACTTTTCAAAGTTTCCAGATAACATGATGGTAACAGACCGACATCAATACTAACATTACAACTTACATGATATGCTGTATAAAAAACTATGATATACACTAGCCAATATCTAACAGTATTTTCTTACTATTACTAACATTATGTTGTAATTAATGCAAATGTACAGGAGTTTAGTGATGAAACTCTTGGAGCAAATTGTTGGCAGTGGAGGAGGCAATCTCTTCCCATCTTTTCCCTCCAGGCTCTTACTGTGTAAACTGTGGCGGTTCCGAGGTGGGAGTCACTATTCATGCATCGCACATCAAAAAGTACTACTTCGCATCTAGCCCGGAATTCTTCACATAACTCATCTCCTGTAAACGCAATTCATATCGCACTTTTAAGAATAAATTCATTAAACAAAACAGATTTTTGAAGAAAAAGTTAAGTTTATTATACTTTTTTCATTTGATCAACCAATATAATGAATGAAATGCTTCAACCAACTGGAAAATTTCAGAAATAGTCTGCTGAAGGTAGAGGTATCCAGTGTAAAGTGATGCAGAAAAGGAAATTTTCATTTTTGTATCAATACTTCTGACTGGTTCAAATATAAAATGCATGTTAAAGATATCAGGGCACTGGCAGTAGCAAAGCAAAGAGACTTTGAAACATAATAAATTGAGAAATGATGACAGACAACCATAAAAAATTAAATAGTTCAAATTGAAGAGGACACAAAATGACAGGAAATCGCTAATTCTAGGAACATGAAAGCAGGATTCTTCTATATATTTTAATATTCATTACAAATGCCCTTCACTTAGCAAATTCTCACTGCACAGGAATAAATATGTCTATAATACACATAGTAAAACTGAAAATTTCAGCTGAATAATAATGTTGGGGTGGATAATACTTTTATTATACTCAAATCAATTATATATACAGTGAAGAAGAAACATGCCTATTGGAAACCATGTATATGCAGAACTGTTTCAGAGAATATTAGTTCTCTGAAATAGATTACGAAATATTCCAGATGCAACAAATATCACTGTAGCAAGGTCTCCTCAATCTGCACATTAATTTTGGAAAATTATTGCAAATTTAGTTCCTCCCTCCCAAGAATAATATAAAGCTCATTTGAAATTGGTAGAAAGTTTCCAATATAAGAACTCTATTAAGATTTTAAATTCAGTAATCATTAAATGCTGTAAAAAATACACTACCTCCATACTTATTGACATACTAAATTTAACACATTACTGAAGATCTAAATCAAACATCTTTTGACTAATTTCTAGAAAACCACACAGAAACATTCAAAAATTTATTTCTCTTCTTTTACCACTATAAATATTTTAAGGCTGTATTTACATTTCAACAACATTCCTATCTCAGAGGAGGTGCACAGAGATGTTACCTATTCCATTTCTTTAGTTTAACTGACATACATGGTATTTGTATTCAGAAGTTTATAAAAAAGTGAGACAAAGGGAAAAATCTTCTCACACACTCAAATAACGAATAAAGGAGAATATTTAGACCTTTTCAAAATCTTTAATAACAGTAAAGATAATATTTACAAGGTTGTTGATCAAGCAGTTGAGTCAAGCACAGGAAATTTTCAATCCTTGTACGTGAAAAGAACGTAAACTAATATCACACCAAGAGATGAGCAAACTTCCCTACCAAATTAACAAAAACAGACCTAAGGAAACTGTACAATAATAAATGAAAATAACAATCTTAATGAAAATTTTAAGCATTCTGCTAAAGAGAGAGAGAGGATAGAGAGAGGAAGAGAAATATATAAGTTATCATGCAATATATACAAGGTAATTGCTCATGAAAATCAAGAATGATTCAGAATCTACAAATATAAAAATTGATTCAGTTATACTCATGTAAAATCTGTAAGGTAATTAAATATTACCAACTATTAATTATCTCCTAGAATGCTAGTCTCAAGTACTGGAATCAACAAGTTAAAAAATACATTTCACTCATTCGTTCACAAATAATTTCAACATTTATACAAGACATACCACTTCTGTGGACTACAAAATCAGGGTAAAGAAAACGAATGTACAAACTACCTTAATACTAGACTAAATAGTCAGTTCCAGTATGTATTCCTGCTTATTTGAGAAAGCAGCACATAAATTAGAGGACACAATTCTCCCAATAACAATGGTAACATGCTGTATTCAGTCTCTTTAATACTTGTGCTTATGTTTATGTTTACGAGGAGGAGTGGAGGGAGAAGAGCCTCTGTGCTTTAAGCGTGTTGGCGAAGGTGAACCTGATCCTCGTCTCTTATTACGAGGAGGCGAACTAGGAGATGTGCCTCGTCTTTTGATGCGAGGGGGAGAGGGAGGCGAGCCCGCACGGTGCTTGGAACGAGGAGACGACGGCGACCCTCCTCTAGATTTCTTGCTGCTGCTGCAGTGAGGAGACCGCGATCGTCTTGAAGATTTACGGCTACTACCAGGGCTACGACTGCGAGACCTATTAGCAGTCATATTCAAATTGCAGAAACATTTAAAAAATATAAATAGAAGTCACTGAAGAAATGGAAGTTTACATTTTCTGATACAGAATACATAAAACTTAACAACAGTCTTATATGACAATCTAAATAATAATTTCTACAGTTGGTAATGTGGCAGATGAAGATTTTTCTTCAAATCTTGCAGGTAAAATATTTTGTGTCTTCCTCAACAAGAATCAGCTTATAATCAGCTTGGAGAACATAATGATCTATATAGTCCATGAAGAGATATCTCACCTGTATGATCGCTTATTGGTCACAGGACTACCAGAAGAGCTCCGGGATCGCTTTGATTTTGATCTCGAACTGGACCTAAAAAATAAATTTTTTCAATATAGATACAAGTTAAGACAACTTAGTTAACTTCTTGTTGACAAAATACTAGTTTGGGTTTGAGTTTATTGATATGAAAAGTACTTTTTTCAACTATTCGTAAAACTTACGAATCTCTGTGATAATACGTTTCTTCTGGTGATGAACTTCTTTTACTACTTCTCTCAGATCTATCTCTTCGTCTCCGATCTGATGAACTTTGTCTATCTCTGTCTCTATCTGGGTCACGCTCCTGTGAATCTTTTTCTGTTTCTCTGTCTTCTCTTTCAGTCTGACGTTCTTTTTCCCCCTTTTCAGCCTGAAATATAAAAAAAAACATAACAATTGCAATAACACTTCTTTTTCCACACAATGACTGTGCAATTAAACTTCCTCAAACAAAAATTAACACAAATTTCTATACTAAGCAGAACTGAAAACTGTATAAAAAGTTTTATAAGCAACACAAATGTTTGATAATTAAAAAATCACAAAAAATATTATTTTGAATCATAAACATTTATATACTTTTTTAACTCTGAAGAAGTTTTCTGGGAAGACATAACAAACATTCCAATCTCCTTTACATAACCCATCCACCCAAAATATTGTTATAGTTCAGTCAGACTAATTCTGTTAAGTATTTGATAATGTACAGAATTTAAAAACTAGCATTATATTTATTGTGTATACTTTTCAAGCATGTTTGTAACAACACCGATAACAACAACAAACAAAACCATAAAAAATTTACCTTACGAAGAAGTTTCCTCCTATAATGTTCCACTTGCTGTTGTATAGTCCATCCACTCTTTAAACTCCTCTGTCCACTTTCCAATTCATCTTGATACTGAACAGCTTTAAGTTCTATTTCTCTCAATCTTGCACGACGTTCTTCATTCAGATCCCTTTAACACAATTAAAAGAAACTTAGACCACAGGTATTAAGGATACAGTAAATGAGGGATGACACATCCTTAGATCATTCTAGACATAAAACTATAAGTCAAGCCAAAGAAAACACGCAAAATAATGTAGTTTGACTGTAGTAACTGCAGCAACTAAAAACATACATACTGTGTAAATGGGTCTTAGGAGACACTATTATAATTGACAATATTAAGAGGCTCCGATATCAAATGCATTCATTTCACGGATATAAGATATCCATTTGTCACAAATTCCCACTTACAGTAGATAAAATGTACTTCCCCACAGTATATTCCTTCCCGCATGTGAGAAACAATGTAATTTTTCGCAAAAATTCTGAGAATATTTCAATTTTACGCACCATACGTGTCAACATTGCTATCAGTGTCTGCATCAGCACTTCCAAGCCTCACTGGAGACGCTGGGACATGTATTTTGATTAACAGTAAAACACTGGGATTCATCTGCTATGGAGAGATGGCCTGTACTCGGGTAGCTATTCTACATATACAGATGGGATGGTATCCAATGGGATTTAGTAATGTGACCATTGCGATTGACCACTCATTTATTTACATTTATTGTGGCAGAATTATTTTTTGTGGCCCGATACATCATTGTATTTACCTGGGGTAATTTTCCCCAAATTGAGTGTTTGCTTATGTGTATTAATAAGGTCTTATTGTCTACATTGTAAAAATGAAGTATCAAATCTCACTATTAATGGAAAAAAGGTACGTAATAATAAGTTGAAAGCAGACTATTTTAATAAGTTCTTTTCCAAAATAGGTAAAAAAAACAGCTAATAGTATTGATAAGACAGCACTGGTCTAATCATTCGAACAATCATAACAATAAGAGTTTTTCAGTTGGGAACCATTAGCCCACTCTTGTCCACTCCAGACAATCATACAATATGACCTGAAGGTTCACTGGCACCTCTACCATCCCCTCTCCTTTCCAAACATTATTTCCCCTAAATGAGGTTAAATGGAAGAAAGTCTGAACCTTTAAACCGTGTCACATAACACATAGCTAGCATACAAGCACATAATTATTTTAGTCAGAAAATAAACAATTCACGAAAAAAATTAAGAGATTCTTCCCCAATCAAATCTTGAACCACAATATTAGCCACCAACAGCCTTAAACCTACCTTGCTTTACTTGAAGAAACAATTATATAAGAAACACTAATGTTCAGTCTGATATAACTAGAGGAATACTGTAATCTAATTTGTGATAATACACTCTTTGAAGAAAAAAATATGATAACAATTAAAACAATAAAATGTTGCAACAGGGGAGAACTGACAACTAACCTTGCTTCATAACTCTGAAAATCTCCTTCCTGTGAATCTTCTCCTCCAGGACTTTCCAACTGCTCTTCCCCTTCAACTTGCTCAGTGGGTTCAATGTGTTCCAACAAATCCCACTTACTGGTAGTCATAGCTTGTGCTTCCACCTGCTCTGGATCCACAGTTTCCCATCGGGATGGTACAAAGCCAGCTGGCATTGTTACTTTTGATCTACCCACACCACTTTGAATATTAAAGTCATTAGGATCTTCTTCCATTGGCTGACCATCTAGATCATCGTCCACTGAAAAAATTAGAAAGCATCAGTCTTCCATTTGAAATCAACCATAATCTCAATCTTCATAACTCAAAATTATATAATATTTTGTACATCGGTAGTACCATTGGTTTACAGGAAAAATGTTACTTGTTTCTGACTCTGTTATTTAGTTATTAATCATCAAAATTTGAAAAGCCCTGCAATTTCCGCTATGTTTTGAAATCATTTAATGTGTTTAACTTAAATACCATTCTACTAAGAGAGCAGACATTTGCATGAGTCTTTTTTGTTGAAAAACATATTGTATTAAAAACCCTTCTGAAAGTAAACTTCCCAAATTAAAAGATGGGAAGAGAATAGATCACATTGAAATAAATAATAGTGTAAAGGAGTAACTGATATAAAACTGTTTGAAGCTGTTTGTATAGAGTTAAATTTAATGTCTCTATAAGTACATGTTATTATAATTTAGAAGGAAATGAAAAAAATTAAAACAATAATTTTGTATGTTTGATAATAAAACTAAAGTTATTCTTTAATTCAAAATCATTGTTTGAATATGTTTATTCACTTCCAATACACAACTTACTCTATAGCTTGTTACCAATAAATTTACAGTGACAGCTATAAACAATTTTTTATTTCAATACAAGCAAAACTACCTGGTGTTGCCCCGAATTTAAAAAGAAACTTACAACAATAATGACTAGACATTCAAATTTTTAAAACAATTCACAAATAAAACATAAAAATGAAAGAAGTATTTTTTGGCTTTGTTAAGCAAACATACAAAAATTTACAACAACATTCAAAGAAAAATTGGAACAGAATTTATGTATTTTACCCTACAGAGAGAGCATCAGCTAACAGGTCTGGTATTTTTAGCTCATTTTGTCTGACATTGTCCCCATTTCCCTACTTTGGTGGTAATAAATTTTCACTCTTGTTAATTTCAAAAACTAAATACCACAAAGAAAACCTACAAAAATTCACGCAGTTTTCAGCATTGTGTGCTAGTATGTACATAATAACAAATATTTTAACATCCAGACAGACGGAACATACACATTGCTAGAGACCCCATAATTTTGCAGCCATGAATCACACGAAATTTTTAAATCACATTAGATTGTGTTCAAACCCAGGTAGACCACCTCACGGTAACCTGCTGATCTAAGAAATGCCAGGCGAAAATACGTGAAATCGCAGAGTACCGCATTCAGTATGAAGTCATTTAACCGTGATCTGACTTATCTCATAGTCTCAGATACTAACTCCTCAAATGTAAAATAATGTTTATCCTCTCATCAAGTTTTTAAAGAAATACTGGGTCACCACATGTTACACAGAAACAAACAAAGCTCAAAGATTAGACCTCTGAATTCTTAGGTTTCATTTCACTTTTAGGTAATGAACTACTTGAAAACAATGTTGTTCACAGCCTTTACATAATTTTGCTTCTACAATTCAGTCACATAGATTATATGTTGAGAAGATTGTCTGCCTCATGTAATGCAATTGAACTCTGATGGACATAATAGTAAACTTCATAGTCAAAAGTCATGTAAGTGAAAACATTTATTGATTAGCAGTCAATTTTAATTGTTTTTTGGATCTCGTAATTCATCAATATTAACCATAATTAGCATTTTAATTGCAATAACCCTTAAGATGAGTTTCAAATAAATTCATCTGAAATTTCAAATAATTTCATCAATTACTTTTTCCAATTTTCTTGCAACAGACATTTCAAATAATTCATTTTTATTGGTATAGATGAACCGTATCTCATTCCTGAAATATTATTCTTGAAAATGATAATGTTGTTAAGAGACAATATATTTGTTGTAAAAACTATGAAGGTACCACCGGACTATGAAAAGTGTAGGTTCCATGCAAGTTTGTTTTGGAAACACTTTACTCAAATTAAATAGTATAACTTAGTGTTTTCATACACCATACAAGTTGTTTTTTTTTCACACAAAAATTATTAAACATTAAAAAATAACTTCGATTTTTTATTTAACTTAAAATAATATAATTTTGTTTGACACCTTCTGGCTTATTTTAACACATAAGTACTGACAATAAATTAAACATTAATGTAAATGTAAATAACATTAATATAAATAATGTAGATGGCATTAGAAAAAATAATAAATGCAGCACATAACAGTAGAAAAAATATTGTAGATGACATTAATTGACTTTCTTCCACTCATGTCACAACAGTCTAACAAAATATTAGACTGCAGAATTGCTACGTCTGTCTTTAGACAACTGCATTAACTAGGTAGACGGACTAGGGAGCTGATATTCTTAGAACTAATCATTATAAATGCCATTTTTAGTAACTCACTTGGCACACCATCTATATCATCATCTATTGGTCTGTGTTTCAATGCACCCTTCAATAACGCTGCCCCATCTAAAGGAATTCCATCTAGGTCTTCTCCTTCACCTTCAGCTCCTTCTGACATTGGCGCACCATCCAGATCCACATCAACTGCAGGTTCACGATCCTCATCATTATCAGTATCTCCTTTCTCCTCAATCTACAATGGAAGCATTACAAAACCAAACTGAGTCCCCTCTTCAACGAACATCTCTACACAAAAAATTAATCATCAACATTCACAAAATAAAACTACTTGAGAAATCTGACTATAAACATTCTCAAGTTGATGCTAAAAAATATCATTAATTTTTTTTTTATTAATGGTGTTCCAAAGACATCTTTGAAGGATAGAAAATTTTCAAACTTCATTTAACAGTAATACAAATATAGAACTTACAGAGCATGTGAGACCAAGAAATGCATTTTGTAGTCTAATAAGAAACTCCTTGGGATATACTGCCCACTCTTCCCATGCACGGAACATCTGCATGACTCGAACTTTGAATCCTTCGGCTTTCAGTCTACTCTCCAAATTCATGTACGCAGTATGAACATCTTGGAAAATTTGCAACAGTCTAGATTCCAAGCTGGAAAGGAAAGAAAATAATAATAATACTAGCTCAAAAACATGAAGTTTTGTTTCAAAAGTAATACATATTATTTAACAAGAAATATTAACTAAGTGTTTGCATCACACATCAATTTTACAATCAGCCAAGGTAACATTACTAAAGGTTCTAATTAGCACTTTTCTCTACTAAACCACACAGTTTTCTATTTAGCTTGTTACAGAATATTGTACTGGTTTGAAAGTTCTCTAAACAACATTTAGAGTTTAGATTATACTCATATCAATACTACATGTAACTTTCACGGAGGTTCTATTCCTTCTCTGAACAATGGTGTTGACCAACAAAAATCCATTGTAGAATTAACATTTCCCAATGAAATCAAATGTTATTTTTCATACAATTATTGTAATAATAAGAGACTAAATATAATAATAATAATATTCAGAGAAAAATTATCCAGAATATTTATTGGGGATGGAGATTTACTAAAAAACAAAAATGGTGGTACATTAAAATGTACTTGTCACATTCTGAGTGGCTTGGAAACTTTGGCTATTAAAAAGAATCATTTATCTTTATTTCTATCCATGATGTTCTTGTTAGTGGCATATATCTTCTGAACAAACAAAAATCAAAGCCACAATTCAGCTACCATTCTATATTTCATTCCAGTAACAGAAAATTATTAACCTATCATGACTATGCATCCCTCAAGAAAGGGAAAAATATATAGTTGGACTGTTTTTGTAAGGTACACTTTTAATTGTTAACTCTAGGCTTACTTACCCCTTACGGTAATATGAGGCATTTGTGATTTTAACTCCACAATTATGAAGAATATCTGATATTAAGTACAAGCGTGCAATTTTCTTTGGTATAGGAGTTTGTAAAATGGATAATGATTCTGCAATACAATCACAAATTTCTTCAGCAGCTTCACTGTGCTCTATGCAAAACACCATTGCCTCAGCTACTTTCATTCTTTCAGGAGTCATATTCCGCAGAAGATCCTCTAATCTGTCTCTTTGCCTGCATACAAATAATAGGCAAATAACTTTTTTTAACATGAAAGAGAAGAAAAGTACATTAAAATTTAAGAAAACTAACGTGTTTGATAGACTGCCTTTTCTTGGTTCCTTTTCATCTCCTTCCACCAATTCATCTGGCATGCCCTGAGTGTAAGGATTCATGGGGGGTGGTTTCCATATTGATCCTCCTGCACAAGAAAATTCACTATCTTCAGTTAATTCCAGAAGAAAACTAATTTACGAAGAAGAAATAGAAGTCGACAACTAATATTTTGCAATAAATTTATTTTGATTAGTTGAGCAAATGATATGTTCCTAAGCTTGCTGAGCAAAGGAAAGCAGCTACAAGGCAACTCCGTGTTAGCAGGCAACCAGCAAAGCTAATAGAGAGCTCTTTGATTTTTTTGGATTACCACTATTATATCATGTTGATGTTTGAATCAAGTAGTGTGCGATATAACAAATGTCAAATGTTCCTGAACTAAAATATATAGTCAAGGTGTGTTTTATTAATATTGAAATGAGATGGTAAAAACATATAATGTTAAAAATAAAATAAAAAAATTTCTGAATAAAAAGCATATTGTAAATTTTTTTTGTGGTCATTACAATACTAATCATTACAGTGGCAAAACCATAAAATTGAAGTTCCCAAAATAATCAAACATTCGAAAACTATCTTAATCCAATTGCCAATTGTAACAAAAGGCACAAGGCTAAGATATCTGCTGAAACTGTAATATTTTATTTCGATACATTCCGAAATTTTAAGTTCAAATATAGTCATTAGTTATGTCGGATATCTGTTACATCACATGATCAAACGAAAGTTAAACCCAGACATAATACTACAAAGCATACAGATTGAATCATCTTGTTTACAACAATTTATTATGGAGCTTTACCTTAAACCAATATACTGTAACGGAGCAAAGCATTCAAAAACTCATAAGTTCTGAAAAAGAAACCATTTACAATATCATCGGGCTGTAGTAAAAAAAAAATGGTCTGAGCTTGCAAGTGCTTTACACATCAGTTTCCAAGACAGTCAGATCGACCACAAGTTTCTACTATATTCAATTGTTGCTACAAGACACTCATATGGCGAAATGCCTACTCCCACTTCCGTATCTATTATTGACAATCAATACCTGGCTAGGTCTGTTTATTTATTGGTCAATTTTTCATCCATGCAAAGGTAACTTAATATCCCCTAGCATCCATAATTCTTTTAAAAGCGGTAAATGAATAATTTTTTCCCCATAACTCAGCCAGTGTTCACCCCACATTAAACGCCATTTGTACTTAAGTTTTCTTTCAGTCACTAAATCCATACATAATACAACCTTGAACTAGGATCTCATGGTAAACACTGGCCTGTAACCACTGAAGTTCAGACCCCTTGGAATTTCAGCGTGTTGAAAGACCAGACTAAGTGACACACCATCCAGCAGTTTCACCCCCTACATAGGTGTGATTGGCTTGTGGTGGGAAGCATTGGAGAACATATCCTTCTAGTAAGTGGCCACCGAGAGGCCAGACCATCATCCAATAGGTCTGGGTCAGTCATGTCCTGACTAGAGATGATCGGATAAGAACACTTATGATATTAAACGATATTTAATTCTAACTGTTAAGTAATTTCATAATTAAATGTCATAAATAACATTAAAGGTTTCATAAATTCATAAACATGCACATTTATATTCTTGCAACAAAAATTTGTATCTCAAGAAGACAATCCATTTCTACACTCATCTCCATCCTCTATCATTAGTTCTGACGCCTCCATCAGATGGGGAGGGTTTCCCGAAAGCACGCAGCAATCACTTTTGGCCATGGATCGCAGTGTTCCCTCCTGCCGAGGCTGAACCTTTCCTTTTCGACAATATGTAAACATACTCAAAGCCAGATGGCTTTCTGCAGCAGTGAGCTTTCAAACTATTAGAGTGAATTATTAGACTATAACATTATTCAATATCAGTGCAGAACAGAAGCATTTTATAGCATTTTCTTCAAGGTCTCTTCATTACTTCAAATAGTTTTAAGTTTTAATCTAATTTCTGTCACTTTTTGTGTTCTGAAATAAAATTGATCAGTCATGCAGTATATACCATAAGGAGACAAATTTTTTATTTTCGTATTTATTTTTGCTATGTGTGAGCTTGCTCATGTAATTGGATTGTTTTACGACAAATATGATAATTAGTCATATTTTCCATTTGCATATATAATTAATATCAAATCAAACGACCCTTTTTTTTTTATAGCAGACATATATTTACACTAAGATGATCCACAAAAACGGATTGAAACGTGAGTATTATTTTCTTTATTTGAGTTTTTAGTGTAAATATATGTCTGCTCATAAAAAATAGGGTCGTTTGATTTGGTATTAAGAATTGTTTTTTGTCGCTCTTTAATAATATAAGAATTTTGTATGCATAGAGAGAGACAACAGTTAGAATTTCATGCTTTATATAATATTGTTTGCACCATTCTCTTGGCTTTAGATTAAAAATGCACCTTATACTTTTCTTTTGTACAATCATTACTCTTTCCACGTTGGTGAGAGATGTGCCCCCCAGATTTCACGTATTGTATAAGGGAGTGAATGATACCTTAGTAAATAGTTAAGAGTGTGTCTGCCTTAAGGTCTTTTGAGTAATGTCTTAACAGAAAAGTGTTTGAGTTGAGCTTCTAACATTGGATGTCAACATGTTTTATCACAAATTTTGATCGATATAAATTCCTAGAAATTTGTGATTTTCAAATTGTTTCACAATATCATTATCTATAGTTATATTAATATTATAGTCAATGTTACTGGTATTATTTAGGTGGAAATTTACTAGAACAGTTTAACTAATATTAAGTTTCAATTCATACAGATAATGAGATACTTTATTCAAAGATTATTTTATATTATCTGTAAGTGTACTTTTGTCTTTCCCTGTGTTTCCTCTAAATGTGATACTTTTTGTGATATTTTGTACTTTAAATGTGATATTACTCTAAATGTGACAATTTTTGTTTTTACTCTAAATGCTTAAATGAAGCTCTAAATATCTCGACCAAATTCCTTTGTAAATATAATAAAATGAATGAAGCTCATATTAACATATTAATTCTTAATTTACCCAAAGTACATATTTCAAATCCTTCAATGGCACATTTTGGGAAATTAGAAGTCACCATTTTTATTCTTCACATATTGGACAGCTGAGATAAGTAAGGTTATCTTATTATTAATGTAGAAAGAGTATAACTATTTTCTAATTTTCTAAGTGCTACTAAGCAACAACAAAATACTAGGGAATAATTTAATAAGAGTAGTTTAAGAATATCAGAGTACATACTAAGTAATAAGTATATATTTTCAACAGACACCTATAGTTGCAGCCCATTTACTAACGTACTGTTATTTAAAAACTATTGTTTTAAACTGTTTTTTTTAAACTGTTGTTCATTAACAATAAATATTGCTCATCACTAGTCCTTTGAACAAGGTTTCTCGATTTTCTTGCTAATGAATTACCAGCTATTGATAAATACATCTATTTATGCAAACCAATCATAAATACTTTTTGCAAAAGTTAATTTGGGTTGCGTGCAAGATAAACTGTCACAGAGCGTGGCAGACTACAGGTCATTTATCTATGCTTGTATTTGAAATATTTCAATGATCCGAGTTTGTACCAATTAAAATTTATTCAATAGTTTAACTACAGTATGCCACTGTAAATGGAAAATTAATTCTATAATTTATCAAAGGAATCGGGCTATTAACATATCAAATGAGAACATCTATTCAACAATCTTAAGTAGGTCTAGACCAGACAGAATATTCTAACAATTGCATATATTATCCAAAGGTACCTACCTAGACAAGACAATTCAATAATTTTGAATGTACAAATTACTAGTTGTATATAAAGAAACACACAAAGTCACATAATAAAAATACAATTAATTAAAGAATGAAAACTCCTGTTTTAGATTATACTATACACTTAGCAACATTATTGAGTCATTCAAATCACAAGTTCTTAAACATATGTCATAGGTGCCAAATTGACACCCCAACAACACATGACTCTCAAAATTATTTAGAGTTCTTTCTACTGTTTCTAATAATGAAACAATACATACAAATAGAGAACACCACACAAAACTCATCAGCTGAAAACTTTGATAATATTTTGTGTGTTCAAGGGTGTTCTAGTTAGAGCACTATACAAACTTAACATATATAAAATTAACATACAACACATTTCCATAGGTTCAATTAATAAATTTAAATGTTCCAGTGAAAACACATCATTTTTTCGGACATACTGCAACTAACTTTTACCTTTGAACATTCTAAATTCTTGAGTACGCCACCTCAGCTGAAGGTCACCTTGCAAAATTGAATAAAGCTTCCAGCGGTAATAAACGTGAGCTGGACTTTGATTCTCAAACAAAAATCTGCAAGGTAAAACAAGAACTAAAATGTTAAACCAACTCGTTAATTGATTAGCAAAACCACAAGTGCTTCCAAATTTACCTGAACATTGGATTATTTATTTCTCGATTCATTATCATTGCTTCAAACATAGGTCCTTCACGAATCACAAACTCGATCATACGGTGGATCAGCATAAGGAGATTTCTGAAATTTAAGAATACAACACACATTGCCTAACCACCTTCCCAATCCAGGAAAATCCAGATTAACTCATAATTCCTTATGTATTCCCTTTTAATACAAATGAATTCACTAATTCTGTGCAATTTTCTGGGTGAACAAGACTTTACCCATCGAAAGAAAGAGAAAACTGCAAGAGGCAAGAGCAACTTGTAGTATATTGAGCATAACAGATATAACAATGAGAATTGATGCAGCCATTATTGATAAAGGATAAGAGCCTGGTTACATCATTACTTACACATTTAGAGGTACATATAACACTCCGACATAAAATTATCAAAATCAATAAATCTTTCAATAACAGGACACAAAAATATATTTTTTAAATGAACTCTAAACAACTTTAGCAAATTACAAACTATTTCAGAAAATATGCATAATAACAAAACTTGTGATAAGCTATCCAATGTGTTGATAATATTGCATTAATACAGTAATGCAGGAATAATGAAAACAAAAAGGAGAGACCTTCTAGAATGAAAATTCAGCAAAAGTCACAAAAAGACAAGAGTTGATAGTTTTAATTTGTTTTTACTAGTGTTTATGATCCAACAATAGTCGATAGACTGCATTGGAAGGGCTCTAATGACCTTGCCGTTGATGAGCCCTAAAGCAAAAAAAAGTCTGCATTTTGATTCTCTTCCTTTAGTCTTACGTCTTGTGCATTTATTTATATTTACACAAGTTAAAAAATATTTGTACTATTAACAACAAATTATCAAAACCTAATGAGTAATTTTGTCTTTATATCTACAACTCATGAGGCCTGGGCTGGAGGATTTTTGGAAGTCCCCATACAAAAACATTTTTGCATGTCTACTAGTACATGTCCGATGTTCCAGTTACAAAGAATTGAAATTAGAGTTTTATTTATTCAAACACTAAATTATTATTTAGTTAACAGTTTGTAAAATGTTTTGGATAACATTTATGTTAAAATTTACGAGTTTAAATAATATTTGGTGGCCAATTTGGAGGCCCCGGGTGGACCGCTCCCTCCACCTCTACCTAGGTATGCTACTGAACAAATGTGTACAAATTTTGGTCCAAAACTTCTTTTAGATAAAATGACACAAAATGAACACAATCATCAGGACATGAAATACTTTTTATGAACAAGTTATCATCTGCAGTGCATCAACAAGATTTCAGAAATATTTTTGTAGATATGTATATGAAATGCAGTAAGGGAAAATATGCACTTAAATTGATAGGAGAATACACAAAAGTAAGAAAATCTCTAAATCAAGTTGCTAGTAAAATCTTTTGCTTAAATTGGCATTGCAATCAAAACATTACTCTCACTGAAAACAGTTAACAATCAATCGTTTCCCAGAGAAACTGAAATTTTTCTACTTTAAACTTGAAGAATTTTGAAACAACTGTAATCAATGTTTCGAGTGAATACTAGTCATCTACTCACAATTGAGAAAAATTTTAACAATACCCTACAGGGAAATTTGATACAAATGTTTGACTTAAGACATTTAACATCAAACCAAATTCTAACGAAGTATGGTTAACGTACTTCCACAAGAATATTCATAATTTATAAAGGCAGTGTCTTGTTCCTCATGCTCGTTAGCTCCCTTCTAGTCAACCACCTGCTTATATATCACCTCCCTCTCTTACTCATGAACTACTCTCTTCTCCTCTCCCTATAAACATTCACTTCAAACAGTTTGTTCTATCTCAAGAACAGGTTTATTCAGAGAAAAATGCTTCTTCACTATTGACACATGTGGTGCAAAACTATAGCAGACTTCATTGTATACTTTTTAAATCTTCACTATTAAGTATATTAAAATAAAGGATTTGTGTACTTTATTAATACAGCAGTGAATTAATATCATAAAAAACATTTCACATAATCATGCAATGTTGTATCCCAAGTCATTTGGCAAATCTCCTACTTATTTTACTTTTCTCTGAGTGCTTAGAGCATTTACATTGATAAATGGTTCAAGGGATGCTTTAAAGAGTAACCTCATGTTGTAATGCAGAATACACAAATTATTTTACAGTGTCTGTACAAATATTTGAAGCATAATACCACTTATGCCGATGTAACACATTTTAATGACACCGTAAAACCCAAATATAAATGTGCAGCAGTTTTTAAGAAATATTCAAAAATTTGCTTTAAAATTAATAATTATTCTCTACATGAAAGTGATAAAAATTCTTGACCATGAACAACAAGTACATACAACTAAAACTGAAAGACACAGACTCATCTATTCCACCATGCATAAAAAAATCTAAAAACCACTTTTTCTGTTACCAAGGAAACCCCAAAACATAAATTTGTCAATATCCTGCAATAATTTTTTTTCTCACAATTACAACACTTTCTATTCATTCTGTACATGAGAAGTAAAATTCACCTTTATAAAAAGAAGCAAAAGCATCTCTACTTCATTTGTATTGAAATAAAAAAATATTCATCTACCGGTTACATGAGTTGCAGAATTACACCAAACTGACTCAATAGAACTATGGAATAGACAGAGTGAGAATTGTTTCACGGAATTCTTAGTGCTTAAGTATGAGTAATAATTCCAATATCTGCTGGAACATTGCCACCTAAATACATTCTCGAAACACTGGTTACACTAGTAACTTTATTTTTAAATTCAAAGAAATCTATGGAAAATAGGGGGAAATGCACAAAATAACCTGGGAGTAAAATAATCTTTGAACTGGATTTGCAACAGACAAGAACAGTGGTTCTCAAATGTCACCAGAAACATTTACAATGATTCAAGAATTAAGGTATTATAAATTGAGGCTGCTCTTTACACCCTCATCCACACATTCTACTCCTCCTCCCTCTCACCCCCTATACCTATTCATGTCATAAAAACACAGGACAGAAAGAACAGCACAACTAAATGTACTTACAATAAAAATAATTATCAACAGAAGTGTGTCAATACCAATGTGCATTAGTATTTTGTACTTAAGAGGAAAGTACGGGATAGGAATTGAAATGCAATTACTTGAATATAGATATAAAAAAATAATATATTTATCAATAATACACTGCACAATCTCCATCTGGAAATTATATGGAAACTATATGGAAAACAACAGTAAATGTTTATTCTGAAAATAATTTTCCCTTCCAAGTAATTTCTTCTAGTCACAAAGGTTTTTTATGATTTTGAAAGTTCATTGTACTCTAATTATTGTTGAGCAACTTTTGACATGATGCAGTTGTATTCTGTTTGGTGGGATGAGACTTATCATGGGGGAAGATGAGATGTTGGAAAACCTTGTTGTAATGAACCAACATATTTGGAAAATCTATCTGAATACTTTAATGAAAATGTCTCCCTCACAGAGAAATTAACTCCATACCCGCCCACTCGTACATTCTTCAAAGGAGTGGAAACATGGCATAGTCAGTTAGGCTAGAAAATGAAGTTTCCAAAAAGTGCTCCCAAAACAAAAACAAAAAATGGACAAAAAAAGGGAACTGTTTCATCTTATTCATTAACATCTACATAAACAATACTTCTACATAAAATGAAAACATGGAACAATAACCATGAGAGGGCTCTAATGACCTTGACACTGATGAGCCCTAAAGCCCCACAAACAAAACATGAGGAAATACATAAAGGGTGAAAAACAGATGCAAATAGAGTTTTAAAACAAAAAATAATAAATAAAAATACAACAATGAGACACAAATATCCTCCTGTCCAATTACCAAACTGTTAGCTTTCATAAGTATCACAAAATTATGAAGAAACCTATAAATGAAGTAATACATTTCATAGATAAGATAAAGTAAAATTTAAATACATCTTTCCTCTCTGGTTTCGGAACGCCAATTATCAGTCTAGCAGAGATGTATTTGAATTTAAAAAATCCTTTGTTTTAATTCAGAAGTAGATCAATAAAAACTTGAGGATACACAACATCCTCCTGTAGGTCGATACGAATAAATGCATTAAGTAATACATAAGAAATTAAAGACAAAGTTAAACCTTTAAAAAATCTGTGAAAATAGCTTTTCCCTACTTCTGAAAGTAGCATGTGATAGTCAACACATATCTAGGGGCTGTTTTTTTTTTCATTTAAATACTTAGATACAGAACCCACCAAAAATAAGAGTGAAGCAACTAAAATAAAAAAGAGTACATAAACCAAGCCAATTTATCATTGCAGCCTATGGCAAGCAACAAACAACTAAGTAAATGAACAAAATTAGAGCATATAAAAAAGCTCATTAGAATAGCACAATCTTACGTACTATTATTTGATAAAAATTTGAACATGAGTCATAGGTATTAGGAAAGAAGATCTTGTAAATGATATATAGGGCCACACAAAGAGAAATATGAAGGTTATGATACAATTACAAACTAAAATACATGTTCAAGGAAGAGAAAGTATTTGATTACATGTGTTTCCAAAGAAGGAACATGTCCAATGAACATCTGATGACAGGATACCAATAAAATTAGTAACAGAAAAAATACATATAAAGAGACTAAAGGGAAAACCTACAAACAGGTGCAATGATACACAATGGAAGGGTGTTTTGGATTATCAACCGTTCAGGATAGAGGAGAAAAACAGAAATACAGAAAAAAAGAAAAAACTTTCAGAGACAGCAAATAGAGCAGGACACAGCCAGCACAAGTTGCACAAGGAAGAGCACACTTGAGGACAAGCTTTACACAACAACTAGCAATTTGACAAATTCTAGTGCTCGCATATTTGAACACTCGCAATTAGCATTTACAATATAACACTTCACAAGTTGAAAAAACACAAATGTGGGTGACAAATGCAAGTTTGGTTACATTCTTCAGGAAATGTATAATGATGGGTAGAATGACCAATACAGATGCATTTTAAATTTTGAAGCAATTTCAGAAACAAAAAGAGAAATAAGAATTATGTTCAAATCCATGATCACTTTATAAAAAATCAGGTCCAAAATCAAATCAGCAAATAAAACTGAATACATTTCCCAACAAAAATTTAACTTTATCAAAATCTTTAACAGACTCCTTCCACACCAAATTATTACAATTACTTCAATTAATGTTCAATTATGTAAATGTGGGTAGCAAAAGGTTGTTTTACTTTCTTTCTGAAACCATCAAAAATTCATAAACATGATTTTATTCAGAAATTTGAACACGTTCACCAACTAAGACGAAACAATAATATTTATTTATTACAGGGGAAAAAGTCTTTCTGAAATAAAATTCTTCAGGAACTTACAGTGGAGTCATACTAATTGAGTGATGTCATCCTAACTTAATTTTACTAGATTTTAGACATTGGAAATTTTAGAAATAGTCTAATCTAGTTTAAGTATACAATAATTTTATTTCCTCTCTGAAAATTATAGTTTATTCAATTACATAACAAAAAGTTTCACAATCCTTTAACATGTCTTATGCATAATCAGAATTATACGTAAATAAATATAAATATTCAAAAATATTCATAAAGTTTTAAATCAGCCAACTACCTCTCCGAATTGTTATAAATACATCAATATTACTTTCAGTTTCCAGATAATACTAAGGCTTAACACACAAGACAGATTAAATTACTAGTCATACAATATTAGATTGTTTTCTTATCCAAGCAGATTTTAAGAATCGGTTACTTTTTTTCCTTTTGAGCTTAGTTTTTGTAAAGTAACAAAGTATATTTGCACTATAACTAAGCATTATATTTAATTTGGTCAATATTCATTTCTACAACATAATAATAAAAGTAAGTAAAAGAACTTAGATAATAATAAAAAATTATGAAATTATTATTATAAACTTAGATCTTTGTTTTAAAGATGTAAACACATCACATTGTAAATGGGTACTATTAAGCTTCAGCAAGTTGCATTTCATTGCACAATCCTTTAAGATATTCATACAAGAAAGTTAATTTCGACTCAAATTTACCTCAACATACACAAAATCTCAAAAACTTTTTATCAATTACTAACATATACAATATGTCCTCTGCCCCACAACAAAAACTATGTAATTTAGCCTTCATCGCATTAAAATGTAGTCGACTGTTCCATCAATTTAATTTACATATCTACAGACTGCATTCTATGATTGTTAATTGCATTTGAAACATATGCTTTATTGCATCCATTGCATATTATCATTTTACAATTAAATTGGAAGAATTACATTCAAAATTTTTTGCTTAAATAAAAATTGTGGTTGTGTCACAAACATTTAAGCAAAATCAATAGACAGAAATCATTATCAAGAAAAGAGACCATAGAAGTCAAGTGAAGTTATGTAGATGGAGCTACAAAGCCATGTTTAATATAGAGATTAGTAGTGACTTGTAACGATGTCTTGAATCCGTGTTTGTATTTATTTTGAAAGGGAGAAGTGGGAGTAGATAGGCTCATCTCTAATAACCTGAAGACAAGTGAGCTTCTCATAATCATAACATATTGCCAATAGCTTCTTCACAAGTTGCTAAGAATACTACTGAATGCTACTGCTTTGAACTCCCACTAAGGTAACAAAATAAAATTGTATTAATGGACTCCCTTTCTCTTCTTCTCTGATTTAAATTTCATTTTTCTGTATTTCGAACAGCAGTGACTTAGTTGTAGTCTTTGCTCCTAACATACTGTTGAGTGGACGAGCAAGCATTTAAACGAAGAGGAGTTTTAAGCTGGAGTTTCCCTCACATTCCAAAAAAATGTCTGTTCACTTTCTTCCATGCCAAGACAATCCAATATCTCTCTTTCCCAATCCCTCCCCTAATCAGGTGGAAAAGCATACTTAAAAAAACAAATTTTGATACCATTTATTTACATTCTAACATCTAGTAAATTCATGGAAATTTAGATAATTTTTAGAAAACGTCTTATGCATGCTTTATATTCCAAACAATCCTACAGGTGACAAAAATTATAGAGAACCTCTATATGAACTACACTACATAAATAGTATGAATAAAATACTGCACAACCTCTATGCTTGAAAATCCATATCCCAAATTTTCTTCTCAGGAATTAAGATAGTTTCAATGAACGCATATAACTGAAGTTTCACCATAATAATTCCCTCCTAACCCACACAAAAGGGGAAGAAATAAAGTTCCATAAAATAACATTCTTCAATTATATAACAAATATCACATTTTTTGACAGTGAATCACAACTTTTCCTAATGAATTCTGAGAGAGAAAAAGTTGAAAACAATTTTTAACTTTCTCAAAGCAAAAAATATTTCACTCTGAAATTACTGGAGTTAAAAAAATGCTAATATTATGGAAATAACATTTTCAAGCATATTTATAATACAATTTTTACCATTACATTATTTAGAGAATACCTGCAAACATTGTGAAAACCAGACATCTCTTTTCTAAAATTACACTACGAAGGTCAACACAATTTTTTCCGAATATCTCTCTTGTCACTTCATCTTATCTGTCTTTGAAAAGATCTCGATATACCAGTCTCAACAAAAAGGAATGTATTGAAGATTCAGGTGTGGAATAATTAAACTGGTACTCTCCCATTCATTTAAAGGAAGGTGTTTTATAAGATCTCAAATTGGAACAATCACAAAATTAGATACGATAAAGAATTACTCAAAAATATTTCAATGAGAATGTTATAAGATTCAAATTCTAATATATTATTATTGAACTCAAAATGATCATATGTTAAAAAGTTATTTTTAACAACTCTTTCAGTAATATTTTTTAAAAATGAAATCAACATCAGGTTTTACACGTCATTACACGACAAGTAGAATGTGAAAGTATCTTAATTATATGCATCTAAATTAAATGCCTTTCATGAGAATAATTTCATTCTTGCATTTTTTTAAAACACAAGTTCCACAAAACAATGTTTAAAAATACCGAGACAGATAAAATTGAATAAAAATCCTGTTAGAAAAAAAAAACTGTCCTGTCATTCCCAAAACAAAGGAAAAAGCACAATATATAAGAAAGATCATTGAATTCTCTAATCTGAAGACATATATAGCTAACCAACAAGGGTCTTATGTAATCTTACTTATTCATAATATTCTACATTAATTTAGCATGCATACATTTTTTTAAATTCAGTTTGAATTAAAGAGTTGTAATAAACTGACATATTTAAATCCTGTCATGCAAATAAATCATTAAATTCAGACTATTAATCTAAATGAACTGTTTGTTAAAAATGTTAAGTCAGAAGTGACATATCTTAATATTTTTATTTTAAATAGTCATAAAATAAGATAAAATAATTCAACTTCTACCTTCCACCTCGTGATCAGTCTTGCAGTTTCTTGAAGGGCTCAATACCAAAACAAACCAGTGAAAAACTTTCTCTAAATGAAATATAAAATGTCATCCTCACACAGTTTAAAGAAAATTTTTCAACTTACATTTGTGCCCCTATTCCACTTACCTGTAAATGATTTTTACGTAAAAAATATGGTATTGCCTGAGTACATTACCTTTCTGTCGGGATAACCACTTTGACAACAGCCTGGCATAAAATCTGTGAGGAGAGCAGCAGCAACATCAAAACATGCCCTCTAACATGTCCCTAACATAACCAATGCATATGTGGCCTTTTTCAGGGAAAGACATAGGTAACAAAGATTTCAACACAATATATTTAATAGATAGTATGTTGAGAGTTTCAGAACAAAAGCTCAGTCAGATTGTAATGATTTAATTTAGCTCAATCTCACCACAAACAAGACCACAAATGCTCCAAATTTCAAAGATAATTGTCAATTTAAATAAAAAATGTGGATTGTCCCCCACGATAAAAACCCTTCTTCAGTGACATTTCTTAAGCACAAAGCAAAATAAAACAAAGTAGCCGAAACATTAACACATCCCTTGAAGCTTCGAAATACAACCATACAGTGATACAAACTTCTCAGTTAACATTACTTCCTTGCCCAAATGAAGTTTTACAATATTTAAACTTAAGAAAGAAAATCCAAAAGTATATTGCACCCTTCATGGAAAGAGTGAATTTAAATTTCTGATACTGTCTATTTTATTTCTCTGATAATAATGCATCAAAAACAATATTGCAACACTTTGTTTATTGTCATATCCAAGAGTATACCACGAGTTGAAGTTTTTGATAAATAAAAATACAAATAAAACAACACGAAACAAGTTATTTCAAACCAAGAATTCCCCACAATCACATAGAACTACATTTATGCACTGACAATATTAAGAACAGACAAGTAGACCAGTTAGTATGAATATACATTGAATGTACAATATTAAGTAAACAAATTACCTTGTCCATTTCCACTTTCTCATCTGATTCAGTTGGGTAAGGGTCATTTGGATGTAAATGTTGAACCTACAACAAGTTACTTGTACATAATACAGAGAAATAATTTCAATAGCATAACAAAGACCACAAGACAAGTTGTAAAGATAATCATTATTATTTGAATAAAGCATAACATAGCAAACCTTATGTTTGTCCCGCTTATTGGGTTGAGCATTAAAAGGCAACCCTGATGGAGGAGGAGGCATAGTCAATTCCAACATTGCTGGTGGAATATAAATTGGATGAGGTGGAATAGGTACAGCTTTGCCCCAGCCTAGCTTCATTTCATAGGACATAACATCTTTACCTAAATTTCCAAAACATTTTAACATTGAAATTGATAAAAATATAGATGTAAAATAACATATAATTTACTCATAACTAGAAGAGTAATAACCATTGAGAAACTTAAGAGCCCTTTCCCCATCTTTCCTATTCATAAATGCAACAAATCCACAATTGCGGCCCCGAGCCTTTTCTTCATCAGAGCGCGGCCACATAATTTTAATGCTAGCAAGAGGCCCATATCGACCAAATACTTCCATCAATTGTTGCTCAGTAATCTGTAAAGTGTACAGGAAAATAATACTATACAATAGATTTAAAAGAATTATATAACACATACAATATCCTTTCAAAATATTTCCAGTTCAATTTCTCTCCAAGAATACTTTCTAAGACAGGACACAATGTTCCAAAACCAAGAATATTATTCAATATCTCAAAAATTGTTATCAATCAACAGCTTCCAACAGATGAATACTTCTGCATTATACAATGCTAAATTTTCCACAGGAATTAATAATAAAGGATAGTATATAGTGTAAAACTCACCTTTGGGTTGAGATTTCCTAAATATAGATTTGTTGTAGTAGGATCACCGTTATCATATGAACCATACTTTGACTCGTCCACAGGTGCTTCAAAACATAATGTACCGTCATCATAACATATTCAAAAAAATAAGAAAAATAAAACATTTTTCCCATAGAATTATTTGTTAACATACACACCTGTTTTTAAAGTTTGGACATCTTCAAATGTCTTTACCATCCCTTTATACTTATGGCGTTCTTCACGCTCTTCTTGAATTCTATAAAATCACAACATTTTACTTAATTGGAACACAAAAAAGATCAATTCCACCACACAGGTTACACAATAATCAAAATGATAGTATCACAAGGAGTTTCCAAATGAAGAAATTTGTCAAAGAAATAAATCAGGACATTTAAAATTCTCCTACTTGGCAATTTGCTCTACAATCTATGGTGATAGGACAGTACCCTCAGAGGTAATAATATTTTGAGGAAAGATTGAAATCAGCTTTATTCCAACAAATTTGATGCAATAGAGGAGACAGGGAATAGGAGATTTAAAATCCAATTTCAGCTTAGACGTACAATTTTAATTCTTCTTTGAAGAGCTCCAAATTACTCTTCCTTTTCTCCTTTTCACGTTTTTTGCCAGGTCTCTCAGGCTTACGATCACTGAGAAGTTTAGCATATTCTTGAGCTCTCTCAGCAGTTGCATTCTTATCAACTATATCTCCAATTCGTGATTGAGGTTTGTATAATTTCCCTTTTTCACGAGTATCTTCCTCTACATTAACACAATTATAAACACACAAATAAAATACATTCTCAATTATTAGGTTATACTAAAAACAATATACTCTGAGAACCAATGAGTTATCCCAATCTAAATGTTAGCACCCAAGATAAAGACAAATCTCCATAAGTGAATTTAAGTATAGACTAACTTTAAAAAGGACACAGCAGAGCTTCACTAATTAGCTACATAACTAATTAACATATCAGAAAGTAAGGCGAATCATTTACTCCACCATCATCAGTTTGTAAAATAAGAGCAGTCACTGATTTAAAGGAATTATTCTGGGTCACTGGGTGCACTACTTGTTTATTATCATTCAATCATTATCTGAGCTGATACGTTCAAGCCGCAGATATGTGGTTTCATCATCATAGACTTCACATTAGAAACATCTTCACGAGTTTAAGAAAGTAATGTGCACAAAATAAACAATTATTAACACCTACTGTCTGTGATAAAAAAAAGTATGATAGCATTACTTGTATTTGGCATTGATAAATAAATTTACATATTCACTTTTAAATGAACTTCCCTTTGGAGAATAATGAAGATTTGTTCTTCTATCGTAAAACATATATGCTCTCAGAATAATAGATATCAATCATCAGAAAGTCACATACGTCTTCGTCCTGCATCGTATGTACCAGCCTTCACCCAAACCTTCCCAGCTTTACTTGGGGTCTCTTGAAATGTAGCCACAAATTCTTCAAAGGCCTATGACAACAGATTTTTTAATATATATTCTGAGAGGAATTACAAAATGCCAGATGGTAAGCATGTGTCTTACTTCACTTAGCACATTATCAAAAGTGAAGATCAACCCACACTTAGAGAATTCTACTGTGATAACATCAATATACCTGAGCAGCAGCTTCTTCTTGTTCTTTCTTGCGTTGTTCTTCTAGTTCCTTCTTTGACAACTGCCTCTTTCCCATGGTTCCAATTGAAAATGCCTTTAATTTCTGCTCAGAAATTTGCTAGTGAAATAAAAAAACACTCATAACCAGGATGAATGAAAAGTATAATATTTTAAAGAATTTATTCATTCCATTCACTAAAAATCCTATCAACATTATTTTCAAACCTTCATTAAAGCTTTATCAGCCATATCCAGTGAATTACTGGTGATTTAAGGTTCACAAAAATAAGTCAGGATTCCAGAGTTTATGCATTTAATACATTACAACGTTTGTTAAGCTCTTTAAATTATTTCAACTAGCACAGTAAAAAAGCTTCAAGGGAGATATCACATAAATCCACCGAGTTTTCGCCCATCAGAAAATTCAGATCGCCTGCAGAAAGCAAGAAAGCAAAATACACGCCATTTCAATGACATTGAATATTTCTCTACGTAGAAAACCACTCACAAGAATTGAAGGAACTGAACAAGAGTGTTCAATATTTCTATTCACAAACAGTAAAACTATATTCCATAGATCACAAAACACATATCAGGGTTAGAAAAGGCCAGTAACCTGGTCCACGTTCTCTAAACAATTTTTCAACATACTCACCGCCCTGAATCTCGTACCTCGTACATGCACAATTTCATCAATGCTTCCCCTTTAATTCTCCCAATATATCCACAGATAGCGCCCCAAATATCGTTCCTATCAACAAAGCACAAGATAGTCGGTGCTGCAAAATATAGTATTACTTTCAGCCGCTGGAAACGCTATTTAACTTGAAATTAAAGAATATGATCTGGATGCAGAAGAATTACAATCAATCAACTACATTGTGGAAAACGGTATCATGGTGAAACATGAACATTCGATTCCTAGTAAATTTTAGCCCGCTGCTATTTAGTTCTTTTTTCAGTGAGATTTCGTACAACATATAAATGAATAAAAAGCACCTCAACTAATTTTTAGCGCCTTTTATTACGTGATATATTCGATTTTTTGGCAAACATCTAACAATAGATATCAGATATGTATACTATTGTGGAATTAAAAATATTTTTATTTTCCAGCGGATTGAGATCACAGTTTTTAAGCGCTGAGATGCACTGGTAGAGACATTAATTTGGAGAGAGTTGAGAGAGACTATTAGCCATGTTCACAAATTCAGAACACGTATTTTCTCATAACAGCTATATTTACTACGAACAAGTTCTCATAGCCCCTATAGCACCAGCTGTCACTCGATGCTCACCTCTCATTGGAGAAATAGGATGAAAGGAAGGGAGACAAGACAATCACGTGAATAACTTCAGCTGATTGAAACGACTACGAGAATTTCTGCATAATATTTACCGGAAATTTGAGAAATTTCGGATTATTTTTCCTCCCTTTTTCGTGTAGCGTGTTTGAGAGAGTATTTTACAAGAAGTTTGAGAGTGTACTTTTAGGACTGGGACCACTTCTACAAGAGGGGCTTCCGGCGACGCAAGCTGACTGTAGGAAAGGAAAAAGCCGCTTTAACAAATAGAGTTAAATATAAATAGAGGCAACCATCTCTGCTGCAGATTTTCCGTCATAACATGAGAGAAGGTACAGAGAGATGTCGTCCTCTCGCTCGCACATCCGCTTGGAGGGGTTAAGGTAGTACTGCGACACCGCTTCCGACGGACCAATTTAACATTATGGTAATATCCTAACCTTTTTCTTCGTATATTCTTCCGCAAATGCTGCTACATCCACCATCGCCTCCAACTTCACACTTCAACAGATTTTCTTAAAACGGAATCGCCGGGACAAACAAACCTAAAATCGCCGACTGTGACCGAACAATTGTTTATAATCGTTCATGGCTCGCGACAGCGAGCCACATTATAATTATTATACCCTAACTTACTAATATAACCGGTGGTGGAGAGAAAAAAATAGTGTGGAACAATAGTTCTTTAGAATTACCGTAAATATGAAGAGCAAAGAATACAACTTATATTTTCAAAATCGCAATAATAATTGTAGTTATATGGCGTCAATGTTTTTTTAAACCTTGATGTTACCATATTAATATATTTGACCGAACAAAATTGAGAGGTGAGGGGTGCTTTGGTAAGCTAAGCCCCACTATGGAGTGTCAATTGTAACAAAACTTAGTTAATTAAATAAAGGGGAAATAGGGCAGTAGTCAACACTCACCTGAAAAATATACCCTGGCTAGCTCGTACCAATTAAAATCCTAAGTAGGTTCGTATTTATTTATCTAAGTGAAATACACACACTGGGGTTCCTTATAAGAAGGAAAACGCATTAAATAAACTTGATGTAATTATTTATTTACACTGGTACATTTTATCTACAAATAACATGCTTCACAGTCCCCAAAATCACATTTTATCCCCCAAAATATTACAACATTGTTATACTCTTTACAAAGAAACCCTTCTAGACTTAAACATTATCAAATTATTCCAAAAGATTATTTTATATTTAGAACAGAACCATTAACATCGCTCATTTCCTTTACGTCCTTTCTTAATTAATTAACATCACAAAAACAAAAGTTCTGAGCATGAACCTTCACTCATGTCGGTCGAAGCACTAAATCTTCTCGCTGCTGCTTAAATACTAACGTTGGTCGCAGCCAACATAACAATTACCTTTCCAACATATGTGCAAAACAGTATATGATGTAGGCGCTGGTTGGAATAACATTGAAAGTATTTGGCTGGAGCGGTGACCTCGTTCACCTCTCATCTGGTAATTCATTCAGTCGTTCTGCGGTCACCGCGCCATTCAGAAGTTCCCGCTCTTTCTAGGAATTGCTGCGCCTCACCATTGGTCACGAAAGTTCTTTAACGTCAATGTTTCTCGTAACTTGCCGAGATACGATTTAAATGTCGAACGCCGTCTCTCATCAGCGAACAAAGTAACACGTTGCGTTTCCGACTCGTTCTTGGAGAATTTAGAAATGTAGAAGTTTTATCAACTTCATACAATTAAAATAAGTTTCAAGTTGTCCCTTAATCACAACTTGAACTTGAAAAACATTAAGACCTAATGGTCTGAAATTTCAAAGTCCGACATCTCCTAATGGTCGAAAAGTCTTGTCTAAAAAGTGATCTGAGAATGATCGATCGAATGATTAAATGCCTCGGAAAGATCTCGGAGCGTCTCTGCACGAGAATAAATGGACTCATCTCCCCTCTGTTCCTCCGACGCTTGCTCACGTGCTCTGTTTTAAAAAAAACCTCTCTACTGGTAAGTTTTCTATTGACGAGTCGTATTCCCGGCCAATCGACAAGCAACTTGTTTGAAAATTTCCACACTTCAACGGCACTCTTCTTTTCAACCGTTTACTGAGTGTTCTTAACCAGACGTTTTTTTTACAACAAATCGATACTGAATTTATGGAATGTTCTAAATTTCAACTGACACATCCGTCCATTTAAAGATGTCCGTCCTTTCTCCTACATTTCGGCAATGCTCGCCAACCGTCTCTAAACCGCTGGACGCTATCCTTTGATAATTCTACAAGCTAAAGGTGTGCCTACTTACACCCCGCCTTCTTTCGTCGTCCTTTTAACTCTTAAAATCTGTCTCTCTCTTCTCCCACGATCTGCGTCTTTCTTGCCGCTGCGCGTTAGAACTCGCTGACGCTGACCTTTCAAAATGTCGAGTAATTTTCCGTTTCTTGCCAGTTTCACTCCCGACGATTTTAAACGGAACACAATTAAAAACTGTTACGAATACAAAATTCTTAGGTCTCCATATTCAAGACAAGCTCATATCGAATTGTCACGTTGACAATCTTAATTCCCAATTAAGCTAATTGTGTTACGCATTCCGAATCTTAGTTAACGTAGTTAGTCCACGTATTTCCCGTTGCGAATATTTTGCATACGTTTACTCCCTTTTACGTTACGGCATTACCTTCTGCGGTAATTCCGGTCAGAGTATTCAAACTTTCAGAATTCAGAAGAGGATAATTCGGATAATTTGTAAATCTCACCCCCGAAACTCTTGTAAACCTTTGTTCAAGGAATTAAATATCTTAACACTTCCCTGCATTTATATTTATGAAACGGTCGTGTTTGTTAAGACCGAATTACTGAAGTGCCACCCTTGCTTTATACGAAACAGTCTCGTTCACGAACACTATACACGCAATAGTAGTAATATTCATCGCCCTAGAGTGTCAACCACTCTTTGCCAAAA
>NNCF01126656.1:766941-790209 GCA_002313205.1 Laupala kohalensis | reverse complement strand
AGAGGAAGGAAAGTCTTCCGACTCAATAGAAATTTAAAACGAAGGCAGCGGTCGCATCTGGTATGGCGAAGACCCACTGTCGGCTCTTTGGTGTCGAAAGAAATTTACAACTTTTTAGAAATAGCAAGTTAGCGAGGGGGTGCGGAAAGCGACCCAACCCGACCGCAATAACCCCAGATGTGCGAAGGGTAGATACAAGAGCCAACTTGTCCGTAAAATCGTTGGGAGTAAACCATCGTTGCAAGAAAACGTTAGAAATTATTTGAAGTCGTTTAAAATTTCCCAATCAGAATCTAGGCGTAAGAAGGGGGAATCGTTTTGGCATTGGATGTTTCGGTCACGTGGAATTCAAATTTTGTAAGATCTGGAAGGGAAAAATGAGTAGAAGGTGGGGAGTAAGACCATTTAAGAAATGGAAAATGAAATTTCGCTCATATAGCTCAGATTTTTTTTTCCGCACAGCTAACATCAGTAACATCGTTCACGCTCGTAGCTGGTAGCTTCGACGCGGCTGTCATTGCTCAGCTCACATTGCTTAGATTTTTGAGTCAGCTTAGATTTTTCGCTCGGGTCACAGCGCTGAGACTTTTTTTTGACATCGCTCGCATCAGTCATTTCGCGTAGCTCAGATATTAGATTTTCGCAATCAGCTCACATCGCTGAGATAGATTTTTCGCTCAGTTCAGATATTTTTAGCTCGAGTCGAGCGTTCGGTGATTTTTTGATCGAGACAATTTAATGAGTTGATCTCGATCCGAGCCGCGGACGAACTATTTTCGGGTGGTCATTCGGACGAACGAGGCTATGCTGACACTGCGATCGGAGGGGCCGAGTTCGCAGAGAAGGATTGGAGCAACTTCCGGTAGTCGTCGTTGATTGACACCGTCAGCGATCGCCGAGATTGGAGCCTAGCTGACCATTGCGAGGTCTGCCCTGGTTGGTCATCATGAGAGGTATTTTACGACGGTTGGTGATGGTTAAACCGACGTCGAATTGCGCTTGCGCGTAATGAACCAACTGGCATAAATTATAAAAAAGGGACTTGAACTATGGACTAAATAAGTGCCAAGACAGATTTAGTTGTTGATAAAATTATGCCATGGTTACTCAGTGGATTGCTATTGTTGAGAGGGAGATTTAATTGTTGGTAAGATAAATACACTGGTTAAATCCAGTGTATTTTAGTTTTTTGGAGGGAAAGATGTCCTTTAGGTGGTAGTGTTTATGTTCTTATTTGTCCACCATTTGTGTTTGTTTCTTTTGGGGGAAAACAACACGAGTGGTTTCGTTATAATTGAAAAGGTAATTAAATTAAATGGATTTATTTCGTCAGTAACCTTTTCCTTAAGTGGAACCATTGCATTGTCCTTTCCTTCATTAAAAAATCGAACCCAGAAGTTATTGTGGAACCCTGAGATAAAATAGTCGAGGAGCTCAAAATTTAAATTCAGTATAATTTTTTAACCACCAAGTTTCGTTCTGCCACTATATATAATATATATATATATTACAAAAAAGGGATTTATTTATATAATATATATATAAATAAAATGCAGGAGAGTTTTAGAGGGTATGGCGAGTCATTCTTTGTGTCCCACACACGGGGAGAGCCATGTTGGCTCTTCTTAATGCTTAACAGCTTTTGCTACTTCCAAAAGATGACAGGTTGACAAGTCATTTCCAAGGCAAATGTGGAAAGACCGTCCAGATAGGCACCTCTCCCATAACAAAGGAAAACGGCCTCGAAAACCCTACGAATGATGTGTGCGTAGGATTCTGTACCTCGCGTTGACATAGACCTTCTCCAGGTCAAAGAAAATGGCCTCTTGGTGTTCTCTCAACACAAATGCTGACAACGAAACACGGCGATTGATTATCCACCGCTGTTTTCTGAAACAACGTAGGATATACGTCAGATTTCTCGTATCCAGAGATTTCTCTCTCCCCATCAGAATGTGGACCCACTCACTTCGACGTTCAGTGGAATGTTCGATCACATGTGCATTGTTTGCAGCAATGGCATGGCTACATATAAGTATTGTAATTACAATAAGTAAAATAAATTTTCAAAAATTTATTCATGGACACATCATTCATTCAACACACCATTACCGTGGTCCCACATGCAAATCAACTTTCTTCAGACTATATTTTGAAACTTTGTCCTATATTACTCTCATATAACGATAATTAAATTAACGTCTAATTTTACGAAGAAAAATTTTGGCAGTTTATGGGTTGTTAGTAGCACCACATTCGACATCACTGGCTTCTCTTCCACACATATTATAGAAGGTAATATGTTTCCCAACAATCTGTAATCTTCCCCTTCTTGAAAAGATGCCACATCCTTGTAAACACGAGACACAGGCAGTGGGCTACGGGAATTTGTGTGCAGTGTATTTCTCTTGTATGAGAAATGCCATACTCAGAGGACTCAATCGTTTCTGGTGGTATTTGCCCCAGAACTCTCCCTAAGGAACAAGGTACGAGCTTCGAATAGCTATTCCACGAAGTATCAAAGGTGACTATTTTATTGGTGGTCGGTTGCATTTTGAGGGAAAAATTGGCAAGGGATAGGGTCTTGTGCATAAGAACCAGAACCACAGAAGCAAGTTCTTTATATGTAACAATAATTTTGAAACAAAATTCAAGGAATCAATGAAATCTTGGATTTACTTCCCAGGGAAGGATGTCAGACAATGTAATACAGAGCGTGTTGTTATAGTGGGAACAGGGGTAGTAGGAGAGATGTTTTTAACAAAGACAAAATATGACTACTTGAACAATGTAAAAAGGTAGCTGCCTAATTGTTATTCAGTTAATTAATGGTTTTTATACTTTGGTTGCTTTTAAGAAGCAGCATATTTCTTAATAAGCAATATATTTGAACATTTTATAATTACAATTATTTCATAAATTGTAGCACAAAGATTTTGCCAATTCTTCATCTTCTCCTTTTACCCTTTTGTTTTTTCTTTGAATGTCTCTTTTCTGCCCTTTCCTTTTTTGCACGCATTTTCAGAATTTGTTCAGGTCTCTTCAATTCTGACTTAATATTTTCCTGCTTCTTTTCATTGTGCCGTCCCCAGTGAGTTTTAGGAAATCTTCTCTTGAGAAAAGCTTTAAACAAAAAGGAACACAATATAAATGAAAAGAACATAAGATACATGATTTTTGCAAGTTATAACCATTTTTGTTTCCGTGCAGGTTTTTCTCGCGGCACATATTGAAAGCTGTAATACCACCTAATGTTGTGTGTGTTCATTATTAGTTCTTGGATTGCAAAAAAAAAATGGCTAACTTTAAAAGATTTTGGAGATTATTAGTAAATTATAAGACAAAATAATTAATTCATGTCACACTTTGTCATAATTTTAAGCACTAGTTAGAAACGCTTTAACCCAGGGAGCTAGTGGGTTTTCCAACCGCTTATATTTGAAAGTAGCTATTTATAGTGAAAAAAAAGTGTGTCTTTAGTTTAAGGCTTGTAAAATTGTATTGGTTAAAGACGTTGGTAAAGAAATTATCACAATTTCATAACATATCATAATATAACATTAAAAATATATCCCTTATAATTGTATTTGAAACTCTTACAGATGTTTCCGGAAAAAAGAACTTTTAAGTATTATTCTTTAATGTAATGTGGAATCATTTGTCACCCAAAACAGTTGCTAACAACATAAAAAAGTCTCTAGTTTCAACAGAAAAATATTTACATTGCTCTCAAATGAGACTGTATACCTACAAAAGTTGAATATCTTGCTCTAAAAGACTTATTAAGGAAATGCAAGAGTTTTCTAGCAGCATTACTAGGAAATGTCTAATGATCAAACATAGAACACAAGCCCAGTTTGTGATGCAACATTTCATAATGTACTGGCACCACAAGACCACCAGATGTTTCTAACACAGAATGAAAGCATCAAATAATGTTTTCAAAGGAAATGTCTATTCTGTTGTTCGAATGTTTCATTCGTGTTGCTGATATGGAGTGTGATTAGCTTCGAGAACACAGAAATTTCTCTATGCCTTCTGTTGCAATCGTTGTGTTATAAACACAGGTGCAAACATGTTACCAAAAATGATCTTAACTAATTTTTCAAAACTTAAGCAATAGTAAGTGTAATGGATGCTTCAAAACAATGTAAATTAATGAACATAATCTTGATATGTATAAATTTCTTCCATGTACCTTACGTGTGGAGAAGATTTGTGATTACTTTAGGTCTGTGTGGAAATGGCTGTAATAGGCGAATGGGTGGTGTAATGATTAACACCCCTGCAATCAAAGCATGAGTCCCAGGTTCGATACCTGTCTCGTCGCCATTTTCAACTGACCAAAAGTTATCACATAATCTTGATAATTCCCCAACAAAATTTTCACCTTTTGTTTCTCAATTACGAAACCAATAGCCCATTAAATTTAACTTGGTTCCTAAATAAAACATGAAATTTAGCCGAAGTAGCAATTAAATGTCTTTCAATTTTTACCCAATGCAGTAAGTACTCAATTTTTTATACCTTTCTTGGTGTCAGGCATAGCTTCATCACTTTCCTCACCACTATCTTGTTGATCAATTTTGTTCTTTTCTTTCCATTCCGCAAATTTATCAGTTTTGTAAGAAGCACGAATCCAAACACCAGACTCTGTTCTTATCTTTCCCTCCTTGGAATTCTAAAAGCAAAAGGAGAAAATCCTTAACATCAGGAAATACATACGCCATAATGGACAAATTTAAATTTTGTTTTAAAAGATATACATACTGGATTGTATGTAACAAACTTCTTTTTCTTGCGATCCCATTTCATTAGATTCTTTTTCAGCATCATACCACTTTCATTATCAGCAGTTAAGTCAAAAGTTATTTTCCTTGCTTCATTATGGAAACTATTCACGGATAGACTGAAAAAATTAAATTATTCAATTGATATCAGGAAATAATGCACATAACTGCTAAATGCTGGCCTTAAGGAAACATTATGCCAATAAACATTTACCCTTGCTCAGTACAATGGTCCAATGGTTGATATGGGATAAAATTTTCCTCATCTATAAAACTCCTGCACTTCTTCTTTTTCCTGGGTGTAATAGAATCTTCAGAGGATTCTACATCAATTTTTACTGTACTTTTAGGGAGATGCGACTGGAACGCTAAGAAAGATAGTTGGTAAATATTATGAAAGCGTGACTTTCCATGACATTGAGAAATTAATAAAATTTATGCAATTTCTATATCTCAATTCAATATTTTGTTCAAAAACAACAATACCATCAAACAATTTTCTGGATTTAAATTAGGAGAAGAAATCCTTTCCCATTTATGATTTTGTCTTTCCGAAGAAATATCAAAATATTCTCAGAAAGGAAATTTTTTTACTTGTTCATGACTATCAATTATTATTAATCAATATCTTGAAATGGTCTACAAGTTATTGTTGGCGTCAATTACATTCCACCCAACTCATTCCCAGACTACAATAATAAATTTATTAATGATTTTCATTGTTTGTTGAGTGGCATTATTTGCTAGACAAATTTGGATTGTATTTTATTTTGGAGATTTTAATATACAAGGTTATCAATACAATTTTGTTCATCATAACTTAACTGCTACAGGTTTTCATAATGATATTAACTTCTGTGAAGCTGCTTATCCTATGTGTAGATGCATCGTGGCAACAGTGTCAGCGTGATTGTTCATCACCAAGTCATCCCGGGTTCGATACCCGGGCAGGGCAAGATAAAATTTGTAGCTTTTCATATCTATGTCTCAGTTTAAATAGCTGTGACATATGAAGAATCCATCCTCTGCAGCTAACAACCGTAGTTCTAATACCAGATACAGCAATCTAGATTCTATCTAGACGCTGTTCCCCAAAAAGGTACGATGTGTCTAGTAAGCAAACTCTTACAGAAATGAGCCTTACTAACACACATCATCGTGGTCCTTCATTGGCCAAAACGAAAATTAATAAACAAATAAATACATATTTATATAGTTTTCAACAATATTTGTAACTAGCTGAATACCCGGCTTTGCACGGGTTAGGGAGAAACAATAATATAAATATACTACATAAATAAAAACAACAAATTATAAAGCACAATAATACACTACTTCATACAAATTTAAGAATCTTCTTTATTTAACACCTGTTTATAAACTACATTTTTTGTTTCATATCCAGGAGAAAGAATATATAAATTTTTAGGCGAACCTACTCTGGAGCAAGCAACATAAAGTTGCCCGTGTCTAAAACATGGCGATCTTAGATCAACACCACAAAACTTTAAAGACTGTCCCTGTGATTTATTAATGGTAATTGAAAAAGCTAGCCGGACTGGAAACTGTAATCTTTTAAAGTTGAAGGGAAGATCAGTTGGGATTAGAGGTATCCGTGGAATAAAAATTATTTCACCTTTTCCTTTTCCAGTTAAAATGACTGCCTGGATTATATTTTTCATTAATTTTGTCACACACAATCGTGTCCCATTGCAGAGTTTTGGTGGATCTAAATTTCGCAATAAAATGATTGGAGATCCTACTTTAAGTATAAGGCGATGTTGTGGCAATCCAGCTGGATCAAGTGAATTTAGGAATTCCGTTGGATAATTGACGGCTTCGTCAGCATCCACTACGGTATCAACCGATTTATATTCAATCACGTCTCCTGGCAGCATGGCTAGTATCTCCTTGTTAATTACATTAACATCATCGTTCTTAGGAGCAAGAATGGCTCTTTCTCGCAACCATTCTAAATTTTTATAATTTTGATTAACGTTAGGATAGACTGCTTGTATCATATCGCGGACAGTTTTCACCGATACACATAAATCTGATGACAATTTTATCATACCAGATGCTTCAATAACTAATCTATCTTCTCCAATCTCCAAAAGTTTATTTGCAAAATTTTGAGCATTCCCATCTCTTAAGAGGATTCGCATGTTTTGTTTAAGGCTAATTTCTTGGACATGATTCCATAGAACAGAATGTTTTAAACAGGCATAAATTTCATCGGCTGGAGTCGATTTTGGAATGACAGGCAGAGTTTGACGGAAGTCTCCACACAGGAGTACCAGAGCTCCTCCCATTAAACTGCAGTTTCCTCTAAGATCTTTAAGTGTTGCGTTGAGGGCCTCAAGAGATTTTTTATGAGCCATCGTACACTCATCCCATACTATCAATTTACATTCTATAAGAACTTGTGCCTGGCCGCTTGTTTTATTTATATGACATGTGGGATTTTCTTGTCGGGAAATATTAAGTGGCAACTTAAGGGCAGAGTGGGCTGTTCTTCCTCCTTCCATTAATGTCGCTGCAATACCTGAAGATGCAACGGCTAGAGCAATTTCTCCATGAACCCTGATTTCAGCGAGAACTAAATTAATTAAAAATGTTTTTCCCGTGCCACCAGCAGCATCAAGAAAAATGATTCCTCCTTCTTGTTTATCTACTTGATCCATTATTGTTTCGTACGCGAATTTCTGATCTTCATTAAGAAGTGGCTTTTTATCCGCGATGTATGCTTCTAAGTCTAAGACATTGTAGCTAGTTTCACGTATATAATCTGGATAAAATATACCCTCTTGATGTTGTACAGGTGCAAAAAGACCGAGTTCCACTAAAGTCTAGTTAACCATGGTAATACACTTTTACTCCAAAATAATCAAAGTTTTATTAAAAATGTCGGAGTTAAACGTAATATCCAATGTAGGATTTTCACTTCGAACTTTAGCCAGTATATCCTCACTCATTGATTCTTTATATTTTTCCCATAATGTTTTTGGGTTAGATGGATTACAGGAGGTTATTATGATGGCAAACAAAATTCGGATTTGTCCTGGAAGAGAAATCAAACTGGCCTCTCGCAATGAGTCATCCCAGTGTTGATCTCCTTCTAGCAACCCTAAATTCTGGCAAGCTTCTCTGAATGTCTCACATATTTCTCCGTTTACCGTTCTTAATTCTGCAAATGAGCGAGGTCCTCTAATGGTATGTAGAAGCATTCTTAAAAAATAACATTCGGCGTTGTTAGGATGGACTGTGTAGACTCGGCCCAATGTGTCTCATGAATAAATATTATGCTCAGGATCAAAGTTGCCCATTTTTCTTCTACAAAAGACTTTCCTTGATGTATTCCACGTATAATATCTCGGCAATTCTGAATACAATAGTGTTCTTGCAAAAGTATTCTGCTGGCATAGTTGGAAAAATGCTGTTAAAGTTGTGTTTGGCGGCTGATCTATCACTCTTGCGGCACTATCAGTTGAGAAGTATACTCCTTGACCGTTTTCTAAATGAATGCCAAGGTGAACCACAGTAGGATACCGTTCATGAATTGAAAATCCGAAGATTCGCCAAACAGCTTCGTTGCTACTGACGTATCTTCCCAACTGATAACGCTTTACTTCATTGTTGGTGTCTTCATTGCCTACACCAAAAACTGCCATATCAGAACCTTTATTAACATATTTGCAGATATACTTAATAGATTTGACACTATTGCAGTATTCTACGTTAATATGTGCGTTAAACATTTTTGATAATAATGGAGAATATGGTACAATCCAACTGTTATCCACGTCTATTTCCACGTTGCTTCGCGTCCTCAGTATTGCCGTAAAACCTCCATTTTCTGGAGCTCGCAGTCTATATAAAGGATAGCCGTGGTTTCCTGTTTGTGTATCTTTAATTAATTTTCGAGGATAGTTTTTGGTGCATTTCCCATCTTTCATACATGGCGAGTTCCGATTTATATTTCCACATGGTCCATGGATCATATTTTTAGTTACCACAGCGTATAAATCAGGATCTTCTTCTTGGTTAGGAAGTTCAGCAGATATAATAGCGTCGATTTCTGTTGGTTGAATCTTCCTTTTCAACCAAAATAAATTATGTGAATGTGGTAAACCTCGTTTCTGCCATTCAATGGTGTACATCCAGCATCTCACCTCTCCAAAGATGTGACCTTTTGTTATAATATTAATGAATTTTTGTTGCTTTTGTTTAAAAACTCTCGCAATTAAATCGTGGCGATCACTGGATGACTGACCGTTGATTAGCATTTCTTTAATCTCTGACCAAATCGGGTTGCAGGTAAACGTAATAAACAAATCTGGTCTCCCGTATGTCCTTACATAGGTCATTGCATCTTGTGTGTACTCATGCATGTGTCTAGGACTGCCCGTAAACGTCGCTGGCAAAATAACCAAAGTGCCCAGATTCTCAATATTTCCGTCATTTGCTACCGCATCTCTTAGGTGAATATATTGGTCCACTCTTAATTTTTTTTGATTCGAACGAATAAACTGAAGACGTTCACTTTCAATCTTTACATACATATCCACGATAAATTGATGGAATAATTGTCTGCAATTTATCACGTGGTTGTGTTTAGTACCTCGTATCATTAGACGGTAAGCATAATAATCCATAGCAGATACCTTTGCACTTGTTGGAATACCTGTTGTTGGATTAACTTGCCTCAGATTGAAATGATACCCATCTTCACCATAAGGAAATAAAATAGGATATTGTAGAGCATCATACGACCTGTGCGTTTCGCAAATTCGCTGCAATGATCCACTACGTAATTGAAGCACGATATCTCGCTTTTCAAATTCATTACCCGATATCACAACTGCAACTTCATCCACTACAGGAGCGTTGAAGCGCCGTTCATGCTCTCCTGCTGGTTTTCGATCTGCTTTTATAATAATTTTATATGCATCTGTGGGCATATGATCAATTGAAGTTTCAAACGTTTTTATGTAAATATTGTGTGCATGGAACATTTGTTGTAAATCAGATACAATCTCACGTCTTGTTCCTGAATTGTTGGCGCATCTTTGGTCGGTCTCAACTTGGTCGTTTCCAATAAAATATAATTGTAAAAATTTTGGTTGCTGATTAGGCAACGGCAACAACGATCCTGCTTTATGGTATATCTGCCCTTGTACTGTGAAAGTGGATTGAAATCCAGGCTGATTAATAACAGATGTGGCTCCAAATGAGGTCATTTGAAAACATGAGTTGTATTTTCGGATATTACTCAGAAAATGTCTTGACTGTGGTGTATCACCAGTTGTATATTTTAAGAGTTCTTGTGGTAATGGGTCCAGTTGGTTAAGTTTTAATTTACCATTATTGCAGCAAAGACCGGGAGGTTCTGATTTAAACTTTTTGGCTTGGCAATTGCGGCAAATTAAATCCATTTTTCCTATGTTGATACTGGCGTGATGTGCGTAATCTATGTGAGGGTCATAGAATAATGCTTCACACTGTAAATCGGAGTATTCATCAGTTCGTGAACGTCTCGTTCTATCTCTGATTTGTTGCAGCCTGACCTCTCGTTGTTGTTGTGGTTCAGAGGCTCTGGATGTTGCAGCTCGGTTTCGTAGATCATTAAGCCTGACCTCACGTTGTTGTTGTGTTTCAGAGGCTCTGGATGTTGCAGCTCGGTTTCGTAGATCATTAAGCCTGGCCTCACGTTGTTGTTGTGTTTCAGAGGCTCTGGTTTTTGCAGCCCTGTTTCTCATTTCTTGGAGTCTGGCTTCACGGTGTCCTGCTGTTTCTGAATTTCTAGATCTTGCAACTCTTTCACGTATCGTTGCTAATCTTTTATATCTTTCTTCATTACTTTCAATAGCTTTACGTTTTTTTGGAGGCATTGTTAAGCAATGATGTTCAATTGTTTTTGTTTATAATTCTAAATTACCAAGTGTCGGTTAAGTAAGAAAATTCTTTTGTTGTGTTTCTATGACAGCAAAAAAGTAAACAAATTACATACATACATACAAACACTCTCCTTTATATATAAGAAGATATACTTGATTTAGCTTTCACCAACATTGATAAAACTCTTGCAAAGCAAAGTATTCATGTACAATTTTTTAAATTTACCTGAGTCTACTGTCAATAAGATCAAAAACACGAAATATATTTCTCATTGAAAAAATTGTAATTATGCAGATATTAATAAGTCCTTTAAAGAGTGAAATTGCCATGATTTTTTGGTGATGATGATTATGATAATGATGTGACTGTTGACCTTACAGTTATACAATAAATAATGTTCCTGAATATTTAATAGACAAATATGAACATAAAATTCCAATTAAAAATTTCACAAAATGTTTTTCATCTGAATCGATCATAGTAGTTAAATCTAAATAGCAATTTCACAAACTTTATGGTTTCATAATACAAGATCATCTGCTATTAGCTAGAACTACATTACGGATAAGATTTTACCCATATGGCTGAACTATTAATTAGTTCTTTGAAATTGACCAGAAAATATATTGAATACCTATTTCTACTTATTTTACTGAATAATAAACTCTATTGTGTATCACTGACGACAATGATACCACACAAAATACTGACAAGAAACCTCAGACTTAAAAGCCAAGTACCATTTTATATTGCAATTGGGAAATTCAATCTTTTTGTAAATGCAGAGAATGTTGAAAACTGCTAATGAAATGAATCTTGATTTTGGTATTTCATTCTCTCTGTTTGTCAATACAGCTAGGAATGCACTCTTGAATGATTTTAATAATTTTGTTACTATAAGAATTAGTTTTATAAATGTAAAAATAACTATGTTCACTACAAATTGTAAATCAAGCGATTGCCGATAAACATTAAAAAAATCTATATAGAATGATTCTTTTAAGACTGATTTTATTTGAATATTGTTAATAATGGTCAGCAGATTACAAATTAGCGGTTAGGTTGGCTAAAATTACTTTTATGCAATAGAACAAATGAGATTAAATATTCTTGACCTGATTCTATTTCTGAAAATTTTGGTGTAGGGCTAGGGATGGGAGACCTTGTTATTAATATTAATAAACTGCATTGCTTTGTCTATTAAAGTTTCTTATTTTCTTTTGTTTGTTGGTGATCAAAAGGTTTCAAATATATATGAAAATGTTTGCTCCAGTTAGACATTTCAAAAAAATAACACTCTTACTTTGGTAACAAATATATCTAGCTTATATCAGTGGTGTTGAATTAAACACTTGTATTTTAATATCACCAAGTGTTTTAGCAAAACTTTTGGTAAAAGAGTTAGCAAATTACTTACTCATAAAATCAATGGTATCGATGTTATGTGACGTGATACGATATGGATGGTGATAGCTTTATTAAAGAGTCGGATATTATTGTTGACAATATGTTTAATTCTTCTCAACATCTTGTGATTGTGCAAACAACGATTCATTTAATTGTGAGATTTACTACATAATTTCATGGTAAATCTAGTTTTAGGTCTCGATACTTTGTTTTTGTTAATTTATCATCATTGTTCAGTAATTTGGAAACCATCATGTATATGAAATCAGTAAACTAGTAAGAATAAACTGTTCATTTAGTGTGTTGCATTTACAATAGAAACCTACGAAGTTCACCGACCACAACTATAGAGAAATCATATGTACTCAATACAATGCAGTCCATCTTAAGTCTTGAATCAGATCGTGATAGAACTGATTGAAAACTTGCTTCTCAGAAACAGAGTAAAACGATTGACTATATTGGATAGTTAACTGAATTTAGTATTTTTGTACCTAGTTGGCAACATAGAAATATAACAATTATTTCATAATAAAGATGTCATAATTACTTGCGGTTCTACCAGTATAAATACTGTTGTACAAAGAAATTGAAAACAATAATATGCGTTTTTTGCAATCTACATATCATTTGAGTTGTTTGGAAAGAAAGAAATATACTAACTGATACGATGACTGTAATTTGTTGCGTTGACATTGACCTAACCTCAATACCTGCATCACAGAAGCAGACTGAAAACAAAACAAGTATTAATAATCTCAAATGTCTAACCTCAAATCTCAAAAGCTGACCCTGAATGAAAATGAGAAGCTTAGAAATGAGAAAAATGCCTTGACAACTGAGATCCATGAGCTGAAAAATTTGGTTGCGGAACAGGACAGGAATGTTGATCCTTATCCCCATCAGCATGATGGAGAAGAAGCTGAGAAATATGATTCACTCATGTATAAATATAATAATGTTTGGAAGGAAAAGATATTATTGGAGAACTTAAACAAGGTTCTTAAAGATAATGTCAATTTATTGGAATTCAAGATAAAATGCCTCAGTGAGTCTCAAAACTTCTCTAAAACATCACTAGCTCAGATATTAAAAAGTGATAAACCTTCAGCTCCTAAGAACTCTTTAATAGAAACTCTGCTCTGATGATTGAAAAAAGTACTACCAAAATGACTGAAGAACAAATTGTAGCAAAAATTAAATCACTTGATCCTGCCCTTATTGGGATTGGTTTTCGACAATTCAAAACAATTAAAAATAAAGGTGCTGTAAAACTGTGTTGTAATAACAATAGTGAAAATAATAAACTACAACAGAAGATTGAAGATATGTTTGGAGATGAACTAAAAGTAGAAAAAGTAAAATTATTAAATCCTTGTCTCAAGATAATTAATGTTTCTCAAAAATATAATCCAGAGAAGCTAGCCAGCACAATAGTTTCAAAATTATCTTCAGAATCTCCAGATTGAAGTGCAACATGTAAAGGAGGAAACTTGGAAAAACAAATGCACAAATAAAGACTATACTACATTTACAGCATATATTGAAGTGGAACCTAAAACTTTTCATGAATTAATTAAGAGGGAGGAATTGCTATTGGTTTCGAAACATGTAAAGTTTTTGAAGATATTAACCTTAGAAGTCGTTTCTCCTGTAATGGGTATCGGCATAGTGCTAAAAAGTGCCAGTGCCTGAAAAACAAAATCATGCTCAAAATGTGCTGGGGATCATGATACTCGGGATCGTGATAGTAGTAAAAAGAAATGCATAAATTGTGTTACAGCAAGGAAAAAATTTCTGTTTGCCACTATGCCTATGAAACATCTGAGTGTGAATATTTCAAGTAACAAGTGAACAAAGTGAGATCTGAGACCAATTACGCACTACATAATGAACCTGGATCTTGAAACAAATAATTTAAATGTTTTTAGTGGTGACATTGATCTTGTTAACAGCAAATTTATTATTAATGGTATTTCCATTCTACAATTTTTTTTTTTTTTTTTTTTTGTGGGGCTTTAGGGCTCGTCAACAGCGAGGTCATTAGAGCCCTCATTCTACAATTAAATATTAGAAGTATCACATGTAACATAACACTTCTTGAACTATTATTTAAAAAATTACACAGGAAACCTGATTTGAAGCTTGGCTGCTGCATGGTCTACAATTTGTAAGTATTCCAGGCTACATCTATTATAGTAACAACAGTACAATAAATAAGGCAGATAGCATTGTTATTTTTGTTAAGAAAACTTTCCATGTAATAAATGTAATTGGATCTTTTAACAACCTGAAAGCAATTTCTATAATCATAAATACCAATTCTGTTAAGCACATAAAAATTTCAGGCATTTATCATTGTCATGATTATGCAGGTATCAATTTTATTGATGACCTTAATAATTTTCTGATTGCCAATAAGAAATTCAAAAATCATATGATTCTAGATGTAAATATTGATATACTTGAAAACAATAGTGAGAGTGATGAGCATTGCAATAGTTACTTAGAAAAAGGATACATGTCTTATATAAATACAGTTACTAGACTCAATAATCCAGTTTTTTCTGATATTGGTACTTGCATCGATCATGTTTATGCCAAAACTACTGCTGATGTTAGGGTATGTAGGTTATTGTACCAGCTGAATGACCACTTGCCTATTATTGTGAATTTTGGTACCTCAATTACTAAGAATCAAGGAAAAATACCTATAAAAAATTAAACTAAAAGAAATTAGACGAACTCTGTGCTTTGGAGGACTCGTAAATAGTAACTAACACTGCTGACTGTAATCAAGCTCCTGAGCATTTTATAAGTATACTTAAAGCTTTGATTACTCATTCTGAAAAGAAAATGGGCAGGAAACGCAAATCACATAAAGACTGGATTACAGACAGCGGTCTAATATGTTCCTGCAATACTAAAAAAAAATTTATAAAGCCTGGAAACAACATTGCGACATACTTGAATGTAAAGATAGATTTAATACTCATTAAAAATTGCTAAAGAAATTATCAGAACAAACTACCAAATGCTGATTCTACACAAATATGGGATTATGTTAATGAATTTCTAAGCAAGGAAAAAATTGTTATTAATGAACTACAAGTTAATGAAAGTACCATTTCTGATAAAAAATTAATATCTAATCTTTTTAATGAACATTTTAGCAGTGTTGGACAAAGAATTGCAAAGCGATTTGTCACTCCTGAAACTACACAATCTTCCTAAAATCCCTAGTATCTCAAGTTGTATTTGCCTTTTCCCTACGAATCACAGAGAAGTCATAAAGACCATTGAAAATTTGCGCAATAAAGCCGGTGGAATTGAGGGCATAAGTCGCCATACATAGAAGTGTATAAGAAATTCCATTAGTATTCCTATTGTACATATAATTAACCAAATCTATTCGACAGGGATCAGCCCTGAACATTTCTAAAAAGCAGAAGTGGTCCCCCTATTCAAATCTGGTTCTAAGCTAGATAACAACAATTACAGACCCATTTCTCTCGTATCTCATGTAAGTAAGGTTTTTCCTTCTTTTTTTTTTCTTGTAGGACTTTAGAGCTCGTCAACAGCAAAGTCATTAGAGCCCTTTGACACTGTAAATCATGGTAAATTGTTATCTAAATTAGACAGTTATGGAGTAAGAGGAATTGCTCAAGATCTAATAAAAAGTTATTTAACAAATATACATCAGAATGTCAGAATTTGTGATGGGGCAATAGGTAATCAAACTAATTTGGAATGAAGGTGTCCCGCAGGGAACTGTTCTGGAACCACTCTTGTTCATAATATATATAAATGACCTACTTTTTCTACCATATGAAATAATATCATATGCTGATGACACAGTTATTCTCTTTACTGCAGATAGTTGGAATAATACCGAACCTCAAAAGACACAACTCTGAGTGTGATATATTGGTGGATGTACCCTAACAATTTGTCTTTGAACTTTGATAAATCTGTATATATACAATTTGGTAACTAGTGACAGTATAATGCACAAATTGAATATTTCAATCAAATCTGTTCCTTTAAATAGAATTGAATTTACTCGATATTTAGGAATACTAATTTATGAAAATTTAAAATGGGACTTTCAAATTAATAGCACTATTCTGATCCAGGTTTTCAAACTTGACTCCTTACTCTTCTGCTATAATAAGCTAAGAAACAACTTTTTATCCTCTACCAATGTTACTAGGAATAAAAGTATAGCTTTGCCTTGTTGCAAGCTTAAAGTGGGCAAAAAAGTATTTTCCTGCCAAGCCATCATCAAGCACACACACGCCCCCCCACACACACACTTCAGTTAAAATCACTAACAGAATGAATGTCGTTGACCAGTAATAAAAACTTAAGTTGGCTAGACTTAAGCAATAACGATTTAAGAACTGAAATAAATTCAGAGAAAGAAATACATTAATTTGAACAGACAAACTAGAATGATAAGAGACAAGTTACAAGGATACAGAACTCTCCAGCAATGAATCTCAGATTTACAAAATAGTAGACAGTGATAGTAACAAATTATTATTTGCCAAACAACAAGAAATAAATGCACTAAAGAAAAAGAACATTTAAAGCGATTCAAATTTAAACAAATAGTGGAATGACCACTTAGCATTTATCTCAAGAAAAAAAGATTACAGGTAAGGTAAAATAATTATGTAACACCAGTCCTAAACAATTAGAACTTAATCTTTGGGAAAGGATTAACTTGGCTAAATTTAAATCCAGATTGTTGAATTTCATAGATACAATGGAGACAAATTTGACAGGGCAATACATAAAGCACCACCAGATCGCAAACAGCATAACTCCAGTTATGCTTGGCTGAAAAGGGAATAATGACTACTTGAAGTAAACTCCTGACCAAAAGTGAAATTTGTTACTTTTGCAGAAGAATTTTTTTTAAAGTAATTTATTATATTAAGAAAGAGCTCAACATGTAAAATTCCTTACATGTTATCATTATGTCACCATTACCTGTATCCATAGGACTTGCTTTTTCTTCCCTTTTTCTTTTGTGATTTAACATTACTTCTTTGTGATTTGTTTTAGTTTTCTTCATCATTTGGTAAGTGGCTGATTTGGCATTAGCACCTATCTCAAATATAGTCTAAAGAAACAAAATAGAAACAAGAAGCTCTATGATCTCTGTTTACTACAACATAAATTACAAACATCGCTGTGACACAAACTTTAAATAATCTCATAAAAAAATAATTATCTTACCCCATTAGGTCTGTATTGTGTAATTTCATTTAGCAACTGTAATTTTTCCATTTCATCGGGATGTCTGGAGGACAAATAGTCAAAGATGGAATGACTCTTGAAATTCCGAAAGCCTAAAGATTTAGAACATCTAACACTTTCAACAGATGCTCCTGGACGACATCGTAAATAGGCTTTATAAGCATTGCTCTGTACTTTATTCAGGGCTTTCTGGAAGTCAGAACATACCAGGTTTTAAATTTCAAGAAGAATAAATATCTTCTATTCTTATCTTCACATACAGATAAAATAATTCATTTGAAGAGAAAAAACTATAAGGAGGGTATCAAGCAAAAAGTACCATATTTACCCAAATATAGTCCCCCCTTCTATTTTAGGAGGCAAAATGGAAAGAAAAAGTTGAGTAAAATCAATTTTTTTAAAAGTCTTTCTGAAATGCTCATTCAAAATTCCATGTGATATGGGTGGCTCGGGTAAGTATAATCAAAAGTATTTGAAAAGTTAACTGATGCAGTTCTTCTCTTGACATCGCCATATACATGCAGACTACGGCTCTACTTCGAATTCTCGTGCCGCTACTTTATTTCTGTGTGTCTGAGCGTTATTTATCACTCGTAATTTGATGTTAGCGTCGAAGCATCATTGATCGCCCAACTTTCGTTGTTTCGAAGAAGATCCCCGTCTCTCGAAAAAAATCGTGTGTAACGGTCGGCATGGTGACGGCAGTAGGTCATTCCTAGACGACGTGGACCAGTTCGGTTTCCACTACAAATAAGCGTCAAATTCCGCCATCAACGATGTATGTTCTTTGTGTTACGTTACGTATACGGCTTGTGTTCGCTTAACTTATCACCCACGAAACTTTCAATTAGCAGTTTCCCCTCGTAATATAGTTCCACCTCCCCAGGATTTTCGGGCGAATTTTACGAAAAAATAAGGGGGAGGGGGGGACTATATTCGGGTAAATATTGTAATATATTTTATACCTCTGCACTGTTCAAAGAAATTTATGAGCCAATACCTTGAAATTAGATGATATGAATTTGATTCACTGGGTTTTCTCAACCTCCGTACAGTTTATTGAAAGAAAAGCAAACAAACTTTGTTCTCACCAACTCTGAGGAATCTGAAAGCCACTTCAAAACTTCACTCTGTTCTGCTTCCAATAGTTGAGGAGGGATGCTCCCTATGGAAGCATCATCTTCAATTTTACGTCCCAGAAAAAGGTACAAGTCCAACAAATATGAAAATTCTTCAAAAGTTACTAATGAATATGCAGTTCCAGCTCTCCCAGCACGAGCACACCGCCCTGTTTGAAGAAATAAAAAGATTCACAATTTCACTCTCTTAAAGTGGGTAAAATTATGTTTTCAAAAGAATGAGTTATCAAAGAAATAAATTTTGTATTCACACTTTCATACAAAATCCACATTTAAAATGAGTGATTAAAGATGCAATTTATTTTTTATTAAAAATGTGGCATCAATGTAATACATTGCATCTTATACAATAGTCCACAGAACACTTTTTCCATATTAATAGCTTTGCCACAACGTGCTTCACTGGTTTAGGGTTGTTTGAAATGCAACAAATTTTCACCTCTAGATATTCTTCAACAAGTGATCACCAAATTATCCATGTACAGCACATTTTTAATAATACTATAATATAACCTTCATATCAAATAAATATAATATAACCTCTCCTCCCCAAATGTAGTCATACACAGTTTGCTCTTTTGACAATAAAGTTTATTTACTTATTGAATATTAACCTCACCTACTTGTGGTGGACCACTACTGACTCTGACGATACAGTAATGGGTGGGATAACCTTGAGTTTGTGAAGGAAATATGACAAGTAATAAAATCTTTTCAAATATACCCCGAGGCCCTTAGGTGGCATCCCCATTATCAGGCTATGGAAACTTAGTTACCTTTCTGTCTAATCAGAATTAAAATAATTTCAAAAGTCTGCAAGAAATTAACATTGATCTTCTATTAGTCTGACGAAACAATTTACGAATACGATTTTGACGACGGAATATTAAGACTGTATGAACTGAATAAATGAAATTGTGTCAGAATTGCTGCTGTATTAGAGACTTACCAATAGTATACATTGCTCATGAGGTTCCTCTATGTTCTTTGTTATACACGACCACAACCCGTTCTCAGATGGCCTCCTAATGATAAAGAGTGATGAGCAAATGAGGTGAGGAGTGAATGATGCTGAGTAAATGTTATGGGGCAATGAAAAGCAAGGGAAACAGAAACAGGAAGTAATGGAGTGGACATGCAATGTGAAAAACAAACCACCACCAGGTCGACCCATTCTGTACAGACACTGGAAAAAGTTGTTTGAGAGCAGAAATCTGTGCTGCAAAGTCCACACAGATCAGCTAAGAAAAATGCTATTGCATTGTAAATGTTGGACAGAAGTGTGCAGAGAATTTTACAGTTTTCTGATGGAGTTGGAGTGCTTGGGACACAAGAAGAATCAGTACGAGAAATCTGCAAATATTGTTTCCAGGATGTCTAATTTCCTGTTTCGGAAACATGTTGAGGTCACTTTGTTTCCCAGACCTCACGGCCCCCAATTATTGTGGGGGTATAAGGAGAAAGTCTATGACCAAAGACTAGCAACCTTGCAGAACCTACGGGAGTACATCCGAGAAGAAATAAACAGAGTTCAGCCAGAGACAGAATAGTTGAACTTTCGCAATCGCATACAGCAGTGCACAGAAAGTGGTGGCATAGACCTAAAAGATGTTGTGTCCAAAAAGTGACTGAAGTTTCTCATGTTCCAAGAACTGAATTTTAAGGAATTTAGTAATGGCTCAGAATTAAATTCATTCTAAAATTGAAATCATTTCACTGTTTCTGCCAGAGTCTATATATGAATGGTTTGAGGGACAAACAACAATGTAAATATTGTGATGGATGAAAGGCATGGGAAATGGAAGTACTCTCTGAAATCCGTCCAGAAAACCACTTCATCTACCTTGGATCAACCAGGGTTTGAACCAGTGTCAACAGAGGTAAAAAGTGTGAGCCAACCACCGCATCACAGCTCATCCTTTAATTAGCTTTAAAATGGTAAAAATTTACCCACAATATGTATACAACAAATGAAGAATAATTTCTTTCTTTCGATATTTTACGATCGAATGAAGATATAAAGTAAACAAAAAACATCACTGAGCACTGTACCAGTAGCATGGACATAATTTTGAACAGCAATAAAGAATAACATCAAAAATATAGTTGTACATTTATTTTTCACAAAGACTAGTAATACACATTTATGATTTTAAAAATGTATGACAAGAAGCAAAAGACATATTTGAAAAAATTACTCACCTACTCTATGAACAAATAATTTTGCTTTTTCAGGAAAATTGAAATTTATGACACAGTCGAGTTTAGGAATATCTAATCCTCGGGCAGCAACATCAGTCACAATTAGAACATTTACTTTGCCAAACTGGAACTTGGCTGCATTTATCTTCCGTGCACTAGGATCCAATGTAGAATAAATATAAGTGTTGGATATATCAGCAGTGTCTAAAATCTAAAAGCATAAGAATATAATTACACAATCATCAATTCTTGAAAGAAATTCCTCACCAATTGCACTTACCGCTTTTAAATATTCTACATGATGTTTAGTAGCAACAAAAACTACAGTCTGAGATGTAGATGGAATTACATATTTCAACAAACATAATAATGCTGCTACTTTTTCATTCGAACGACAACAGAGAAAAGCCAAATCTAATTGTTCTGGCAATTTTGATTCAACATCCAAACTGAAACATACCATTGCTTTTTTAATAAAAGTTTAAAGCAAAAACGTATACCAATTACAAAATCAAGAATAATAGCATCGACTTTCTTAATCCACAACAATACAAAAATAAGTAACCCAATATAATTTTTTTTAGGTTGTTTATCATACAATTTTTAGTTTTATTTGATTAACTTGATTTGATATAATTGATTAATTTTTTAAAACAAGAACAGGAATTTTCTCAAAAGTCTCACTGGTACCCACATACATTCTCATGACAGCATCGACTCAAAAGCTAGTCATAGCCACAATTCCCAAACACTAATAGGAATACATTCTTATTGATTTCTCCTCACTGAAGTTTTGATATTATAATAAATTAATTTCCTTACCTTAAGACTTTAATCATGTTACGTCGAATGAAAATGGGAGACGGGACCGGGGATCGAACCCAGGACCTTGAGCTTTGCGCGCTCATGCGCCTACCGACTGCGCCATCCCGTTCGCCACCCGTGCCCGTCTACCAATCTCATTCAACTTGTGAAATCCAAAGACCTCTGAGGTGGCCTCGAACAGACTAAACTCCTCATCTAATTACAACATACCGACGCACATACAGACGTTGTAATCTAGTTACAACATACAGGGCGGCGGGTGGCGAACGGGATGGCGCAGTCGGTAGGCGCATGAGCGCGCAAAACTCCGGTCCCGGGTTCGATCCCCGGTCCCGTCGCCCATTTTCATTCGACGTAACATGATTAATCTGTTACCTGGCGGTGAGGTTCACCGCAATCTAAGAGATTTCTTAAGACTTTAATGAAAAAACCTTTATCTCAAAGAACGTTTCAAGGGAAACTTCCGTAACATTCTGTCAAACATATCTGATCTGCCCTCTAAACTGATCAGGTAGTGGATGGCACACACTCATTCAAATTGGCTTCACGAAAACATTAAAATTCAACTCCTAAGAAATTTGTATTAATTTGATACATGTAGATATGTAGGAAAGAACATGATCAGCAAGTGCAGATTAATCAAATTTGCAAGACACAATTACGTAAATTTGAAAAAATTGTATGATAATTGATCTACTCATACTTTACAATCAGAGTTCATTTGTCAGTAATATAGAGTTTTGAAATGCTGCTTAATACTGCTCTCATAATAATGTATTACCCCAAATAAAGTTATATCTTACCGAATTAATGCAGGGTCATTTAAACCAGCTTTAGCAAATTCTACCAACACTTTTGGGAGGGTAGCAGAGAAAAGAAGTGTTTGCCTCACATCTGGCAACCTTCTTAGTAGATCTCTAAGTTGTTCTCCGAAGCCCATCTCAAACAACCTTTATATAAAAATAAAGAAATTAAAACATCAAATAAAAGCAAGTTTACTCAGAAAAAATAGTTTCAAAGACAGTTCTATTTAGAATTATAAATTGCATTAGTTACAACATACAGAACCTAAATAAGACAATATAACAGTTTACTTTCAGCATTGTTTGTAAATTCAATGTACACTCAAATCAAGAAAATTTTAAATCGTTAATATTTTAATGAAAAAATAAAAACTCTCACAAAAATGAAAAGTATGTACCACTTTGTATTTTTAAACTTAATTATTAATAAAGACAAATTTTTTTTCAAACAAAAAATTAAATAGAATATTACACAACTTTCCTTTAGTATTGACATTAAAACATAATGGCTCCTCCACTGGGCTCATTTGAACAAAAGACTTAAATTTATAATTATTTTAGGATGTAAAATGAAATTATTAGGAAATCCTAAATACATTCCCAGCATACAAAATGTATTCAAAATAATTTAATTCCATCACCATATTACATGTTCACCCTCGTTGACTCACCAATGTATATAGGATATTAGCTTGAACTTTCTCCTGTGAGAAACTGTAACCTTGTCATCATAACACAGATGAACTTATAAATTAAGATAAAATATGAAAATTATCCTGTATAATATTGAAATATATTACAATTAATCATGTTACATTCACAATACAACCTAGAAATTATTTTTTTAAGAATATAAACAAAACACACAAGACAATACAAAATTTACAATCAATTATATGATATTTATGTTACAATCTAGACACTCTTTTACATTTT
>NNCF01126656.1:668632-766871 GCA_002313205.1 Laupala kohalensis | reverse complement strand
GCGTCGGGATCGAAAAGAACAAGAGGTGACCAAGGGAGGTCAGAAAAGAGAAAGGAAGGAGCATGGCACAAGTAAGTGGAAGTAATGCCAGACTCAGCTCGGGGCCCCGTGTTCGCCAAACACGTACTTACTAGATGTAAGTCCCCTGGGGGGACTCTTTTACAATTTAGAATGGATTCAGAACCAGTCAATTGTAATTTTACTTTGCAAACTTCTACATTAACATTATGCAGATGATAAGAGATTCTATTAAAACATTTTTGACCCATTACATTATAACTTTTTAAAGATTTGGATAGTGTCTATTGAGATATATCATTTTTCTATTGATTCTTGTGTTATATTGGTGAACATTTTCTCTATATTTCAATTTAGATAACTTATCTCGAGTATGTACTAAAATTGAATAGATGTATAGATTTATAACTGTCAAAATCTTAAACTTGATAAATAGGGGTCTACAATGTTCTCTACACAAAAAATCCGAAATTATCTTTTTGTAAAATTAACGTATCTTCTATCATACTAGCATTTCCCAACAGAATGATCTCATACGATATTAAGTTTTGGAAGAAGGAAAAATAAGCCGTTCTGACATACCTCATTGGTACATGTTTTTTTAGACATCTTAATAAATATATTACCCTGGATAACTTACCATTAATATATTTAATATGAGACTCCCAAGTTAGTTTTGAGTCTATTTGTATTCCTAGGAATTTCATATTAGTATTATCACCTGGAAGCGAAATTTGTCTCAAACTGAATATTAAGTGATTGGTTTTATTCTCTTTCAACGAGAGTCCATTTATCTTGAACCATTCTAATGCTTGCAGCATTGTATCTCTAGAAATAGTTTGCAGGTGATTGAGATCTTTGCTGCTATTAATAAAAGTGGTTTCATCAGCTTATAGTATAGCATGACAGTTGACATGGGATGGTAAATTATTTACCATAACAAGAAACAGAAAAGGTCCTAAAACAGACCCTTGTGGAACTCCTATTTTAACTTGGGCAGAATAAGACTTTACTTCACCAACACAAACTATTTGTTTATGGTTCACCAAGTATGATTTCAAAAGATCAAGACTAGTTGTACCAATATTATATTTATTCATTAATATAAAGTGATTCACACAGAAAGGTCTCACTCAAGTCACAGAATGTAGCTCCAGCAAAACCTTTGGCCTCAAAATTTTGAAAGATTAAAGAGTCAACTGGATTAATGACAGATTTTTTTCTTTTTGAAACCAAACTGATATCTATTAAAAAGATTATTTACATCAAAATAGTTGGATATTTGTCCATAAATAGCAGTCTCAAATATTTTTCCAAATACTGGTACAATAGCTATTGGCCTGAAGTTATATGGATTGTATTCAAAACTTTTTTGTAAATTGCCACTACCCTTGATAATTTGATTTCATCAGGAAAATATCCTACACTTACACATTTATTCAAGCAATATGTTAGTGGTTGAACTATTCTTGACACGGCAAATCTGTTGGATCTACATTTGGCCTAGAAATTGATCTACTTATTTCATTCACAGATTCAATTAAGAAATTACTTAAAACATCTGCAGTAATAGATGAAGGGTCTCTCAGTGATTTTTTTTCTTATTGAGTTGATCAACTTCCAAGCAGACTTGCATTTATTACTAGACTTTTCAATGTAAATTGTGTTCACTGATTTCTTAGCTGATTTATTAGAACTTTTTATATTGATTTCGTTTTATTATACATGCATTTACCTTTTCAGACTTATTATTTAAATAAATCATGTAATAACATGACATGTTTTTACACTACAAAGTCGAGAATTATACTAATTTCCAATTTTATTTTTCCTTCTATTACATTTCCCAGATATCTTACATTTTCTCATTGGAATAAATGTTTCAAAAGTGTTCAAGAATACATTAAAAAATCGTTGAAAGACACATTTGGCGGATGATAACTCAGAAGAATGATCTGGGGCAATTAAAATTTTTTTCCAATCTACATTTAATTTTTTCATCTATTGGTCTTGTTATAATAATTTTTGAACATGGAAATGAAAACTCTGGTTGACACAATAGTTGAATGTCAAAGCCTCGCGATCAGAGAAGAGAAAATCTACAACTTAACTTGAATTCAGTGTAACCTCTACATTGGTGAAAACATCAAGACTTGCTGAGCATCTGGTTGGCTCAAAATTAATAAATTTATGATTAAATTGTCTGAGTAAGTTTCTCAGTTCATAAACAGTATGTTTTTCTGTTGTCACATCAAAATGTGAGTTGATATCACTACCAATAATTATATCATAATGCTATGCTTGTTGAGAAATAATACTAATTGTTCCAGTTCATCTAGAAATATTGTGCAATCTCCCTGAGGTGATCTATACAATGAAATTACAACTAACTTATAACTATGAATAATAATACCAGTAACCTCGAAATGTAATATATCAGACAGAAAACTTAAATCTAGAGAGCATGTTTGAGATGATAGCAATTTCCTGGCACCCCCCTCTAATGTGCATTTATCTACAGATATTATTAGCTAATTCAAAATCATCAAGGCTGGAAAATGGTATTTCAGATTCTTTAAACCAGTGTCCACCTAACCGTAATATATTATAGCTTTCATCATCAGAAAAACTGTTCAATACAATCTCTTTGTCCTTCAGAGCTTGACTGTTGAGGAAGCAAATTTTCAAGCTAATATTATTTTTATCACCTAAATTATTGTTTCTCTTGCATACTTGTTCATCAGTAACACCCTTGGGTGTATTTTCTATACACACATCTGGCAAAAATACATTTCATAATACTGGAATTTCAAACTTAACATTTATACTACAAATTTAAAAAAATTGAGATTTCCTTTTATCATGGCCCCTTTTGTCAGTGTGTTAAGAGTGCTTTACATGGGAACTGTGATTTAAATATGTTCCCAAAATATGGGGTTTAATTTTGTGTGATGTGGTTTTAACTGTTTTTAACTACTGTATCATTATGTTTATGATCCTCTAGCACATCTTGATAAAGAGTTCTGATTGGTAAGGTCCAAAACGTTGATGAAATAAACATGTGTAAAAGGTAATTCAATTATAATAAATTGCTTACTAACAGTTAATAATGAATTTTTCCGAGACAATCTCTTTTCTTTCCTACTTGAAAATAAATGATACTGCTTTATTTATTTTCTACACTAATCGGTCATCACGCAGAGTGTACTGCTGACAGCTCAATTGAAGACACGCGTGAAGTAGACCGAAATTATTTAATTAATTAATCAACAGGCTTTAAGCCCAGTTACATAAGTATTCTTCTTAACATATACAGTTCACATTGTTATTTAATGATTTTAATTAAATTAAAATTTTGCTTGATTCTTAAAACTATATTTTTGCACTATGCAGAGAATGGATTTCATTTATATATCGTAGTTAAGTAGTCTGAAAATTGGATAATAATATCCATCCTGTGGTTTTGTTAAGGGAAGGATTTTTTCTTCTCAATATGTGTTGGTTTGAATTGTAAGAGCTTTTAGAATGTAAAGGTAGGCAGTTAGAGTAGTTATTTACTATCTTGTACAATGGATACGCATCATTATATTTTCTGTATGATTCCAGAGTACTGAGATTAGTATAATTGGCTCTCAGTATAATCTTGAGTAAAATGAGGATTTGACAAATTAAATTTAAATGCTAGATACAAAAAAAAAATTATATTGTACATTTTCAATTAGCAAACATTGGAGACAAAATTCCCATCAAGTTCACAGTCTGAATTGCAGAAAATAGCATCCTTCACAATCATTAACTCTTCCACAATCTCTTTCCAGAGCCTTACATCCATCCTATAGGTGCATGAACACTGTTTTTTAACACTTTATGGTGAAATTGTCAAGTTTTTTTAGTCAAATAACTCTTTCTTAATAAATAAAATAAATTTCCCACAAAAATTATTTATATAATTTATATACAATATTTATACAATCTCCTACAAAAAAAATTATATAAGATGTCCCACACAACCTGTCCAGACCTTTTAAAACTGAGAAACAATTTTGCTGAAAATCTTGAAATTTGATATTACTTTACCTCATTTCCTCAAATGTGATTAGTAATCTTATAAACATTAATGGAGAACGGGGTACAGGGGCACCTTAAAAATATACAAGATTTTCATTTAGTGTAGAAAAGAAAAAACTTTTATATGAAACATGTATATGTTTTATTGCAGATGAACTAGTGTATAAGGTGGCATACCCCATCACAAAAATCATGATCTGCACCTATTTGTGAGTTAAGAATAGTGCACTTTGAGGATTATATAGTAAACCATAAAATATTTCAAATAAAAATGATTACTCTTTCCATAGTTTAATTTACGATTAAAACATACCTACAACCTAGTTTTAAAAAGGAGGAGAAATTCCTGATTGAATTATACTTTACCTGTCGGCTTCATCAAAAACAACATAGCTGGCAGAATGAAATCTCAATTCCATTTCCACACAAATATGAAGTAATCTTCCTGGTGTGGCAACAATTATGTCAGGTCTGTCAAGCAGAGCAGCAAACTGATTTTCCATCGAATCACCTCCCAATATGACAGATGCTTTTAAATGTGAAAACTTTCCTATTTCTCGGATGAATTTAAAAGTCTAATCAACAAAAATGATTGCTATAGTAAAAATGTCTACATGTATACTCAGGGCACAGAATTAATATTGGACCAATTTAACATTATGGTAGAATCCTAACCTTTTTCTTCATATATCCTTCCACAAGTGCTCCATCTTCACACTTTAACCAATTTTCTTAAAACAGAATCGCCTGAACTAACAAACCTAGCATCGCCTACTGTGGCCAAACAATTATTTAGATGTGTTCATTTGAAATATCAATTGTAACCTAAACTACAATACGGCCTAAGATGGAGAAAAGAAAATACTGCAGAACATTAAAAAATAATAATTACCATAAATATCAAGAGCAACGAATAAAACTTAAATTTTCAGAATAGCAATAATATTTTCAGTTATCGAAGTTTTTTATGAACTTAGTTTCTACCATAAAGTTATATTAGGCCCTAATGTTAAAAAAAAGGGGGGGAGTTACAACGAAGTTACCTGTAATGCTAACTCTCTTGTAGGTGACAGTATGATTGATTTAATACCAGTTGTTTTAGGAGCATTTAGAAGTTTTTCAAAGAGAGGAATAAGAAAGCATGCAGTTTTTCCACTGCCAGTGCGTGCCATTCCAACAACATCTCGTCCAGACAAAATTATAGGAATAGTCTAAAAGTGTAAGAAACAGGCCATAACAAAATATTACAAACCATACATTTTATGAATAAAATACTACAAAAATCCTACATACCTTTCTTTGAATAGGAGTAGGTATTTTGTAACCTCTTTGTTGAATCCCTCTCAATACAGGTAAACTGAGTCCCATAGACTGGAAGCCTCCACCTTTCTTTTTGTTGGACTTCTTTTTAGGCAATGCAACATCATGTTCATCTTTCACTACACAACCGAATCCATCCAATTCTCCCTCCATGTTCAAAGATTATAAAAGCAAAAGGAGAAAGAATGATATATAAACTTCAAGTTAATTCACAAAACAGCAAGTTTCTCCTGGAGTTGGATTAAACGGAACAACGCGCTGTTCTTTTAGGTTAGAGTAATAAAGTGAACCATCGTAGTTGTCACGGGTTATCTAATGTTTTTTCCTCATCAGTTAATAAATAAAATCCAATAATTCGAACCCACCATCACATTTACTTGATTAAAAAATAAACTAAGGAAAGAATCAAATATTACTGCCACGCGCAGGCCACGCGAATCACATGCTCACAGACTATCAGCAGACTATAATCCAGACCACCCTCTCGCGCAGCTCTCGCGTACTAACGGTGCATTACAGCCAATTACAGCTTTCAGCGCTCATGGAAACTACTCTCCGACCCTAGTTCTAAAAGTGGTCACCAGGGCGCGTGGCAGTTCCCGATTCCCTTCCCCTCCAATATCGCTTACAGCTACTGGACCACACCACTCCCACGATCTCATGCTTCATCATTTCACAATAATTAATGATAATTAAGCTCAAAATACTTTCCCTACAAAAATTAACATTTGTGAATAGTTAACACGATGTATAACTGAAATATTTTACTACACCGCTTCAGGGGAGGCGCGTCAGGAAGGGCATCCGGCGCCATGAATATTCCCCAGCTACAATTAACGAAGCATCATATCCATCCCCATTCGCCGACCCCACATGAACTGGGAATAATAAGGCTAGGCTAAACAAACAAACAAACATATGAAACAGAAAATGAAAACGACAATTGTCAGGAAATTTATACAATGAAAATACATACTTGCTCTTAATTCTATTTATTCATAATAAAGATTACAGGATATTCTCATATGAATGGAAATATACAATCCTGTATATAAAAATGGGGTATACTTGAACTAAGGTATTCATTTATGTATATCCACAAACTATTCGGATCAATAATAAATAAATGAGACTGATAAAACAAGTTACACAGAAAAAAATGCAGGTAAATCCATAAAAGTGATAGAATTTTATCAAACTCGTGGGGAAATGTGATTAAATTCCTACCTCCTCCACTGGCTGTATAGAAAGCAGTCAATGGAATGTTGGTTTTGCTTTAAGTCACAGTGGTGTATAAATACTTCTGCTCATTGCATGAGACAATTACATGCCACAAATCTTATAAAGGTGAAATAGAAATAATTGATAAAGAAATGAAGACAATCCACCAGTACCATGGCTCCAAAAGCGATAGATATATCATAGGATGAACTAGTTACAATAATCTATGAAGTAACCATACGATTTTCATTTATACAAGTTGAATATAATTCTGCTTAACAAATGTGAAAGGCGTTAATCAAATGAGAGCGGAATAAGCCTAAAAGACATTCATTAGGTGTCTTGAAAAGGTAACAATAAAATGAAAAATAAATGAAGACAATCAGCCAGTACCATCTAACAATTCTCCACCAACAAACAGCCCCAGCGGAGGTGGAGGTGGTAGTGTTGTCATCAAGTCATTCTGGGTTCGATTCCCGATGAGGCCAGAAAATTTGTAGCTTTTCACATTAGATTCAATAGCACACTACATTTCCCATTTACAAATACAACAAATTAAAGAAAGTCTACAAATTGAATATCAATCCATCAGGGAAATGGGAGAAGTCTGTCAACTTGAGAATATCTGCGAGCACAAACTTCACTATGAGAAATTCACAAAATTTGTAACGATGCCAATGTTAATTTTAAAGAAAAGTTTACCGTAAAACCTTTTATATATCCATAGGATAACGTGACTAGATTTATCAGTCTCATGGTAAAAAAAACATTACCTAGTTACAAACACCACAATATACTATAACTTAAGTAATAAACTATCAAAGTGAAATTAAAATTAAATAACATTAAGTTTCAGAAAACCAAAAGAAGTTACAATACACCAAGTAGTAAATAAACAAAGTGGAAATAAAATTTTTTTAAATGCAAGTTCACATTAAAATATAAAAAAGATGGCTAAATGAAAAATGTAACTCTTCTGCACACTACATCTTGTATTTGAACATGCTCAAACACTTTACTACCAAGACACCAACACAAGAGTAAAAACCACGTTAACAATAAAATACATATTGAGTGATGTAGGTTACTCTCTCCACTTACAATTTTCTACATCCACAGGAGACAACAATGCCTCTGATTTAACAGGGAAATCTCAATGGTGCAATATGCCCTTCCTGATATACCTCCCTGAGGCAAGCGATACATTATTATCATTATCATAATCATCATTATTATAGACCTTTATGGCTTGCCAACATCTAGGTCATTAGCGCCCTTGAGTGATACATGAATGGCATTAGGGCGAATGATAAAAATTATTGTGGAATGAGAGGGATCCTGCCTTCATAATCTTGGATCAGACAGGGTTTGAACCAGTTTCAACAGAGATTGAAGACTAGTATGCCATACCACCTTTAACCACAATACTAATTATTCATAGTACATGCCATCCATGATGTGATAGGCCCACTGATTTGTACATTTATGTTCCTTTAAACACAGACTACATATGTCTGCATGCATGTACAAAACATGATACAGTAGAATTCGATTAACCATGGTGCTCACTCTTCCGTCGAAAAAAATAATTTTAACTACAATTTCTACTATAGATATTTAATTGTTCTTCACGTAGTCATACAAAATTTGTACTTCTATTTTTTACAATAAATGTATCATCATATATAAATCCAACTACTTCCTATTAATTTCACAGTTGTATGTAGGTTCTCCGAAACTTAGAGACAGAGACACTCAGGTACCAATAGTATTTTCACTTCAGGACATAGAAATCTCTTATAACGGGTGGTGTAGTGGGAATACCCCTGCGATCAAAGCAGGTATCCCGGGTTCGATTCCCGACTCGTCGCCATTTTCACCTCACCGAAAGTTATGACATATCTTCTCCACGTGTAGGGAACACGGAAGCAATATGTACACATTTGTAGATTTAAGAATTAATGCCATTGTTCCGGGGCGACGTGGCGAATTGATAGGGAAATCCTCTGGCGGATGCCACGGAACACAACAGATTTATGAAGACGGAGGACCAGCTTCCGAGGAAGCAATTTGAGGGATGTAAAATAAGGAAAAGACCAAAAATAACTCTAATAAATTTAATGAATGGAATTTCGTCACAACATTGTATGGGATAAATGAAATAAACATTGAACTGACTCTTGAATTATTAAACTAAAATTACATAAACAAGAAATAATTGAGCAATCAAAATTGGATTAAGCAGAATGGTGAAATACGAGTCTAAGTATCATTAAATCAGTAATCTTTCTAGATGAGTACACAATTGGCACACCAATCCATCAATTCACAGTCTACTTGGGTATTTTAGTATTATATAGAATTGCTGCTTAATAAAATGAAATAAATATCCAAGAGTCAACAAGACTTATAATTAGAATGAAAATCCTTATATTAATAATGCCGTTTGATCAACACAACATTACGTATTTCATTATTACATACAAATACTGTTTGATACATTGAAAGAAATATCCAAGAACCAAATGACTTATTATTAGAATGACAGGTTCTTTATTACGGGTGCATTTAATTAAGTGTTCAAGGTCATGCCACTCCGTAATGTTTTATATTCAAATTCCTTCTGAATTTGATATAATCAGTGGGGATTTGTTTCGTAATAAGAAAGAAAAGTGTTCTGCTCTAGATTACCCTGATGAGCCCATTTAGAGAACCATTGAGCTAATTGAGAACAAAGGGAACACAGGTAACCAGTTATTGCGGAGCAATTCTTGTTTCAAGTCAACTTGAAATAATTAATAACAAAGGAACATATGTAACCATTTATAGCGGAGCAGTTCTTGGTTCGAATCATGAACACCCACACATGTTCAATACTTGGATTATCACCAAACACAGTACGTTAAGAACTTAAATAGTAATACTCAAGCTTAGGAGTCCAGCTGGCGTTGTCTTCGGTCTGTAGCTCGATGTCTTGAAGTGCCGGGACACGCACTCGCATGGGAATACACTGATGCACACGCTAAATTGGCGGGCGCGAGTTGAAATACAGTGGTGAGAAGCATATGCGCACACGAATAGAAATGCAGAATGAGAGCGGTCACGTGCGGCAACTTCTGAATGTGCTCTTAAATGTAGTTTAACATTACTTGATGTACTCGCTCTATAATAAAACGAATCGAAAATTAAATAAAAATAACTAAGTAATCAGATTTAGAAATGAAAAGACCGACTTTGAAATCGGGTGGCTGTTGGCGAAAATTGCATGTCCGTTTGCATGGACGAGTAGACGATTGAGTGCGTCCGTTTGAGTGGGCGCGTGGTAGCCGACTGAAAGAATGTCCGTTTGAGCGGACGCGTGGTAGCCGACTGAGTGAGAATGTCCGTTTGAGCGGACGCGTGGTAGCCGACTGGGTGCGGATGCGAGTCTGACGAATCCGGTAGAGAGCTGAAGAATAAAAGGACGGCCGTTTACTGGCACTATCTTACGGCCAGCTGATGAGGCTCAATGCTAATACTTGCAGATTTTGTTAAATGGCGGGTGCAGGAAATGTGCGCTTCTGGTGAAAGGTGTTTCGTCTAACAAAGGCCAGCTACCGCAGTCCGCATTTTGGGGGTGAGAAGGTGCCAAACGTAGACTCGCTGACAGGTGATTAGGATCAGGTAGCCTCGCTTAGGGCAAGCTTTATTCCCAGCTGGGTGGAATTATGTGTGCCGAAACAGTCATTTACATACAATAACCGAGACAATAACTCTATGAGTTCATGGGGAATATTTAAAATACAGAAACTTCAAGAAAATCACGTTTCATCCTTAAAAATCTCATTAAAATTTGAATTTTGAAAAATCCGCAAGTGACCCTCGACAACATAAATGAAACACTGTCAAAATCTCAACATTCCATTTTTAATCAACACAGAAAATAATCGAGTAATTCATTCATGCAAACATTTCCTCTGCTCTTCATCCGTTAAAAAGCAAAATAGCTAAATTTCAGAAATGTATTTTTAGGTATTGACTTGAGAAAGATGTATATGTAAAATAGAGTTAATAACCCCAGTATTTCACAGAGTATAATGAAAAAAAGGTATCATGCCATTAGTGTGAATGATGAAAACAGATTGGTTTTTGCACTTTCACAGCCATTACAAAATTAAATATAAAAATCTCGAAGACCAGTTTCTACATAATTAAATTTATAACTTTTGCATACCTCAATCAGTTTCCTCGGTAATGCCTGAATTAGTTAATTAGATATAATATTAGAAACAATTCAAAACCTCAAATTTTACTCATTTGAAGATTGATTCTGAAAAGTCTTTCTTGGTGGGTGGAAAAAATGGTTAACAGTCATACTAACAACAAGTTTACAAAATATAAACAAAATCATACATTTTCGAGTTTATGTGAAGTACTACCTTAACGCTTGTAGTTAGATATATGCTGTCGCACACTTCTTTGTAGAACTCTTTCGGTGGATTTCTAAGACAAGGTCTGAACGCGGTATTTAGAAGACGCGGCTTGAAACATCGATTTCGATTGCTAAAACGAGGTTAGGATGACATTTTGAAGCTGTGGCTCGGAAAATCCAGACAACTGTTGGGAAAGGTTTGAAACCGCGTATCGTAGTTCGTTGCTTCGCGATTTGAGGTTAAAGTGACCTCGAAGTTTAGGAGATATTATACGACCAATTGGAGTACGCTGCATTGAAGATCAGTAACCAAAACATTATAACAATACAACGAGTAAAAATAACGAAGATTTTAGGTATTCGAAGTTAAATTCCATAGATATTACTGCTGTATTATAATCAGCATTTTTACTGATGAAAAACGTTCATTGAATGCAGACAGGCTAGAAACAATCGACATGATTTCTTCTACCATAAATCATCATAGCATTATCAGTGATCTTCTTTATTTTCAGATTTTATGCAACTTACTCATTTACTCAGTGAAGGGTTAAATGGTATTCTTGAGAATTTAGGTTGTCTCGTGAGAAGACAAATGTTCAAACGAAACAAATGTTAATCTCACACATACGAGCATACTAGAATAAAACTGTTAGAATTATACAGATACATTTTCTGTTTTTGCCCACTTCTTTATGTAAATAAATGGCTTTTCATTATATAAGAAAAAATAAATTTATTGTCAAAAAAGCAGTACAAACTGCGTATACCACGTGGAGGACAATAAACTAATTTAGTCTCCGGAAGCAAGCAAGGGACCATCCCATCAATTCCGATCAAGGGCCCTAAGGCAGAGGCGGATTCAAAAAAAATTCAGCATAAGTTCCTAGATAAGACAAAAAGTTAACTGCGAGTTAAAATACTAATAGAATGTCAATATGTTTGTAATTTTACGCAAAAAATTCATGTACAAGTTATTATCGAACTATAGATTATTCTGAGTATAGTTTTTAAAAATCATAAGAGTTGAAAAAAACACTAAATTCACGATTTATTATTACAATAAACACGCCCCTAGGCAAAGCCTAGAGAACCTGTATTAGAAATCCGTCTCCACCCGAAGAAAAATCGGAGGAAAACCTGGGCAAGGATGGATTGCATTGTAGAAGCACTGGTACAGGAGGTTGTTTTTAACAGCGGATTTGAAGAGAATCAATTTCATAATATCTTTTATATTCTTGGCCAGGGAATTATATAGAACGATTGCCGAATGATTTGGTCCTTTTTGGCAAAGAGTGGTTGACACTGTAGGACAATGAATATTATTACTATTGCGTGTATTGTTTTCGTGAACGAGACTGTTTCGTATAAAGCAAGAGTGGCACTTCAGTAATTCGGTCTTAACAAATACAACCGTTTCATAAATATAAATGCAGGGAAGTGTTAAGATATTTAATTCCTAGAATAATGGTTTACAAGAGTTTGGGAGATGAGATTTACAAATTATCCGTAATATCCTCTTCTGAATTCTGGAAGTTTGAATACTCTGACCGGAATAGCCCCAGAAGGTAAGGCCGTAACATAAATGGGAGTAAACGTTTGCAAAATATACGCAACGGGAAATACGTGGACTAACTACGTTAACTAAGATTCGGAATGCGTAACACAATTAGCTTAATTGGGAATTAAGATTGTGAACGTGACAATTCCATTTGAGGTTGTCTTGAATGTGAAGACCTAAGGATTTTGTAATCGTAACAGTTTTTAATTGTGTAATACCTAAAAAATGCAATTTGGAGAGGAGAATTTCGTGATCGATGACATCGAATGCTTTGGATAAGTAAAAAAAAAAAACCCTGAGGATTTTCTCCACGGTCAAGAGATGTGGTAACATCGTTTAAGAAAGAAAATATGGCACTTGTAGAGGCAAAGGATTTCCTAAAACCGTGTTGATCGTCAGAGAGAATGGTATTTTTTGATAAAAAAATCTAGAAGACGCTTAAAATCAATTTTTCTAGGATTTTTGAGAACGTTGGTAGAAGATATATTGGTCTGTAATTTCCAATATTAAGTTTGTTTCTTTTCCTGTGTAAACGTTTCACTTTAGCTCTCTTAAATATGTTAGGAACCCCTTCCGATAAAGAACTATTAAAAATATTTATGAGTGGATTTCATATAGAGTGGGACGAAAATTTAACAATAAACTCGGGTGTATCATCTTGCCTGTTGAAAATTTATTTTTTAATGAGCGATGATTCTCATGACTTCACTGGCGTTAGTTTCAGAAGTGAGCATAGAATTGTGTACGGGGGTAGATACAATTTGAAGACATTGATTTGGATATATTGAGTTCGTTACCTACTTCTGAAACGTTTAACTTACAATTGAAGTTTTTCTCATATCATAGTTGTAAAGCTAGTGAGTATTTTCAAATGAGTTAGAAAGTTCTTCATCCAATAATATAATTTGAAATTTAATTACACAGCACTAACAATTTCAAGCATATTTTGAGAAAATATGAATTGTTGTAAACAAATGTATTTTCTGAAATTATCTTAAATATTTAATAGACGTAATAAATATGGATGATATAGATCATAACAAAAAGAGTACCATGTTTCCTATTACCTAAAGCATCGACTTGCGACACAATGTAAACAAATCATTGCGTGCTGGTCAAGTTCCTTTTGGAGATTCTATGCGTTTCTGCGCTTAATTTTTGTGGAAAACAATTGAGAATCGCGACGTTGCCAAGTGTGATTTCCGCAGACATGACTTGCAAACGCTGTCTTGTCAGACCACGTTGAAACCTCGTCTTCGCAATCGAATTTGCGCCATGGCTCAAACCGAGGTTTTAAAACCGCATCTCGAAGCCGCGATTTAAACTACGTCTTAGAAATTCACCGTTTGAGAAGAACAACACGGCCATTCATTCTAAATTATATAGAACCCGTCTCTAACCGTTTGGCGCAGCCAATCAAAAACGTAACGCGCATCGGCGACACTCTCTCTAACCTCAGTCTGGCAAGCATTTTACTGGCACGGTACCTTGTGGTGTATCACATGAAACAAAAATTTTCTACCTACATTAGTGTATTTGAATCACGTGCCAGTTCGACGGAAACATGGCGGATCTCGATGGTGGGGATAGATCGGCCACACTCGCTCTAGAATAGAGTAGAATAGATTATTGTGTTTGGCTCAGATCATCAGATCTGTTCTGCAGCCAAAATCATGAATAGAAATGTACATACAAAAGAAAAGAGACGAATTACTATAATAAATAGTTACAGCAATACGTGAAATTTAAAATAATTAATAAACTACAAAATTAATTAGAATTTCTATAATAATTAATTTACAATAATATTTGAAATTTAACATAATAAATAAAATCACAAAAATAATTCACCCTCTGATATTGCCACGTGAGCTGACGACGCTATTCGTACACACAGAAAAGGCTACCCCACTACTTGAGTGCCATCTCCTGCGTATAGTCTCGTTGCTTGTAGCATTGTTTCAAATACCTGTTTACTAAAATAAATTTTAATGCCATAAAAATGTATATCGAATGATAGAATACTCACATATTGCTGAAACTGAGTTGAAGAAGTCAAATTTAATACAAAATTCTTTTACGGAACACTTAGAACGAGGAAATGTCCAGCAAATGCTACAAGGAATCGATTTTAATAAATAATTTAAATGAATGTATGAAAGTTTTTATGACCCAAATGATTAAGAAAATTGTTTTCCGGACTAAGTAGTCGTGCACGACCTCGGCACGAGCCCGGAAAATCAGTTTTCTTTTTAGTTTGAAAATAGTTTTTTTCATAACGATATTAATTATTCTGGTACAAACGTAAATATATCAAAAAATCTGACATAGATGAAGTAACTATTTTTCCTTAATTGAAAACATTGAAGTATTGAAACGCTACCTAATAATATCATTGGTTTCGATAAGTCACTTGTTTTCCAAATCAATTAAAATGTTAATTATTTTCTTTAAAACATATATTTGTTCACACTGTCACTATGTAGTGAAGTCTTCATCTGCAACAAAATGGAGCTTGCGTTCAGCTATCTCTATAGAGTTCGACTTTAGCTTCCCTCTCAAAAAATGTCTTGCATTTCACCTCCGCCTCGATGGGCAATGGCAACCTTGTGTTAAGCTCAGTCTACACATAGTGTTGCCAACGGTCGGTACGTCGGATCGAAGCCGACGCAGCATGTATATTTAAATGCAACCATCTGCACATTCAGTTTTGCGTATTTTCCCCTTCCGTTGGTCATTTCCACCGTCATGCTGCGTTGGCTACGGGCTGAACGTCGTGAAGAAATGAGGATGTAACACTCAGTATCTTATGGAATAGTCCCCACATTTGCAGACATGCCGCGCGGTGCTGAGCGATCTTAAGCGTGGCCATCGGGACCTCCTTTCACGAAGGTTGTGTCTTGAATAGCTGTCTAGACATTTAAACCAATCAGAAAGAACAAGAGTGAAGGGAGAAGCCCACCTATTCAAATGTTTTTTTATTCATCTGGGACGTACTTGAACGTTTGATTTCATTTTTATTAAGTAAACAATTTCGTAATTTTGTCAAATTAGATGGAAACAATTTTCTGGCTTTGAAGAATTTACCTTTTTGGCCCTTAATATTTTATAATTAATTAATTAAGAATGAATGAGAAACACGCTGTTTCTTAACATTATTTAAATGTTTAATTATTTTTCTGAAAAAGGGCAAATTTATTGATTTACCTGTGCTATTTATTTTTGTCTTTAAAGAAGACAATTTTTTATCTTTTTCGCACTGGAGGAATATGACCCAAATTTGAAAAATCTATTTCATAAAAAATATAAATAATTCAGGTCCGAAAGTTAAATGGTTGGTCTAAATTTATCATAAATTTGACAAGATTATACGTATTTCATTTACCAAATTCTGAGTTGTTATACGCGCGAACGAGTTAATTACAATTTTTAGTCGTTATGTTTACAATACGTCTGTGAGATGTTGTTGCTATAATTCCTTAAAAATATAATTTGAAAGAAGATATGGTTTTACAGAAGGTATCGATCACTGTGTATTATGCAAATAAATATTGAAAAAAGAAAATATAAATAATGATATTGTTAAAATAATATTACTTATTTCAAATGTACTCTTTGAAATAATGTCACCCTTCAAAACCCTTCAACACGTTTCCGAATGAATAAAAGATATCTTTTGATTACAAAAGTCAGTATTACAAATAACTTTAAAATCTCATCCAATTAATTACATGGTTGCAATTTAATAATATAAGAACTTACTGTTGTACAAAGTTGAGAAAACTAACGTGAGTGTGCTTTTACAATGAAAAACGTTAATAATCAAATTTAGTTGATTTGAAGGTATAAAAATAAAATCCACTGCGAAATTTTTTTTATTTCATTACTTTGGTCCAATCAAAAAATTCATTTTAGAGAAAAAGGTTCCATGTACTTCCTTCTCCAATATTTTCATTTACAATATTTCCTCATGGGAAAACTTTTTAATGTCAATAGGTTGGAACATTTACGTTCTTCTACATGAAATAATATATAATGGTTTGAAAATTAATTACAATATTATTTTGATAAACACCGTTACTCTCTGACATTAATGTTCTTTACTTGCGAGAATTTTTTTCTACTTCCTTTAAGGAACTAAATCGCTGGTTGAAATGAAGCGCACTCCGTAGAGCCGCGACTATGCAGCAATCTCGCCTCTGCGGTAGCAACGGTTATGTGGGTACATTTTCAAGGCTGCGTTGCTGATCCGACATACCGGTCGTCGGAAACGCTATGTGTAGACCTTATTCTACTATGGTGAGGTGTCGCCCTCTCTTGTACATCCACTTCAATCCGCTTGGATGAGGGAAGGAGTAGGATATAGCTTGTGCGCAGAATCAGGTTTCCTGTTCCGTACCCAAGTCGATGAACGAGAGAAGCAAATAATCCAAATCTGTGATCCAAACTTCTCTTTCCCCTTAGGACACCGGTACATAAGTACACTGAGTTTACTTATGTTTGTCTTTGGAGCAACCCCTTCACAAATCACGGTGATATCCGACCATTTCCGAACTTCGAACCACATTCTGCAGACCAGGAGGTTCAATCTCATATGACAAATCATTAGTTCCCAGATTGCTAACGAAGTAGGTAGCGCCACGGTGGCCTGCACAGTAGAGTAGAAAATGAGTTTGCACTGAGCATCGACGGTTGGTCTGATGTCAGCTGTTGGAGCGTGTTGGAGGCGAAAGTTAGATATTCGTGCCTTAATTCTAGTTTGTGTTTATTTATGTGTATTCGTGTTCATGAATATCATACTTTGGAAAAAAATGTCAAGTCAGAAAGTAAGAAGTGGTTGGCCAAAATTACCCTGCTGATTCTTTATGGTAAGTTATGAACACAATTTCTTTCGCTTTTTTCTCTGTTGAGTCTATCACGTTTATTATAAGTCACGAGAATTTTGCAATTATTATTTATTTCAATTGCAGAATACTCCAATGATAATGTTAAAAAGTACATAGTTCATCTAGAGCATTTTCCAGAGGAAATGTATATTAGACATGGTTTAAAGGAATATACTATGGCAACTTACTTAATTAATCTTATATGAGAAGAAATGGTATCAAGCTTGGATTCTGTAAGTATTCTCGAAGAACTTGATAACGGAACAATTTCCTGAACAATGGCATTTATGGGAAGCACCGTATTGAGAACAAACATTGGTGTTGAAATAGCAATAGAGAAGCAATCTTGTGTGTTTGATATTGAGGTGTAAATTATCCTTGTTTCCATAATTTTTTTGTTACTGGTAATAGTATTATTTTTGGACCAATTCTACCTTTCGGTCCAAAGCCGTTGAAAAATAAACTTATTCTTCGTATATCCTTCCTTGTGTGCTGCTACCTCCACCATCGCCTCCATCTTCACACTTACAACATATTTTCTTAAAACTAAATCGCCGGGTCTAACAATCCTAACATCGCCGACTGTGACCGAACAATTGTTTATAATTGTTCATGGCCCGCTGCCGCGAGCTATATTACAATTAACATACCCTAACATAAACGGTGGCGGAGAGAAAGAAATAGTGCGGAACAATATTTCTTTATAACTACCGTAAATATGAAGAGCGAAGAATACGGCTTATATTTTCGGAACCGCAATAATATTTGTAGTATTATGACATTAATTATTTTTTCGAACCCTTGTTGGACCAACTCCTTAACTTCGGCCTTTTTTTCTGTGCTCAATCTAGACACAGTTGTGCAAGTTACCTTAGTATTTATAGTTTTTTTGCAATTGAAATATTTCTTAACTCTGCTCCATATTGACATATTAATTTTTCAATTATTGACATCTGTACAGTCATCCCAGGGAAATATCTGAGTAAAAGATTTTAAAAAAACCTTAAATCATACACATTTCTTTTTAAGATTTCGTTTATCATAAACTGTGGTTTGCTTAACAATTCTGAAATATTTTTTTATTTAACATTACAAAATAACACTGAGAAATAATTTTTGAAAATCAACATTCTGGGTTTCATTTTCTGAATGAAAAATTAAACATGTATATACCCCCAGAAATTATTCTGATATTTTAAAGATTTGTTTACCTCAGACATAATAACAAAATTCTTAAATAAAACAATCTTAATAAGGTTTGTCATTATTGATTATTTTTTTTACATTTTCCCTCATCCCTATCATTCTTAAATGTTCTCAATATAGGCACTGGTGTGTATATCATCTCTTTATCCAAAATTATTTGTAATAGTTTCATTTCTTTTTTTTTTCTGTATTTAGAGTTATGTTTTATGTGTATCCACAAATAGTTCATTTTTCCATTTGTAATCAGTCTAGGCAGAGTAGTTTGCATTATCTCTGTATTCATAAGTAGGTTTAATTTGTAGGGGAACTATTTCTTAAATATTCTCAACATAACCAGAGTTGTGCATATTATCTCTGTATCCACAATTACTTGTAATATTTTTATTTCTTATCTTTACTTAATTTAGAGTTGTTTTTGTGAATGCTCATAAAGTACATTTTCTTATTTGTAATCAGTTTATTACCTCTGTATTTGCTAGTAGGTTTAAATTGTAATAGATCTATTACCTAAATGTTCTCAGTATAGGCACTGGTATGTATATCATCTTTGTATCCACAATTATATGCAATTTGTAATAGTTTTATTTCTTATCTGTACTCTGATTAGAATATTTTTTGTTTTATGTGACCCCCAAAAAAGTTCATTTTGTTATGTGTAATCAGTTTAGGCAGAGTTGTTTGCATTATCTGTATATTCACAAGTAGGTTTAATTTGTAAAGGAACTATTTCTTAAATGTTCTCAATATAGACAATATTGTGTTCATTACCACTAATGCATTTCATTTCTAATAGCTAAATTTATTTTCTGTTCTCCAACCTGGAACCGGTGTTGTATCCCCTCTGTATCCATAATTAATATTTTTATATAAAATACTTGCTTTCAATAAAAAGTCGTGTTTGTGTAATTTTATTACCATTTATTCCTATTACTCATTAATTGAAATTATTTCGTGTTGAGAATTTATTAGCGATTTGTTGCTTTCCATTTTAATTGCAGGTTTTTTTGTAACTTCCTTGGTTGATAGCAAAAAATGTACATTCATTGCAAATTTAATGAATTATTTTCTCAGGTTGAATGCCGTTTTGAAAGAAGCGCCATGCGTTTACGTGTCGTCATTGAATTAGTTCCTCTGCCTGCGAGAGCGAAGTAGATGGCGTACATTTGTCACCGAAGGGTCTTATGGGAGTTTGTACCCTCTGCGCCCGAACGCGGTGAATTGTTGCAGAGGGAAAGTTCCGGGGAGAAATCCTCCGTTATGTTACGTATTTTCATTCACGTAGTCGTTGAAGTAGCTATATTTTTGTCGCCAGGAAAAGTAACTAGAAATAATTGCAGGTGGAAGTATTTAATTGGTCAAGTGTTCGAAATAATTACAAAATGTCTCAAAGTGTAACTTCTTATCCGATTTGCATTTTCTTACTCAGCGGAAAACGGAAGTCTGGGAAAGACTTTTTCACAGATTTGTTGTCCAACAGGTTTGTTCGTCTATAGAAGTGATGAATTCTCTTTCGTTTACCTTATGGTATTAACGTCTGATTATTTTAGATTTGGCACTAAAGCATCTGTCATTCGGTTGTCAGCCCCAATTAAAAAGCACTGGGCGGAATCTCGTGGTTTGGATTTGACACAACTTTTGGACTCTACTTCTTATAAAGAGACCTACAGGCAGGATATGATTAAGTGGGGAGAGTCAGTGAGGGAAAATGACAATGGTTACTTTTGTCGAATTGCCATCAAAATGAGTAGAGGTGTGTTGAAATGCATCAATTGATCCTGCAGTCCACATTCTACTGTTTCTATTTAATGCCCGTAATATTAATATTCTTTGGTGTCTGGGATCATTTATATTATTTGCTGTCATACTTGGTTTAGTTGTATACAGAATATTCAGTCCTTTTCAGACAGTCCTCATATTACTTTTACAGCTACTGAAAAGCCTATTTGGATAGTGAGTGATGCCAGAAGGAAAACTGACATAGCATGGTTCTACAAGAATTATAATGACGTGAAGACAATAAGAATTTGTGCTGATGTGGAGATACGGAAGAGCCGTGGTTGGATTTTCACTAATGGTGTTTAATTTTTTGCAGACTTCATTTACTTTATTTACATTTTACCCACACTTGTATTAAGTTTTAATTTTTACTACAGGTGTTGATGATGCTCCGTCTGAATGTGATCTTGATGATTATCACTCTTGGGACTATAAAATAATTAACAACGGGGGATCTGATCTCTTAGTGAAAGAGATGGATTTGATAGTAAACTTTGTGAAGGAATTAGGAATAAACTGTTAAAAGAATCACTCCCTTCCTTGTGGTTCCTCATTAAGGTTCCAGATAACTCTTAGAACTATATATTTTATAAAAAATATACAAAATTATTTACAAAAACAAAGTTTTATATTCTCAAAGTGGCCAAGAAAGAGAGGGTGGTAATGTAATTGTCCTTATAAATCATATAACCAGACAGGTTGAATGCTAAGAATTCTAATCCACATTTATTCAGCCTTGTTTGTATGATCTGGCTGCAGTTATCATTTGAATTAAGCACTTATATCTTGGTTATGGTTGAGGGCCAAATACTATTTTGTATATATCATCATAATGATTAACGAAATGTATTTCCAATCCATCAGTAATATAAGCTGGTAAGTCATTGAAGTCTTTTTTGTTTTCTTCTGGAAGAATTACACACTTGACGCCAACTCGCTTTGCCTGCACAGAAATCACCCTCTATAATATCCAGAAAAACCTATCACATTACATTAATGGTAAAATACTCACAGCTATGGTCTTTTCCTTGATTCCACCCACAGGCAGCACTTTCCCCATTAAAGACATCTCTCCCGTCATGGCTGTGTCTTGGCGAATTGGTTTGTTTTTAGCTAATGATAAAAGTGCTGTAACTATGGTACAACCAGCACTTGGCCCATCCTTTGGAGTAGCTCCCTAAAGAAAGTTTACATTAGTACTTAGTGAACTTCAAACACTCAGATACAATAAATAATTTTTAGTCTCGGAGGAGGGGGTGAAGAAAATGTAACATATTATCAAATCATAAAATTAGAATAATCAATCTTTAAATAAATAATTAAAACTTACAACCTTTTTAATGGATGATTACGATATATTTTTGTGTTATATATCAAATATTCTATAAAAACATTGTAAGTTGTAATTTATTCATTTATAATGGATGTAAATAGTACAATTAGAATCAATCCTTAAGTTTAAGGACTTGATATTAAAACACTTCTAGATCAGTATCTTACTTTCCTATACTTAACAAGTTTAAACAAACATTAACTTTTGCCATCAGTTATAATTTGATTTTAAAACAGTAAAAATCACTGACTTACCAAAATGGACCTGATAATTGATCTCTCTAACCAATGATAAATTTTTTAAAGTGTATTCCAGCCAATTTTCCTAACATTCATCAGAACAAGAAAACAATAGCAAATAATCAAAAAGAAACCTACATTGTGTATACTTCATATAAAAACTAATACTTCACTGTTCTTATTTTCAATACTGCTATAAAACGTATCTCCTTTCTATTACAAATTTATTAAATTGACTCAAAATTATTAGAGTACTTCTCAAACATTCATTCTTATCTACACTGCAAGATGAGAACATCCATACAGATCAAAAAATACATGATACACAACATAAATCCATCTTAAATTTAACCATTTAAATTCCTCAAAACACTTTCAGATTATGAAATAAACAAAATAAATTTTACACAAAACTACAGAATTGAAACAGTTATAGTACATCAAAATGTCTGAACTCTTACACAAGCTGTACAAGAGAATAAACAATGCAAATACAATAAAAAAACAAAATTTGGTTCTCCATGAAAAGAATGGAACAGTTTTGAAATAGAATATAAGTTATAGTACCTAGGAACCTAAGAAACTATTTTATTCGTTTTCAACAACCGATGCTGTCATCTTCAGTGGTCCACAATCAAAGATACAGAAATATAACATAACTAGTGAAATGATATTTTTTAAAATTCAAAAATAATAAAGTAAAACAAGAATAGTATGTTGGAGCTAAGAATAAACAGATACTTTAATACTACGAATAATAATAAATGGTTTCAGATTAGTTATTACTATTCTTATTAGTATTAAAATATCTTTTCATTCTTATCTTCAACATACTATTCTTTTTTACTTTTTATTATTAATCTTATTATTTTAAATATCATTTTACCAGTATTGTTATATTCCTTTATCTTTGGTTGGGGGCACCTAAAGATGACAGCATAAGTTGTCGAAAGCCGCTTTGGCACAAATAATTTTTTTCTCTCTGACAATAACTTATTTTTCAAGTTAAGAAATTGAATATACCTCTATTACCTAATTGTAATGAATGGAAAAGTATTAAACTCCTATGCCCTTAAAAAACATTGTCAATCATTCATTTTTTTATTATATTACTTTTAAAGATTTTAATTAGTGATTCATAACAATGGTACTAAAACATAAATAAACAAATCGTTGTTTTTACCTCTGGAACATGAAGATGCACATGACTTGTATTCAAAAAATTGTTTTCAGGATCTAACTTTCTCATGTAGTTTCTTGCCACTGTGAGGGCTATTTTAGCAGACTCTTTCATCACATCTCCTAAATGACCAGTGAGTTCAAGAGATCCTTCACTCATTTCATCATGAGGACGTCTTGTTGTGGTTTCAATAAACAATGTTGAACCACCTGAAATATGAGACAACAAATTAAGAAAATTTGAATGAACAGAACAAAAAAGCGATTTATAAGTAATTAAAAATAAATTTTAAAAATTAAGTTAAAAGTGTTTTTGACAATAAAATTATTATTATTATTTATTAGAGATCACAATGCAGCACAAATAAATTTCTTTCATACAGTAACTGCAAAGGCTGAATATGTTGGGTCAAATATTGAGAAGATAAAATAATGCCAAAATTTGAAATGGAAGCAAGGTAGAGGATTTGAAGTGGATTTACAGTTTTCTAAAGAATTTACACATTGGTAAAGGATGAATCTTCTCACATTCAATACAAATCAAAATATAATCCTAACTTGGAAATAATTTCTCAGTTATGTTTTTAGTGTTCTTAATTCTTTTAGAGGAAGAAATAACAGACATCCAAAATAATTTAGTTATAGTTTAAATAGCCAGTAGATAGCAGTGATGACCACAAGAACAGGTCAACATATTGATTGCATTTTTAAACCATAATACTGTAGTTTGTTGTGTGTTTAGAAATCTGTGATAGTTCACCTTATACCAGACCCATTACACTCACAATATGCATAAATCCAGTGATTGATCTAAAACTTTTGTATATCTTGTAGCATGTACACTCTACATGCTTTTACAAAACGAGAAACTGACTAAAGTAGATGTGAAGGGACAAGCCGCAACCTGTTTCACGAGTTACCTTCAAGGAAGAACCCAACTAAATGTGAAGTACAGTAAAGAAAATCAGGACTTTGCGGAGATTTATTATTATATATATTTTATATTATATTACAAGGAACGCACAGCTGCCATCAAAATGATTCAGTGGAAATACAAAGTAAAATACTTTCGGAACTTACTGTGGAGTTACTACAATTAAAATAAATATTGAGTGATGTCAGTCACACTCTCCACTTACAATTTCCATTTCAAAAATTTTGAAAACTGTAAGTGGAGTGTGTGCCTAACATCACTCAATATACATTTTAATTGGTTTAGAGGATATTTCACAGAACAGTACAAACAAAGCAATTTGATGAATTATACGAAGATATTTCATAATGTCAAGTGACATAACTACTATTTGAAAACCATAAGCTAGTTAAATTTACATTGTGTTTAGCTACACACAAGTGACAGAGTGACAGACATTTGATACCAAGTGTTCAAGTCAATATACCTAAGAAAAATGTAATTGCACAAGTCAAGTACAATTTAACTATACTTTACTGCCTAGTCAAAATCAAGAGAAACTTAACTCACCCATAGCTGTCCATGCAAGACCCATTACAACACCGGGTGGAGTAGAACTGTACATTCTATCCTGTGTAAAAACAGGCTTTCCAACAAACTCGTGGAGATTCTGGGACGTAACAATTATTTTTGTAGTATCTTCTTTCACAACTTTAAAAGCTACTTTTCTCACCACCTTGAAGTAAAATAAAAATAAAGTGAAATACTGTTACAAGTAAATTCAAGCTTGCATTAACTTTTCATTTCAATACAATTTAAATTAAATTCATATTTTTAATAAAATACATCAAACCACCAAGTGTGCACGGTTCATGTGTGCAATGACTCTTTTGACATGTTAAATGAGCAATTGTTCTTTTAACAATCTTTAGGCTTCTTACAAACAAAATGCACAGAGAGTGAAGTATTTTTTTGTTCAACTTACTGATCATGGATGGAAAAGAAGAGATTTACAGTTTATTATACTTATAAATTAATCTTTCCTCCATCAAACATTTTAACTACGAACTTTTGAATAAATGGAAAAAAATAGTTTTCTAAACACAAGTTTTGTATTACTGAATTTACTGGCTGTGAATCAAGATTTTAATAATCCACAAGTAAACCACCTACTTCTGCAATATAAAAACACAAGAAAATATTGGACAAAATTAAAAGCAAATCTTACTTACTGCAAGTCAAAATTATTACCACAAATTTTAAGTGATTAATATTTTTATTGATTCACACCTTACATCCTTGCAATTTTTCAAGATTCATATTTTCAGTCATATGGGTTTGTTTCACAAGATCTATTTTAAATTTTTGAGTTTCAGAATATCTCTGTAACCCTTTCTGGTTATCAGAAAATTAACTGAAAATATTACTTTCTTAATTATTATAGTAGTACACTTTTACAGTAATATCTCTTTGTCTCAATTACTCCCACAAATGTAAGGGTAATCCTAAGAAGGTAATACAATATTTTAATCCATAAGTAATTCAGTTTTCCTGCATTCATCAATTAGTGAAACACAGACCTTTTCTATGTGCTTCTGTAAATTTCTTACTCCACTTTCTCGGCAATAGGACTTTATCAAAACTTGCAGAGCTTCATCTTCTAAACTGACCTACATAGAAAACAAAAAAAAGTAAAAATTGAAAACTATTTGAATAAACATAACCGAATTCTCTAAAACAAGACATATTTCAAAACAATTACAGCTGCAAGTGAACTGGTATTTCTGAGAATAAAGAAATAACAAAAACAAGAAGTCTCAGAAAGCTATTACAACCACATTCTCTCTTACATCATCAATCCCGTTCACGAAATTTCAACAAGCACCATTTTTGTTAAACATTTGAATACATTTAACGAAAACATTTCTTCATCTTTAGCTGATTAAGATAATAAAAATTTGGTGACTGAAATTTCAATTACTGAAATTCCAACAAATAATAAATTATTTCAATAATGAAGATAAAATTAGATGTTACATTAAATGGTTGCAAACAATTGTTTTTTACTATGGTTAGGGACCAGTAAGAAATAGCATCTGTTTCTTACGGTATTACCCTCCACATATTTTTTCTTCTAACAGCTTAGAATAAAATTATATTTAATACTTAATATTTCAGTTTGAAGAATAGACTAATATTATGTAAGTAGGATTGAACATATGCACCCATTTTATGACAAATGAATTTGACTATTTAATGACAGATTTCTTATTCAAAATTCAAAAGGACATTAAATTTGAAAGTAACGAAAATATGTACAAGCAAAAATTTAATTACCTGTTGGCTTACAATAACTGCGTATACAAACTTTATCAACATTTCGACATTTACAAATGACTTACATTGAGAAAAATACCTTTTACTTCCCGAACTCTTGAACGTAAGAGAGAGTTAACAAGCTAACACCCCAAAATCATTTTAACTATACACTTAACTGAAGACTTGTTATAATACTCAATACCACTAATTTCTTTCCCTAGTGAATGCTTTCCCAAGTGAATCAGTGAGGAAATGAAACATATAAAACACATTTCTGTCCATAACACTATTATCAATTCACATATGAATGCATTATTTTAAAAGGGCTGAACTCAAAACCTTCAGGGGATCTAATCAATTGTTTTATTTATCGCTGTTGTGAATGTTCGTATTTACACATTTTAAAATAATGTAATTACTAATTTTTATTCAATTTTCTTACTCATAATCCCATTTTGCAGATTTTTTGCTAATTAACTAATTTTGCAGTTATTTTACTTTTTGCCAAGTTTTCACAGAAAATAGTTTTTATTGCAACTTATGATTTTTACTGATCCCTATTCACAGTACACGTGAGAAATGCTGTAAATCCTTGCAACTATTACAATGTAATATTTAACATAATTCATACTGTGTGTATTTTTGATGTACATGGTGTACACTATATGAAATAAAGTATGAGAATTTTTAATTTTCACTGCATCTTGCAAACTAATTGAGATATTGCATTTAAGACAAAACATGCCATTTTCGTCTACACTCAAATATAATGAAGGATTGAACAGAAACAACGAAATGTCCCACGGAATGGAGGAGGAGAGGCACTATAAATTCAATATAAGTTCAATGTATTAATACCTTTTATAACGTAACTTCCCTTAACGGCCACTTCTCAATTGCGGATATTTCTCTATACTGGACACTTCTCAATACCAGACAAATTTTAAGGTATAGTGAGTGTCTGTTATAGAGACATTTTACTTTATATCTCAATCATGCATGACAGTAGAAAGAATTAAAATAATTACATGTTCATCGCGTAAACCAGAATCCTTCATAGCTTGGGGCACAAGATACTGTTTGGCAATAGCAATTTTTTCTTCAGCAACATAGCCAGACATATCTATCATTTCCATTCTATCACGCAGAGGTTCTGGAATTGTTTCAAGAACATTTGCAGTGCATATGAATAGTACCTAAAATATAAGAACATTCATATTATGTACACATCAAAAAATAAAAAAAATATATAAAACACCTGTATACAATACATACTTTAGATAAATCCACAGGCACATCTAGGTAATGATCCAAAAAGTTTGCATTTTGCTCAGGATCCAACATTTCTAGGAGAGCTGATGAAGGGTCACCTTGATACCCTCTAACACAAAATGAGAAATTCGAAAATAATTGAATAAACAATAATCACACTTCCTGATAGAGCAAACATACTTTCCCATTTTGTCCACTTCATCAATCAGTATCAAAGGATTTTCAGTTTTTGTTTTCTTTAAGCACTGAATCACTTTGCCAGGCATAGCCCCCACGTAGGTTCTACGATGGCCTTTTATTTCAGCAACATCTGTCATTCCACCAACACTAAATCGGAAATACTACAAAATCAACAAAGGAAATAAAATATAACAAAACAAATGAGCTAATATATGAAAGTATTACAATAATAAAGAAATATTACCTCTCTATTCAGAGCTCTTGCAATGGATCTAGCTATACTTGTCTTACCCACTCCAGGTGGTCCATAGAAACATAAAATTTTCCCCTGAGTAGTTCCTTTAAGTTGACTAACGGCGATAAATTCTGGAGACGACAAAAATTAAATTAAAATTTAAAAATTGAATATAAATTAAAAATCGCAGCTCTAAATATGTACAACCTAAAATCCTCTTCTTTACATCCTCCATTCCATAATGATCTTCATCTAATATTTCAACAGCTCGTTTCAAATCCAGATTCTCTTGACTTGTCATACCCCAAGGTAAAGATGTCAACCAGTCTAAATAATTCCGTGTTACACTAAATAATAGAAAGTATCAAACAATATTTGCTCAGGATGTAGTAAATTTCATATTCAATTTTTAGACCATTTCTGAACTTTTTAACAACACAAAACTATATCAAAGAGACTCAATATTTTATTGTGCAATCGGTCAAATTATTATAATCAAACCAAAATGTTTCACAAAATATGATAATAACATATCAATCAAAAAGAGTATTTTGAAAAGACATGTATTCGTCAGGAAGACTTTCCTACACCATTCCCTTTAATTATGTAATTCTGATATAGAAAAACAAAGTACATATTTGTAACATTGCATATTCTAATTCAATAAAATGGATAAACTTACTTGAATTCTGAAGAATGACCTTCCAAGAAGGAGAGTTTGTGCAATTCCTCATCTAGGACTTCCATAACACCTTTAGGAACAATCTTATCCTAAAAGAAATCATTATATCATGAGTTATTTTTTTTTTTTTTTTTGTGGGGCTTTAGGGCTCGTCAACATCAAAGGTCATTAGAGCCCTTATCATGAGTTAAAATTGTCAATCATTGGGATATTACTGCATATAAGTTTTATCACTTTATGACACCTATAACCATAAGGAAATAAAATTATTATGGTATTGGAGAGTTCATACAATGTACAGGTCATCATTGCCACCTTCACCCAGAAAGCATATACTAATTAAAAAACTCTGCAAAACAATTGCACACACTTGTTTTTCATTCTTCATTGTTATGTGAAATAAGAAAGATATTTATATTGGGAAACAAAATCTACAATTTGACAGATAGAAGGGAGGGTGGGTTATAGACACTGTAAAAAGGGAGAATATGGATTTTTAATCTATTAAAAAATCAACAAAACATTATGTATAGTACTCCACAAATAAGAAATGAATGTGATTTCACAATGTAGGAAAAAGAATGCTGAGAAAGTCATCACAAATTTTATAAACAGGCATTTTACACAGAAACTATAAGTTAAGTACCAGACAAGGCAGCAAAAACCAAACCTTATCAATAAGAAACGAGACATAAGAAATAATATAAACATAAAGAAATAAGAAGAACATAACGAAACATAAAGAAATAAGATTCACGACAATAAATCTAGAAGGTGAGAGACAAAGTGGCTTTCACAACTACACGACTAAGGAGCTCAAATGATGCAAATAAATGGAAGGTAGTAAAAATTATTTAATTTACAGTTTAAACAAATTTAAAAGGAAACAGAAACATACCTTAATTCTTTCACGAAATTTTTCTTCTATAGCATCTTTATCATCCTTTTCTAAACCTAATTCTTTTTTTATTACTTTAAGTTGCTCATGAAGAATGTATTTTCGATGCTGCAATTTAACCTTTTCCTCAACTTCACGTCCTATTTTCTGCTGTAGTTTACTAAGTTCAAATTCCTTCTTAAGTAGGGATAGTGACAACATCAACCGTTTTGGTATCTTAAAAGAAACGGAAAGAAATCAAATTTATGATTTAAGTGAAAATAAAGAAATAAATAATATAACCTTACATCCATCTCTTCAAGAACTTGTTGCAATTCTGACGCTTCAGCTCCAGTGAGAGCGGCACCTAAGTCTGACAAATACACAGGATTATCCACAACTCTCTGGCCTTGATGCAACATTTGTTGTAGTGATTCTCGATAGAGAGGGTTCAGACTTATGATATCACGGATGGTCTTGATAACTTCTTGAGTTAATGCCTAAAATATACATTAAAAAAGAAACTAAAAAATTAAAAGCAAATAAACACACCAGGTGATTTGATGTATATGTATTCAAAATCAATGAGACATATTAATTGTTCAGGTAACAGTGCCAATAGTACATTATTATCTCATTTTCTTGGCTATCTGATACAGTGCATTTCAGATGTCAAATGATTTCAGCAGTGTTCAAATTAAAGAAAGCAAAGGAGGTGGGGGGGGGGGAGAAATTTTGAAGCTTGTCATTTCATACTTCAAAACAGCACTTCATATAATGGTCAAGAAAATGTTGAGGGGGCACTTAAAAATTTCATATTGATAAACTACTTACGCTACACATTTTGACTGCTTACACACTTGTCTAACATGTTTTAATTTTATTTTTATAATAAAAGATGTCTGAAGTGGCTTATTATGATGATGAACATGTGACTTCCTTAATTTTAACATATTTAATTTTCACAAATATTCATAATTACAATTATTAGTGACAATCATGAAAGATGGAAATATTTTTCCCTAGTGGGGACTAGGTATAAGATGTAGAAATGGGGAAAAAAGTTGTAACAATAGCAGCAGTTTGATCTCAGCAGTAAAAATCTCAGACATCTTTCTAAACTTGTAGAAGAGAACACAGCATCTAAAGAACTTACAATATATTACACTAACTATAAAAGAATCTATAACAAAGTAATAAGGGTAGCTAAAAAAAATGCACACGGAAAGAAAAGTTGCTAAATCCTTAAACAAATCTAAACCAATATGGAATATCATTAAGACAGAACTTGGAAATCCAAAACACGAATATGACTATGATATAAACAATTGTGATGATAAATCAGGTCACACTAATAATAATAAAGCAAATGGATTCAATAATTATTTTACTAGTCTAGCAGGAGACCTGCTAACTCAGCTTACGCACCAGTCTCAAAACTATACCAGTACCTATAATACAAAACAATCGATCTTCCTTACACCGATAGATGATAAAGAAATAAATAATATTATAAAAAACATGAAAAGCTCCAAATCGGTCTCCCTGGATGAGTTCTCTAACTATTTATTTAAGAAATGTAACTGCCATTTAGTTAAACCACTAACCTACCTAATTAACTAATCATTAAGTACCAGAGTTTTTCCACAACTTTTAAAAACAGCAATAGTTAAACCGATTCATAAAAATGGTCCCTAAAACATAGAAAACTATAGACCAATATCTCTACTTTCCCCTTTCTGAAATTTTTTTGAAAAAGTAATGCACAGCAGATTAACTCAGTTTCTTAACAAAAACAAGATACTAAATAATTTCCTGCATGGTTTTCGCAAAGGGAGATCAACTGCAACAGCAATCAATAGCTTTCTTGAAGACATCTATAAAAATTAGATAATAGGGATAAATGTGTTGGTGTCTTTCTTGATTTATCAAAAGCCTTTGATCTTGTCAACCATAACCTCTTACTTGAATAGTCTTGGAATTAGGGGAGTTGCATTTAAATGGCTAGAATCATATTTAACCAATAGGACACAACTAGTAGAGGTTAGCAAACTTAATACCATACACAACATAATAGAACAAGAGCGATCTGACATTAAACAGATGAGCATAGGATCCATCCTAGGACCATTACTTTTCCTAATTTACATAAATGATTTAGGGAATCTTGTAGAACCATCAACAGATATAGGACTAACACAATATGCTGACAATACAAGCATACTGATTACTGGAAAAAACATAGCTGAGTTAACTAACAATCAAGAAAACTTTATCCAGAAAATTCTTCTATGGTTTGAAAATAACAGACTTATAATCAATGAGAAAAAATCAGTTGCATTAGGATTCCATCATATACAAAACAAAAATGCTTATTTTCCAGACATAACAATTAATAATAACAAAATGAAGTATGTACAGGAAACAAAATTTCTAGGTATATGGCTAGATGAAAATCTAAATTGGAATACACACATTGACCAACTCACTAAAAAGCTCAGCAAAATCTGTTATGCCATTAGAACCATTAAACTGAGTGTAAATAAAAACATTCTTAGGACATTATATTTTGCCTATTTTCATTCACTATTAACTTACGGTACACTCTTTTGGGGGAACACACCTAAATCAAACAGAATCTTCCTCTTACAGAAAAAGGTTATCAGAATCATCACAAATTCATCCAGTACATCTAGCTGCAAACCTCACTTCAAATCATTACAAATACTGACTTTGCCAGGTATACGTATATATCCTTCAAACAAAAATGAACATCCAAAACCATAAAACTAATGCAATGATACATTAACACCAAACAAGAAAAATGTAAAATCTTCACAAAATGCATCATAACACTAAACTATTTGAACAGAACCCTAACTATCGAATACAACTGTATAACAGACATCCCCAAGAAATCAAAACTACCCAAAACTTTAACAAACAAGTACTCAACTTTTTAATTAATAAATGCTTTTACACAGTGAATGAATTCTTATTAGCAGAAGCTTCCTGAAAAACGTATGGGTATTTTGATAATGTATAAGCTTATGTAAATATTGTGTATAGAGTGATATAGATAAGTAGTGTAATAAAGAGATTTGTAGACATAGATAGATAGGTAGAGCATATAGATATAGATATGTATGCAGTTTGTGTATATAATGAATCTATCTAAAGTGAGTGTGTAAATATAGTATGAAATTGGTATACAATTACTATAATACCATTGTACAAACTGACGTGTCCCATATCATGCAATTGTAAATGATACTAATGGACAAATAAATATTATCATTATTATTGCAAAAATAAAGAGTATTGTAAACAGACAGGACAAAATTTATTATATTTGTTGATGTCATTCGAGCACAAAAGAATATGTGCTGAATTTCAGATACATAACTCTTAACGTGGTTGAGTATTATTTAATAATGTGTTCTAACGAAAAACTTAAGAGTAAGAAAGCGCAAGAAGCGAGAATAAGAATGTGGTACAAGATTGTGAGAGTTTGGATGACTATTTTTATTAGTGATTCTGCACTTGGTTTGCACTGGTAGTCCTAAAATAAAGAACAAAGCCCTGAAGAAGGCAACATTCCTAGTTGAAAGATAGGTACTTGAATAAAGTGGTCTTAATGCAAGAATTACATTTATATAATTATAAATTATTATATTTACAATAATATACTCATTAAAGCTGTAAAAGCAGTCAGAATTTGCTAAAATCAATGTTCTTAAAATTCTTACTGTTACCTTAGCTCAAAAATTATATCCTTTTCATTTAAATAAATTTTGGAGGTAGTTGTATGGGGTCCTAATGAATACATGACCTAACGTCCGTGTATCAGGATCTTCACTCAACTGTTGTTGGTTAACTCTCTCTTAACTGAATTCTTAAATTTAATACATTTCACATAAAAGACACAATTCAAACGAGGGAATGCTGAACAGTTTCTGCCTTAGGTTTGGAGCTAAGATTGAATAAGTGTAATACTACCGTGAAAAATTTATTATTATCTGAATTATTCACAAATAATGGTGATTAATCAAAAATAATTGAACATGTTTCCAGACAGAGAGATCATTCCACAATTATACTTCTCGTAACTATAAAATGATTTGCAATACTTATCCTCCACACACATTCACACATTCCGTACCTTAGATTGCTCATCATAATACTAAATCATAAAAAACTTTCATTTAATTACCAAACAAACATATTGGAACAGAATTTTAGTTTTCAAACATACCTTAACTTCTTCAGTTTGTCTGAATTTATTGTGCGATACATTCTCAACCTGTACCATGAGCACAGGTTGTGGTTTCGAGGTTTCTGCTGGACCATCACTGTCATTTTCAGATGCAGCACTTCCAGTAACTCTCCTCTTACGCCTCCGACGACCCCGCCTCTCTTCTGTTTCTTCTACAGAGGCAGTAACGGATGTATTTAAAAGAGGGAAGGTCAAATTCAACTCTGCAGCCAATGAATATAAAATTTATACATCCAGTAATACACATACAAAATAAATGTGATCCTAACATAAATGATCTAATCACATATGAAACCAAACTACAGAATAAAAAACAATCTATACACATAATTAAAATACTAATAATAATAATGATGATGATGAAGGTGAAGAAGGCAAAGGAGAAGAATTTTTTTTTTGTGGGGCTTTACGGCTCGTTAACGTCGAAGTCATTAGAGCCCTTAAAATTTGTACAGGTAGGGAAAATGCAGTTACGCACTAGGGAGAGTCTACATGACTCCCCCCGTTTGTGGGACTCGCTGAATGACTCAATCATACCTACTATAAATCCTCCTGAATTACAACTCAAATATCAACATATCTTAAAACATTACATACATCTTTTTAAAAAAAGAGAGAGAGGAAAATGAAAGATACCCTACCCCTAACAGTGTCGGGATCGAAAAGAACAGGAGGTGACCAAGGAAGGTCAGGAAAAAGAAAGGAAGGAGCCTAACACAAGTAAGAGGAAGTAATGCCAGACTCAGCTCGGGGCCCCGTGTTTGCCAAATGCGCACTCACTAGATATAAGTCCCCTGGGGGGGTGAAGGAGAAGGTGAAGAAGATGGCAAAGTAAAAAACAAAGTAGGGGCACTGAAGATGTACTGAAAAGGAGTTTTACAACCAAATTTCTCATTCTCTTAAAAAAATGAAAGCCTATTTCCAAATGATAATGTAAAAATTATTTTTCCATTTAAAATACTTGTTTCTTTGTGAAATTCTTACATAAAACAAAATTAAAAACAAAGGTACACCCACGACAACACTTGCAATAAAACCAGTGGAAAAGCGATTACAGTCGAAACAACAATCTTGAACCAAAACATTAATAGATATCGTGAATGTTTGGTTGTGATAAAATCCATTAAGAGTTCAGTATGTCAAATTAAAACACATTAGCAAATCTTGTAGAACACAAAAGAACAAATATCTAACATAGTTAATGCAGCATGGAAAAGTAAATAAATTATTTTGATCTTTCTCTTATTATATACATCAATGAGCTTTGTTTTGCACATCAATCAATCAATCAATCAATCAATCAATCAATCAATCGAGAGATCTCCAATTAATATGTCCTAAATTTTTCACATCTTACAATAATGGTAATGTGATTCTTTTTAAGTTCAGTACATTTCAAAGCCCTCCCAGAGACCACCACCAAAACGAAGTACTGGATGGTGAGGATTTGTATGTAGTTTGCCATTTAACTGTTCTAAGGATAACCCTACAAGGACAAGTTCTAGCTGACAGATCAGGTCATTCATGACCTTCTCCCTGTTCCTATCAATACACCATTTCTATGCAATCTCATAAAATTAGTCAGGATCCAAGGTCTACAGAAAGAAAATCACTATCCACCCTGTGAGCCAGTGTGTGGCGAGGGCTCAGAGTCATCTACATTCCCTTAGATAACTCTGAAGAAAGCAGATCATCTTTATGAGTGAAAGGGATTGATCTAATGTCACAGTACTTTAAGAGGGCTTTTGTAGAGACATTTGAGGGTTTTTTCCTAGAAAATTTCAAACAAATTTTCATAGTTTGCAGGGGCAGGGGTAACATGAATTTTAAGGTAGAAGGAGGGAGGGAGGGATTAGTGCATTTAATCTGAAGGGAGGCGAGAGTCATCTCTGGTCGGCACTTGGGTGAACATTATGAGTCTGCTGTACTTAATTAGCAGGGACTTGCTGATCTGCTCGTTCCCTACCTGCGTGTTATTCCACACCAGTCAAAATTCTATAGCGATCTTGCAGAGTTTAATGATCGCGAGCAATACAGTACAGTATATATTGCATATTTTCAGTGAAGATATTATTTACAATAATTATTATTGCAGTTCTTTTTCTTTGTTTTTATTGTTTTATAGTGATAATACATCATTATGTCTGATCGAGTTAAGTTTACTACTGTTTGTTTTTCTTTTATTATAACATTTTTTATTTCTTTAATACTTGAAAGATTGTAGTATAGTCATTATTGAGAAAAGCATATTCATAGAAGTGAATTATTTGGAATGACTGCTGCATGATTTACGAGAGCAGAAAAATATTAAAAGGTTGTTAATCAGTAGATATGAATTTTCACTCGTATGACTTGACTATGAAGCCGGAGTTCAATTGCATTAATGCAACAATCCACTGAACGTTTAATCTATGTGAACATTGGTAAATAATGTTTAAGTTACGTTTTCTCATTTTTGTACCATCTGAATGCTGTTTACTTAACAAAGAAAGTATAGACGGAATGAAGTCCCAGAATAAGCAAAACCGTTGAGATCCTAAATTTTATTTTCAGATTCAATTAAAATATATATTAAGATTTGCACACTTCATATAGTTTTAGTTCCTTTATTACTGTGATAATTGTCAAGTCAAGCCTCAGATGTGTGATAAAGCAAATTTGTTTACCGATTTGTTACTAAATATTAGACTGGTCTTTATTTTACAAATGTTCTTTTTTTGGTATATTTATACACAATATGTATTTATTTTGAAGAAAAGAGAAATTAAAATATTCTAAGAGGTCAGCAGGGATCTTGGCTAGAAATATTTGGGAACTGACATATGATAAAGAACTTGGTAATAAAATAAAGATAGTAAGCACAATCTTCCACTAAATCTGTTACAATATTATACACATGAATGTTGTCATGCATACAAAATTGCAGATAAGGAAATTGGCATCTACTCCTACATTGGAGAGAGTTGCAGAGAGCCTAACTTTCAGTATAAATTCTTTAGTCACAATTTCTGTCACTGAAAAGAAGTGAAGAAAAGCAAGGTAAAAATCAATCAGAAATAGACAAATGTGAGAAAAATTTAGATAAATCCCACTAACAAAACTTTAAGAGCTATGACAATCTATGCAGAATGAATAAAGAAAGAAAATCTAGTAGGACATGGGAGTATTGTGCTAACATTGAGATGGGCATCTGAAAGGCACAAGGGAATTAAGAAGAACCTTCTCTGACTAAGGCATATTTAGAGGAAATTCATCCATATTATGATATTGAGGGTAATTATAGAGAGTTCAATATTTGTTAGATTTCTTTACGTAATTCCAAAATTAATTTCAAAGTAATTTCAAAGCTTAATATGTCATTAGGTTAATTTCAACAACAATTAAGCTAAATTAGAATTATGAACTTGTTTGTCCCGGACAAACAAGTTTGTATTGACTCTGGTCATGGAAGCCTACATTTATAAATTTGAATTGTTCTATTTCATGAACATATTATATTAGACAGCTTTGTACCACAAACTTACATACGATATATAGACCCAGAGATCTCTACAGAATGGTGCCCACAATAACATGAGACAGAGGATACTATTTGGTATCATCCTCTCTCTCAAAAATCCACTTGAAGGAGGTAAGGTCAGGCATATAACGACTTGTGAGCTAACGGTCAACAGAGTTCCCCCATCCAACTCGTGTGACAATAACAGAGATCCCAAACTTTGTTTTCCCCTTTGGATAGCCAGTACCTAAGATTGCTGGATCTACATCATATTAAGTCTATGTTGTTTCTTTTTCCATGAAATTTATCATTATTATTGTTAGTATTATGACACGTCATTCATTATCATGTTCAATTACAATAAAATTCCATCCAATGTATATTCTGTAATAAGCCATACAGTTAATATTACAAATGAAATTTTCATATAATCTTCAAAAAAATTGATTAAAAAAAATGATAAATAGCTACATAATTTCCACCCAATACATAAGAAACAGGCATACATTAAGAAGAGTTAACAACAGTCTGATAAACATTAAAGCAATGTTAGATATTGTTATGAATATAATCGATGTGATAATCTCTCAAAATGACCAATCAGGAAACAAACAGTAAAACACACTCCACTAGAGTTAGGTTTTCTGGGAATGGATTATAAAGAATTTTAAAGGGTAGGTATTTAATAAATGAAGCAAACTTATGTTATCATTGAAAAATGATCAACTGAAAACTTGTTTATACAGAAGTTAGATCACATACAGTTCATATTTAACTATATTTTGCCAATAGGGGAAGCTGGAGGTTATAAGATAATACTTACTGAAAATAGGAAATTTAATTCCTTCCCCATCCTTTGGTTAAANCCCCCCCCCCCGTAACTTGTAATTTTGGGTACTTCACCTGAATGTGTTTCTAATAAAACAATTTTCATATACCGATAGAATTATTAATTCTTTAATACTGGTTCTATCCTACACGAATTTAGAATCACAACCAAAAATGTATAAATGCACTCCTACACCTGTGCTATGAATTTCACAGCCTGGATTCATTTTAAGGGATCTTCATTGCAAAAAACTGCAAAGATACACACTGTAAAATGAGTCTACATCAAGAAATGGTCTAAGTTCTATGTAACACAGTATTACAGTGAAACTTCCCAAAAGCAGACAAATTCTAACGTCCCATTAGTGTCGGTTACAGAGAAGTCTGACTTCACATTACATGACATAATGTAGGTTATTTCCAATGAAGTTAATATACATCTGTCAGAGCGACTAGGCTGAAGTACCCCAATATATGTTTCAAATTATCCAGTGCCGATTAATTTTTTATATCCTTCCGCCAAAATTTTTGACTTTAAATTAGTATGGGTTTATTTGAAGAAACATCAGCAAGCTTATGTTTCTTGATATACTGACATGAATATCTGCTTCACATAGCAAAAAAAGACCCAACTACTAAAACATAGCAAATAAAAATAGGAACGCAATGATGTAAAGATTTTCATACCTTGTGCAGCATTTCAAAGAATTCTGCCAAAATGCAGAAAATACTGTTCTAATGGAAATATCAGCCATATAATGTGATTTAAGATAACATGATCCTTGTCAAAGAAAGAGTAAAAAAAAAAAAAGAAGTTAAGATTGATTTCGCAAACATGAATTCAAAACAATTACAAGTTGGCAGAAACAATGATTGCCAGTAAAGGCAGCAACAACTACCTAATTAATTGAAAACTGTCACAGGTTATCAAAGTGAGAAAAACATGCATCAAGAGTTTTAACCTAGAAAAAGAAATATTTCAATAACAGGAAGACAAACTTAAAACCCAACCAATACAGGCAATGAAAGGCAATTGTCAAATTAGTTGCGACTCAGATAAAACGTAGTTTTGAATAAGATTACACTGAACCTAGCAACAAATGTCAGACCCCAGCATCAATTAGAAATGTTAAATCTAAAAATTTAACATTACCTGAAGGTACATCAGTATCATCAATTATTTGTCCCGTAATTCTAATACGTCTGTGAGCCATAACAACTAATCGTAACTTGTCGCCTAAATCTTGCATCTCATGAATTTGGGCGAAAGTCCCAACTGAATATACATCTGACAGATCATGAACGATGTCGGATTCATTTCTGAAACAACAATACTTCTAGACAACAAATAATCATCAAATAAGGAAAATTGGTAACTAGTAAAATGACTTACTCATCACTCTTCTTCAAAAACAAACCCGCATATGGTTGATTTAATTTTACTTTTCTCCTAATTAAATCAATTAAAACTGGATTAGTAATCTGAAATAAGAAAACCATGCTTTCAAATTTGCTCAATTAAATCATTCTGAAATTAATTATGTATGATATTACATACTTCAACCAATTTAATAAATCTAGGGAAAACTGGGTTCCTGCTAATGGCAATAAGCGGTAATTGCGGCCAAACTTCAGGTACAGCTACAGTAGCTGGTAGTGTGTGATGAGTAGGGTAATCTTCTTTCTCTGACTTCTTTTTCCCATCTCCGTCGCTTCCATCTGAACGTTGACTACTGTATCTTACCGAAAAAGCAGTCAAATGCTTAGCTGATTCAAAACTTCTTCGAAAATTTTCTGACGCAATGTACTTACGAGCAAAACACGAAATGTTAGTATTCTTTACAGTAATACAATGAATACCTCTGGATAATATGGGAAAGTCATGTGCGAATCGAAAACGAATGTACCGTAAAGCAGATCTACGACAGAAAGTAATTGACATGTTTCTACTTAGAAAGCATAAACAGAAGATAAGTAAAATAAAACCACTAATCTCAAACGGAATCACTATAGTTAATAACAAGGTCAAATTGTTCGTTTCTCTCAAATAAATTTGTAGGTTACAGCTTCAAGTAACAGAGTTCCATAAAATCACACACATTATCAAGAATATTTAAAATTAGTTAAATCCACTTCCACGAGCACTAGTATTCTGACACGACACAATCCGTAATTCATGAGCGCTCATGAGTGCTCCTTGGCCCTTCGGGCAACAAGGAACTGCTTATGCGGACTTGTATTCGAGATAAAACACATCTTCATTCAACATTAACACAGAAAACATGAACGTTCAAAACCGTTTGAATGTCATGAAATTCGGTGCATAAGGAACACTGGATTTGCCTGATAATTGGTTAATCAGGCTTCCAACCATCGAAAATAAGCAGCCCATGCCATGGAGGTTAACTACCGACTACAGATTACCCAGATACGAAAGTGCACTCTCCAGCAAGTACAACATTAACAGTCTTCATAAACTAACAAATAAACAACCAATAAGTGTAATACAAGTTTCAATATTACTCTACTAAATAAATTAGAATTAGTTTTCTATAATGGGTTTCCGTAAGCATATATCTGTAAAGCTCAATGCGCCAGTTGTCGGAAATAATATTCAGCTTATTTATGATACTTGACGTTCGGCCAGCGTTCGGCGGTTCAAAAATTGCTGCTGTGTTCAATTGAAATGAACAATTAGCATTTCCTCTCTATACTTTTTTTCTCACGCTTCATTATAGCTTTCAAAGAAAAATTAAGAGGGAGTGAATCCTTCCAAATTGGTTGAGATATTGGGAGACATGTAGAAAAAAAAATTACATTCGCACGCAAGTTTGAATAAACTTTATTTTATTAATAAACGATCTCTTGCATTTCCAGAAATTATTTCACTGCCAAAAAAAATCCACATTTTTATAATGCCATTATGTCTTGTCTGGTTAACTGTATGTGTCTATTAAGTTACATTAATTTTGTAATTTTGAGAATTTCAAGAATCAACCTGGAAGATTGATTTGATTTATTTTTCATAAAATACAAATGGAATGACATCGATATACAATAGTTGATATCAAACAGATTTAAAGGTAATGGACAGCAATACAATAAACATTTGTATGTATTGGAACATTAATGACCCAATCAATATCAGTTTAACAACTGGGTCTGGTGAACAATTGTCATCTTATATAAATAAAACACTGTTTATTCCATAAATAGAAGACATTTTACAAGACGTACACGTCATTTGCAATTACAAAATGTAATTACTTTCCAGCACCTATGCAGGTAGGTATCAGTAGGAATGTAAGCATACCTCACATTCCTATTTCAAATTCCATTTCTGTATACAATTTAAAACTTTAAATTAAAATATTTATGTCCCATATTACTGTCATATAACAGTTGATGCTGCATTTGAAGTCATATAGTAACAATAAATGAAACTTTTTTGAATCATACTATATCTCAATATACATGGAATTAATATATTTTCATAGGTAAAATAATTGCAATAGCTCGGACTGAAATTACAACTATCTCAATAATATCTTTATAATGGTATGCAGTAGCATAATAAGGTATTCTGTACAAAAAATAATAATTATTAAATAGTAATGTAGTCAATGTATCGCAAAATATTTATAGCTTTTTCACATACTCCACACACATGAAAAGAAATTCAGACAGTAATCATAATAGTAAGGTAACTAGATTACGAGGTAATTACAAGTCAATCTGAAATGAATGAAACTTCAGTATGATAAAATTCTGTACTATTTTGACATGGAAAAACTCTAAAGGTCCACAAAAAGAAAAAAGAAAAGAAAAAAAGCAAACATCAGGAACCCTGTTGCCTGATAGGAATAAATGCTGAGCAATTAATTTATCTTAAGATATCCAATGAACTGTTCGTGACTCTGCAATTGATCAGTCTTCACACTTACATTCAATTTGGTAGTGAAGCTAATGGTAATTAATTTAGAAACAATTATACAATTATCTCTAGAAAACCATTGAACAATATAATTTAATTTGACGGGAACTATTACTAGAAAGGTAATTGGCAGTATTCAACAACTCCACAAAAATACAGTAACAAGACGAGAGTAAGTTTTCAACTGTTATAAGGCAGGTATACTATACAAAATGGACGTTAAGCAATTTACAATATTATCTATTATATTCTTGCATTACAACTGCAATAAACTCCATGATACGTACAAAATTCTACTCTATATGCAAAATGATGGATTCCTGTCTATTTCCATCTCTCATATCTCAAACTTTGATATGAAAACGCTGCATTCAGAAAGAGAAATTTAACCCTCATTATACACAACAATATCATAATATATATAAAAGACTAAAGCCTTCTTTAATAAAGAAAAGAAGTAACAGGAAAATGAGTATTTCAAAATCCACACCCATGCAAACATTTGGTGTATAATAATGCAACTTCCTGTTTTAACTACAATTTCAGTCTTTTTTTCCATTGTGTTGCATTTGTACTTAACACAGACTTGGAAAATGATCAGACATCCTAGTTTACAATTGTTTTAACACTGGAATAACCTTACAGACCATGGATAATAAAAGGATCATAGTCAAGACATGAAATAGAAAAAAATGAGGTAAGAGACAACAATTGAGAATATTTTGACTGCATCTTGCATTGCCCGAGCGAGCAATTCATGCCACTCTACTTTCATGTTTGGAAACTACTGATCACAACAATAACAAAATTGAAGAGCCATTTACAATATCATGAATTACACTATTTACAAAAGGTCTAATTAAGCTATCTCTTGACTGAAGTTCTATTTTCAGTTAATCTTTTCTGGTTGGGGCAGCAGTCTTGTAGTAATATGCTTTTATGAAGAAAAAGTTTACAGTCCTTAAAAAAACATTCACTCTTGAATGCATTTCAACACAATACCAGAACAACCGTACCTTGTCCAAAATGGACTAGTTGTATGGGTCACAGGTCACAGAGAAAATTACCTCCACAAATTACTACTTAGTTTTGTTGTCACTGGTAGCAATTACTAATAATCAATATGAGAATATAATGTAACTTAAACACAGCTCAAAAATACATATCAACAACTGAAAAATTGTGACACCATCCACCCACACACTTCTCTCTTTTGCAAATATCCAGACAACCAAATCAAAATGCAAATGCACTTGCACACACGTTCACATATACACACTAGCACACTGGCACAAAAAGAGTAGACATACAAATAGATTGCTAAAAACAGCAGATAACAGCTGCCACAGATGTTCATAACTATTTTTTATATTACACAGTTCATAGTATTATATTATTAAATTCATTTTAGTCTTACAAGTAACCATGGACCAACCAGACCAAAACAATGAATGATACAAACAAAGATTGAGATTACAGAACTCTTGTCTATGGACCTCATTGGTTTGAAATTAAACAGCACAAAATGTCTCAGAGGATACCATTAGTCAGATATTGGAAGCCATCATACAACTTCGTACTAAGGGAATGAATGCTTGACTCCACCAGATTATCAACAAGCTGTTGTAACTGCTCTTCAGTCAAATTCAGATGAAAACGATTTTTTAGAGCTTGAAGAGTGGCTGCTCCAGACTTAAAGCATGGCAACTGGGAACCTGTGCAAGACAAAGAAAAGGAGAACAAATTATCTTACAGAAATGGCAGAATGAATGCATGTATCTAGGATTGGGGAAAACAAATCATGGAGAGGAAAAAGATGGGTAAAATACTGTACCAGGAATTAGGAAAAGAGGAAGTCTGACAGTCCGCATCTGATTGACACTGAGATGGTGTTTGCATGCACCTGTGAAACATTCCTTTGTAACTAGACATGCACCTAAAGAATGATATAACACATCAATCTGGAAAAGATAACAATGGAAAGGAAATGTTAAGGTCAGAACTATGAACTGTACTACTACCCGCTATGAATGTTTGTTTCAGAAAAGCCCTCGAACTAAATCCTGCTCTACGGTATGAAAGGAAGAATGCTTACCTGATCGCATAATTTCCACGAGGCTCAGAATTTTATCCATGTGTTTTCTGGCCGCAACTAGTCCTTGCAAAATTAGAATTTTAAAATACTTAAACATGTCTGAATCCAAGCCACCCATTACTTCTACGAACTCAGGTGTGAGCTTAAAAGGAGAAGTTTCAAATCCAAGATTTCGAGGTGATGTGGATAAGATAAAACCAAAGTCAATGTGAATGAGATGACCCTCATTGTTCAGCAGAATATTTCCATTATGCCTAAAATAAAATAGAAACAAATGAGATTTTGTTAAAAGTGAAAAAGCATTAAGCAAATATAATTAGTGCAATATTTTGTGTGTGCTAGTGTTGTTAATCAAAACAATTTCAAACATTTTTTGTGTCTGCACTTTATTGTCAGTGACCATGGTCAGCTAGAATGACTAAACAGAACATACTCTAAATGAAAGCACAACAACAAATGCATGCCCCCCCAAAAACAATAATACTGTATTCACCTGAATATAGTCCCCCTTTTTTCTGGAAAATAATAATAATAAATCGCCCAAAAATCCTTGGGGAGACTATATTTTGGAGTTTAGGATGGGAGAGTTGCTCATTCAAAGTTTTGTGGGTGAAATCAAGTTTCATGAACACAAGTCGTATATGTAATGTAATGCAAAGCCAATACCAGTAACTTTTATGCCGAGAAAACAGTCATAAGAAGAAGAAATGGTGAACACCATGATAGACAATGGCTTTGTGAAATTTGACACATTCAAAGCAAAAACCGACCCGGTCCGTGTCATCCACGAATGACCAATTGACGTCACCATGCCAACTGTGACACACGATTCTGTCAAGAAATGGGAATCTTCTCCTACACAATGAAAGTTGGGCTATTGAAGAAGCTTCGACACTAACTTCAAACTGCAATTTCTAAATTAAGCTAAGACTCATGGAAATAAAGCAGTGGCACCAGAATTCGTGGTAGAGTCAAAGTCTGGTGATGTCAAGAGAAGTTGAACTTCACCAGCTAACTTTTTATTTTAAAATCCTAATGATTATACGTACCAGAGCCAACCATTTCCCATGGAATTTTGATTAAGCATTTCCCTTTAGAAAGACTTCGATTTTACTCAATTTAAATTTTGTTCTAAGTTTTGACTCCTAAAAAAAGGGGGAGGGACTATATTCGGGTAATATGCTATTGCTGTATTAAGTAATAAATAATATCACTGTAAATAAGTAACAAATACAACATAACTAAAGGACCACAGTGCTTAGTTTTGTACAACCTGAATATGCAAATAAGAACAAATTTAGTAATATATTAAAATGATAAATGAAGTTTATTATTTCATTTTTGAGGCATGTAAATAATTAATGTTATTAAGGTACATACATTTATTAAGATATATACATTTACTACTTACCGATCTTTCACTTGAACTAAATAGCAGATCAAGCAATACGCTGCACAACTCTGAACAAAATTTCTTTGTGCAGTCAGGAAAGCCTCTGAATTATGGGAACCATATTCTCGAGCAAAATATTGCAGCAGAGACAGTTGGCAATGTTTTTTTATTTGGTGTAATGAAACAGTATTGAGAATTGGCTCAATTAATCCACTGTCATTGGACAAGCACAATATCCTAAACAAAAAAGCAACACATTAATAACAACAATAAAAAATTTTTTTTAAAAGAAAGAAAATTAAGAGGTAACATAAGTGGTGAGATCTGTCTAAACTTACCGATAAGGTCTTACCCAAAGAGGAACATGTTCCATTTCCCAAATTCGCTGTAGCATAGTAAGCAACTGAGAAGCCAGTAACTCCTGCCTCAGATCATCCCCACATTTCACAATAACAGACAGCAGTCGCCAAGAGGCAAGATGACCATAAGGAGAAGCTTCCCTTACACGCCTCTCCTTCTCTTCCCAAGGCTCTTTAAGTGCAGCTGCAGATGGGTCTTCAGGATCGTGGTTGAAAGTGGCTCTTCGTGAATCATGCAAGGATTCAGATAAACGACGACGTATGTCACCAGCAATAAATACCGGAGGTTCTCTTGAATCACTAGACTCCTGACTCAGCTGAGAGATTGTATCACGATCTATTGGCTTCTGCAACTGCATGTACTAAAACAAACAATACACAGTATTCAGCAAAATACCAACTTAATCAAGACAAAGAATTTTTTTAAAAATACAGGTCCTAAATGGAAGAAGGAGTATACATACAGGGCATTCCAGATAAAGGAAACTGAAAATTTTTTGTCTTCCAAATTGCTTCATTTTTGGGAGAATTACACTCCTGAGTACATTCTAAATAAAAAGCCTCCTACAGAAAAATTACTTCATAATTGTCTTGAAGGTCATTCAGATGTAAAACACTGAATTTAATTTATAAAAGACAGAATACAATGGCAAAAGTCATTATAATTGCCCCCCACCAAGGTACACACAGTTAAACATCTGTAAACATTTTTGCCCATTGGAAATAAATAAATTTGACAAAAACTACATAAAATAACATATCTAAGGATTTTTATAATTTTCATGCCTCAATGTATCAGCAGAAATAATTCAAGAAGACAAACAAGCTTTAAAACAATGGTCGAAAAACAAATTGAATTCTCGACAGAGTTTTCAAACTTTTCAAAATTAAAAAATAAATAATTCCACCCAGTCATTTTGGAAAATTATCAAGATAAGAAATGGTTGAACAGAATCAGTCCTTTTACATTCAAAACATCGTCATCCACCAAAAAGTAAAGTTTTTACAATTATCAAAAAAACTTCTAGAGGCAAAAAAGATAGCACAGGAACTCTATTTTGGAAATTTATTAAGAGATGGAAAAAACAAACTGGTCAAATTTTTATAAATATGTCAAACAAAGGAAAGGTAAAAAAGATTACAACTTCAAATTAAGAAAGATAACGGCAGTATCATTACCAATAAACGAGATATATCAAAGATCTTCAATAAATACTTTTGCTCAGTGTTTACCAGGGATAGACCGAAGGAAGTCGTTTTTCAGGGGGATTCAGTAACTTTTTCAGTACAAGCCTGCAATATTAGGAAGCATTTAAGAAAAATGAAAATTTAAAAAAATCGGTAGGTCCAGACAAGGTAAAATGTTAAAAGCAGGGGGAGAAGCAGTAATTCATTACCTTCTGTGTTTGATCAATGTAACTGTGAATAATTCTAAAATTCCAGAAGATTGGAAAGAAGCTCTAGTTGTACCGATATTTAAGGGCAGAGATCATACCCAAGATAGTAACTATAGACCGGCTAGTTTAACTTCGGTTGTTTGCAAATTGGCAGAGAACTGCCTATTTGAGGCGGATTTGGAACGATAAGAAATGGTTATACGGAGGGAGACACGGATTTCATCCGGGCTATTCATGTCAAAGTCAGATATTGCGGATGCACTCGACAACAGGGAAAGGACAGATGCAATAGTCATAGACTTTTCAAAAACTTTCAATTTAGTACCGTGCACACCTCTGCTTCAAAACCTAGTTCCTTCATAGATAGAGCCAAGAATAATTGATTGGCTATATGAATACTTAACAGGACGTTCACAGAAGGTTAGAGTTGGTGGTGAATTGTCGTCAAAAGGGAAAGTTACATCTGGAGTTCCACAGGGAAGTGTTCTTGGATCATTATTAATTCTGGCATATGTAAATGACATTAATGAAGGTATCACATCAGTCAATTGCTTATTTGCAGATGATATTACTTACCGAAAAATTTCAAATCTAAATGATACAGAAATGATGCAAAATGATCTCAACCTAATTAACTTGCGGGCTACACCAAATTTGATGAAGATAAGTGCAAGAGTGTAAGTTTTTCTAGGGCATGAGTTAAGGAAACATTTACCTACACACTGGGGAAGGCGCATATTACAGAGGAAAATAATTGTAAATATTTGGGGATAATTATATAAAATGATTTAAGTTGGTCGAGTCAGGTAAATTAAACCACACAGAAAGCAAGGTGGGTTCTTCACTTTGTAATGTGTAAACAATGAAAAGGAAATGATAAAACTTAAAATTTGGCATACACTTCTCTGGTTCGTCCAATTCTGGAATATGGGTCGGCCTGCTGGGATCCGTATAGGTTGGGACAGGTTGAAGAGCTTGAAACGGTCTAGAAAAAAGCTTTCAAGTTCTTGAGAAGTAAGAGAGAGAGCATGGGAAACATGGATGATTGGGAAAAACTAGCAAAACGCATATCAGATCTTATGCAAGTCTGTGTTGGCTATACACTGGAGACAAGGTCCTTTCTAACATTCAATCTAGGATACAAAAACCATATTAAATGGGTAGAATGGATCACTGTTATAAAATATGAGAAAGAAAACAGCGCACAAATGTATGCAAATTTTCTTTTTTAAATAGAACTATTACTGAGTGGAACAAATTACCAGCATCAATGTTAGAGACTTTCCCCAAAACTGTAAACTCTTTGAAGAAAATGCTTCAGAATGTGAAGTGAAGGTTTGGAAAGAGGCAAAGTGTTTATATAGTAACCATTTTGACTATATCTTAACCATTGAGAAATAGAGAAGTACACGTGTGTGTGTGTGTGTGTGTGACTTGTAAAATTGTGTATTTCATCACTCCAATAATACAACGAAATAAATACGGTGAACTATGCATTTCTCGTAATAAAATACATGAATCGAATGATCTCCAAATTAGAAATATGGTACCTACAGTAGGTTGTTAAGTTGTTCAGAAGAGAAACTGTTGTGTACAGAAATACGCCAGTCCCCTACCCCATCGAGCAAAGTGAGTTATTTAGATGTAGTTTATTTGATGTTTATTTCATGTTGTCATAATACAATTGTTTGCTATGTCATGCACCTTCAACTCATAACAACACAAAATAGTGATGAAATTAATATTTTATGTTTGCGTAAAGGCCATAATTTTTAAAATAGGTACCAATGTATTTGAAGCAAGTTTTCGTTAAACATGTTTGTTTTCTTTGATTAAAATAAATTAAAACTATTAATTTTTCAGCCATTTTACATATAAAAAGTTAACAATGTAGCATTAAATTATTTTCAATAAATAAACTAACTTTTATTTGTAGGAAGAGCTTATTACATTTTGACACTTGAAACATTCAACTTTTTACACTCTTTCTAGTAAATTACATTATTATAAACTCATAACCAGTCTTTCTAATATTGGTAAAATTATTAAATTTAAATACTACGATTGCAGGTGGTCTGTTGGGAGCCAAAGAAATCAGCTTTTTAACCCTCCTCGTCACTGGCCGAGTTTGCGAAAGCTGAACAAACATGCTCTGATATGATATGGTGCTCCAGCCAAGTTCCCTCAACCCCTATCACTAAGTCTTTTCTTCAGTCTTTAGCCAAAATCCATCAAATAAAGGGGTCACGAAGATACATTCCTTTCAGACATTTCTTCACATACAGCTCTCGTTGGATCACAAACCTCTCCCAAAAGTGAGAGGCTGAGAGAGCAAGGAAAATAAAATCCATACTGTGTTCAAGTTGTAGAAACCAGTTGAAGATAACAAAGGTAAATATGCACATAAAATTCAAGTAAATTTAGTGTTCTACAACTTTTTTCAGGGAACTTTTACACTAAAACGAGGGGCCAAGGTACTAAATAGTCAAATTTCACAAATAAATAATGTGAAGATTTTTCATACACAAACGATTTTTTTCGGTAGTTATCCCAAAAACTAAAACAAATGCTGAAAAATTGTATAGAAACAATCTTTTATAAAATGTTATATGCAATTATTTTGCTAACAGTACAGTTTTTTGAACATCCCATTGTTTTCAAGATATTAGTAAAAACCGAAAAAAGGGAACTTTCAATCTCCTTCGAATAGTTAGGATGTTCATCTCTTAATTATTCCACAGACTCTTAACTTCCAAGGTCCTCCTGTGAGAGGAAATGTTGCACACCATTTAAGGCCTCAAACCCGGAAACACCTACTCTGGCTACAGGTGAACTGTCCACTGCAAAACCTGCCTAGATTCCCATAGTCCAATGGGCCAGCACCCACACAGCCACCCGGCCTGCTTATGCAATGGACTGACTTTGGGAATGGAGGCAGGGGGTGCTGAACACAAATTTGATGTGACAGAAAAATATGACATAATTGATAGAAAAATGTTTATTCTGAGTGGGATTCTACTGTTATTTATAGCATATTAATATTCATATAACAGTAATTAAAATACAACCTGTTGGGAAATCTCATCATCCTCTTGAGACCAGCAGTCTCCTGTTTCTTCATCAGGATTTCCATACACACTAAAGGCACACAAAGATGCACTTTCTGCTTGAGTTTGTCCTTCTCCCACCAAGTTCTCTTCAGACTTCGTTTGACGCAATGTGTTCATAATTTTAGCAGGGACAGGCGAAGTGTGAATATCTTCTACTTCAAGAACCTCAACATAGATTATATATGGAGCCTATAAAGGACAACAAAATGTAGTAAAATACATAAAAATTAAATGGAATGAGGAGCACAGAAAAACTAATACTTAATATTATACATTATTAAAAATATACATAACAAAAATAAAAAAAAGGTTATAAAATGTAGAAACATGGCACTACACCTTCATTATGTTCTCTAAGTAATATCACATTGAAACAATTTTCTGATACTAAATGAAAAAATATATAACTTATTGGTTATATGAATCAATCATACATTAGCTATTGATCACATCATCAAAAACATAAACCAAAGGATGGTATAGAACTATAAACCAAAATTTTCACTTTTCAGACTAGTACACTAAAATTTAGATGAAAAACAGGTCCTTTAGGAAATAATTCGTAAAGTTTTGAAACTTGGAAATTAGGTGTAGAATGTGGTATTATTTACAATTATTAACTTTCCAAAAAATTTTCAGAGCTATGTACCCCTAAAAGCCACCTCTAATGTGCATGTTTCCATTTTTAACCGTTTAGGCACAAAACGGTCAGGTTTTCGAGAAAGTTATTTATATAAAGAAATATTTCACATTAAATTTTCTACAAAAAAGGGCATAACCATTTTTGAGTTAAATCCAGTGATTTGCAAGATATAAGCTGTCCAATCAGGGGGTAGTTAACAAAATCACAATTTCTTCATAATTTTGTGGATAAAGAAATGATGTTTTTGACATATTAGGACCTCGAAGGACCTATGAATCAACATGTAGTGACATATACAACAAAACAGCTGCTTCAATACGATTTTCAATCGAAGAACTCGAATTTCAGTCTGAGAAGACGACCGGGTATTCGAGAAAAATTTTAAAAAGACAATTTTAACCCTTTTTCGGCCAATGTTGCATAAACTGAATACCAAAGTACTTTACCGATTTTTTTCATGAGGTTTTTGAATATGTTTTAGAGTATTCATCTGATTGCTTGTGTATTTTAATAATTACCTTGCTATTTTTTTCTTATATACTAATCGTTGAAAGAAGAAAAAAAGAATCATGGACAGTCGTTCTATTTGCAACTTCTCGAAACAATAAGTATTTGCTAGAATAACAACTTTAAGAATTTTTTTTTAGCTTACTAGTTTATTCGAAGTACTGATTAATAATTTTCTATAAATGTATAAATTAAATTACATATATCTTTGCTTTAGCATTTTAGCGGTATTGGTGCTGTGAGTTATCTTTTTGCAATAGGCAGACTTTTGCGTACTGAGATACAAAATCCTGATTTCTATGCACAGAGATATGCGAAGTCTCCCTGTGTTTTTTCTTACAGAATTCTACATGGTAATCATATCATAATGCCTAGAGGACACTACTTTCTCCTCTAACCATCGTCACAATAGTTTAATGTAATGGGCTTTGAGAAATTTCCTAGCAATTTGTTTCTGCTGTGTATAAAATACTTTTCTGGGTATTGATTGACAGATGTCAGGTGTACATCTTTTAAAAAGAATTTAAGGTTATGTAAAAAAAAAAAAAGGTACAAGACGAGTTGTAGTAGTGCAAAGAATTGAAAAAATAATCACATGCAAAATATATAGAAGCATCCCATTTTAACTTATATGTATATTAACGATGAAAAGTGCCACAGCAAAAATTCCGAGCTTCTAATTGAAATTGGAATTTTACACTTCATCATGGAATATTACTTATATCATATTAGAGTAGAAAACTCATATTTTTCATTATTTTATAAAAAAAGGGGTTTTCAACTTTTCTTTACCATTTGCCTTTAACGGGTTAATGCAAGTTTAGAGAGCATTGTAAGTATTATTCTCTGGACAAGAACGTTCTACAAATATGTGATAATTCATGTTTGTGTGTACAAGATTTAATGCCGCATTTAATAAAACAACCAATATATTTTTATGTATGCTTAGAGCAACGAATGCAATATGCATTCTTTATGAGGTTCTTCTTTACTGCTTGAAAAAGACGCGTACCAAATGGTCTTGTGACTTTGACTGCATCAAGTAAACATCGAGATGGGAAACATGTACACTTTGAACCAGTAAAACGCATCGAGTTGCATATGTTATGCCTAAGAGATCACACAAGAGAAAAAAATACAGTCAGTTCCCTAAAAGAAATGACAGTCAAATCAAAAGACGAAAATGAACTCGCTCTGTGTTCTTCAGAGATGTTCAATTTCAAATAAAGATTGTATATTTTGCACAGAGATATGCATTGTAGACATAGAGTGGAACAAAAGTAAAAAATAAGCAACGGAAAATATTCAAAGTTCGAACCTTAAAATTTACAGAAACAATTCTTGGACACGCAAAAGAGAAAAAAAAGAAGATCGGATTTGTGGGGTACCACATTTGCTTCTCGCAACCATAGTTATAGCTGAATTCCATTTGTGTTTTAAAAGTTTTGCAAGTCTTCCCTAAGTCTACCTGTACTCAATGATTTAAGTATTTTTGCAAGTATTGAAGTTAAGTTATATAACTGGCAGTTGTAAAATTGGTAGAAGTAATATGGTAATTGGGTAAAGGGTGTAGACTCTCGTAACCCATTCCCTCCCCAGGATTTCAGAATTCCAGGGTTCTGCTACGATGCCACCCTTGGGTTGCACCCTCTACTATCAGATTTTTTATTACAGACCCCTCACTTTGAACTGCTATAGATGCCACACAAAAAATCATAGGAAAAACTAATTAACACCATTAAATTTGTCTTGTTCTTCTGCTTACACTCAAGTAAAAATAATGGTTCTAATAATGAATGAATTATTTTTCTATTTTTCAAGAGTTATATTAGAAATTTTTTAAATTTAACCTCAAATTTTTTTAAATACTCACTTTATCTTTGGAGTTGAGAACTGCAGCTGTTTGGGGGGGAATGCGTACAATGTGATGAGGAACACTGCTATGAATGGGCAACCATACTCGAGCGGGAAGATTCAAGTTTAAAGTGCTAAGTTCAGCCAACAAGCGAGTAGTTTTAGCTTCTTTAGTTGGTATTGTACTCAAGAGCTTCCCAATTGAAATAAGTGCTTTGATAAATTCTAACTCAGGAGCTAAACGAGGAGCCTATAAAATATCAATTGCAAAACATTAAGAAAATGAAAACATTTAGATAAGAGAATTAAGAAAATGTTAATATACATAAACATCATTATCAAACAATGTAAGAGAATGTAAGACATAAGAAGAAATCTTACATTGCAGGTACAATCAGTTCTCTTCCCTTTCAAATCATTCACAACACCTAGACAACTGTCAAAACAAGTACAGCCATTATCAAATGCTCTTCCTGAACTCAAGTCACCAAGGCAAACTTTACTGCTTGAACCTAAAACAATAACAAACTTTTTTAATTTGCAAAAATCACTTCTTGAGAAAAAACATTTATCACTCGTCACATTCTTAAGGCATTATTCACAGTAAAGTTTAATAAAACAAATTAATAATACAATGAAGACAACTTCAATTTTTTTCTAATAGTTTCACTTAATTTTAATATTGTTTGGCTTATTGATTTTATTTGTTTGAATGTCATCAATTCAGCTATAAGTAAGTTTACTACTTATGTCCAGATGACTGCATTCACCTCTGTGGGATACACACACATGTACTTTGCATTGTATATTTTAGTATTAAATAAAGTAAAGTCAAAATATTACTCAACCTACCCACAATTGTGATTATCTCTATGGTAGGTTGCCATGGCTTCATGTCTACATACGTCTTTTTTGATTCAATAAATGTAAATTCAAGTTCACACAAAAACTCCAGGCAAACAAACAAACTCAGTTTGAGGTAAGTTTCCCAAGTGTCCAGTTGAACTTGACTGAAGATATGTGACATTTATCATTTCACATTTTTACAGGTATAATTTTTTAAAAATATACATGTGATCAACAAGTGCTTTGAAAGATGAAATGGGATGAGAAGGAAGAGTATATTTATTGGTTCCGAATTCTGCAGATGAATGTCGCCAGAGAAAAGATGTGTGGGAGAGAACAGTTTTTAATAACAAGCCCTGATGAGAAAGAATATTTCCCGAATATTGGCAAACTAAATGTTGAAATTTTCACTTGTGGAAAATTCAGTAATTTATAATAATGAATCTATTATCTTAAGTATTTAATGTAAATACCTGTTGATAACATTCTTCTGTGGCCCTGGTACAAACCAGAAGCATCTGATCGAGATCGCTGATGGGTCTTTTTCCCAGGAGAAAGGGGAGCAATGGGTAGAGGGGGAGGAGTGGGGATGAGAGGACGTTGAGGGGTAGTTGGATTGAGCAAGGAAGTAGTAGGTGTCTGCACAACCACAGTAGGAGAAGGACTCGAGGACTGAGACGAGTTTGGAGCATCTTTCATCTTCGAAACATCTGGTGGTGAACCCACAGTGCTCACACGTAAGCGACGGGTGGCATCCACTTCCTTAGGCCTCAACTCATCAGACAATATCAAATTCTTCAGTTTGGTTCCATGAGATTTCTTCTTGGATGGAAGATGAGCATCTGAACTATATGAATCCAACAGCCATGCACATTTCAGAGAAAAGTCTGCTGATTTACGACACCTGAGAAAATAAAAAAACGAAATCCATTTGAAATTTGGGCAAAATATTCTCTTTTTTTTCACTTGTTCACCGGGTCACAAAATATAAATACAAAATAATATAAAAATACTACACACTTTACTGTGCTGAGGCACACCAAGAGCTTGTGTACAGCATAATACTTACAGAAAATTAATATTAATTTTTTGCCATTTTTTTTCAATTTAATTTTAAAAAATTAATCTTACCTATTTAATGACATAAGTAAAAGTCCGTGTACTATTTTTAAAAAGTGTATTTTTGCTTACCTCATGGTCGACTTTTGGAAAATTCATTGGTTTATTTCTAGATACTTACAGAGTTTAAAAACTTATGTTTCAAATTTTATATTTACTCGAAAGAGTCCTCAAAATGTGAACAGAATAAAAACTTCATAATATGACATTTTTGCAACCAATCTTATTTTTAAAAAGTAACTAGATAAGAGTTTAGTGCAAATTCATTATGTTTCTTGTTTAAGAGGTAATAATGCATTTGTATTAGCAGGTCCCCAGGCAGTTAAGCTGTATGTAGCAATACTATGAACAGTAATCAAAACTGGAAGCTAAGATTGTTCAGAATTTATTGAAATTTAGCAAAAAATAAATCATAACAAATTTATTGTCAAAAAAGCAGTACAAACTGCGTATGACCACATGGAGGAAATAAAATAATAAAAGAGATCTTGTTAGTTTTGGCAAAACTACTTATACATTTAAAGTTGTGACTGTTCAATTTAGTTTTTATGATTAATTTTCATTAATTTACAATTATCAAGAGTCGATTAAATTAAGTTATATGCACTGTTTTGTCACTATTCAAAGTTGAATGACCTTCCAATAGCCATAAGGAAATGATAAATGAAAAACAATTACTTGGAGTCACAGCTTCTAACCATTTATTGTTTGACGAAAGAACCATAGTGTTGTTTTCATTTGGTATAAAATTATTATGAGATAAAAATTCAAAAATACAATTTATAAAAATAAAAAACACCAAAGGACCAAGTATGTTACTTTGAGGCACTCCAATATTTATATTTTTACAAGCACTAGTTAAATTATTTTGGCATTTTGTCATCTATCCCATAAGAAACTTTTCAGAAAATAAAAGGCAACCTCTATTAACATTTTAACATAATAAAATCTATTTTAATATTAATCGACAATAAACATCCATCTTTGATGTTTTCAATTCGACATAAGTTATTTAAAAGTGCAGAAAAATTTAGATCGACTAAATTCAAAGCTCAAAAGTCCATGCAACTAGCGAATATTTGCAGTCACAAACAATCCTGCGGCCCAATCCCTTGTTCCACGGGTTACTTAGTTCCAAGAAGCTGTACTGCACCTTCTGAGCAATGTTGCACAATTGTTTACTGAATGTTGCACCCAACTGTCTCACCATTCATAACTGCCAGTTGAATTGAGTTCTTTGTGATCAGAAGCGACTGTCATAAAATGGAGTTATATAACACAGATACTAGTAAAGCATAGACTACTAGAGAACTTTCTTGGTTGGAAGATGAATTTCAGTCGAGTACATTTCATCTGACATAGGCGAGTCAACGATGAAAATATTGGTGATGGAATTGTGGGGGAGTGTGCAGATTACCTCAGGAAAGACATGGCTGTTACTTTTAAAGTGAATCACCAATCAAATAAGAATTTCAGTTGATATTTCGATGAAAATAAGCTGATTCTGTATCTATTGAAGAACATGATTCTGACCCTAGTCGAACCCAGTTCAAAACTGGAAATCGTTCGATTAACATTGAACAAAGAATATCAACCAATTCATAATCAATGTATAATCAATTCCACGCAAAAAAGGAAACCCGATATAATAAAAAAATCTACCAGAAGATATAATGAAAAATTTGTTAAAGATGTAGGGCAGGAAAAACAGACAAACACGACCAAGAAGTGAATTTTCAAGGACTGAACCTTGAAAATGTTGGGATAATGTGAAGGTCATTCTTCTTTTGAACTGGTTTCACTTTTTTTACTGATGGTACTAATATGGTAGTGAATCTAAATGGTATGCAGCACAAAAAAATGTCTGAACTTTCACTACAACATGATATGGAATGCATACATTTTTGATTATATCACCATCTACTGGCTACTATCTCCTGCTTCAACTCGATGTATATTGGTCTCATGATGTTTGTCAAATAAAACCTTGTCCTTGAGTGAAAAGTGTTGGAAACATCTACATCCTGAGTCCTTTGAGACTTATCACTTAAGGTAGTATTCAAGCCACAGGGTCACATACAGCTCACACCAGATTTTGTTAATTAATTGCAGGAACTTCTTAATACTCTATAATTAAGTAATGATGATGTTAAACAAAAAGTTTTGATTAAAAAATTAAGTTTTTTTAATTTTTTCTGGCCTTGGCATAAAATTGGTCAAAGGGGCAAGTAATTCAACTTTCTTGAATGCACAACCAATTACTCTAAAAGTAAACATACTCAAACCAATAAACATAAAGGTAACCAAACATTTTGTTTCAAACAATAAGAAAAGGTTACCTGTGAATAAGGTATGGATGGATAACTTCTGCTACATCGTGCATCTGAATGTACATGCTCACCAGTTGAGGAAGATAAAAATCTACATCAACATCTGGGAAACTGAAAATTTTATTACCTGGAATGAAAAAAAGAAACTCTTACATCTCGTTAATGAAAGAAAAATGTTTGTATAATAGCATACCCACAAAGAAAAACAAATTGTTCTAACCAATGTAACTCTGGACCCCAGGTTCCTTGGAGTTAAAAAGGTATGTAATTGCCATTGACATATCGAAGTGTTTACTTTCAAATAGTCTCAATAGGAAACCTTTTGCTCCCTTAACAGTTGCCATATCCTTCTCTGAGTGATGACTATCCAGACTACTACTTCCACAGCACATGGAAGCAGTTAGCACAGGAGATGAAAGCCGTGTAGAGTCCCCAGAATGGTCATCACAGCTACTCATGCCTGTGTCATGACAACAACCACTTTCACTGCTTCCACAAACTCCATTCATGCTCACATCCTCTATAACACACGTCAAAGGTTCTTCTGAGTCCACCTCCATTGGCTCTTCTGTCCTCTGATAGATTTCTCCTGATGTTTGCCGCACACTATTTCCCGGCAGTTGCTCCACACTAGATTCTCGTGTCGCTGCATTTGCATCACTACTATGGCCACTGTCCGATCCACACAGAATTCCAGAGTCGTCTGATCCCAAACTGGCAATTTCTTCACGATCCAAAGGGCCTTTCGTTGTCGGAGTTCCCACAGGCTGAGGATTTGCTGCAACTCCAGAAGGTTCCTCTTCGCCACTGGTTCTCGGTAAAGCTAAGGGACGTTCTGCCCCTTCACATTCGGGGCTGGGAGTCACGTCCACTTCAGGAATCCTCTGCAGCGCTGAATCCAGGCTGCGGTTACGATGATGCATGGTTAGAGTGGTTGCAGTTGTTACCTGCGAGACGGGAGGCAGCAGGATGCCCATAGATCTGCACAAAAGAACTTCAGTAAGAATACACACTACAATGTTGGGATTGTAAGACCAAGAGAAAAGCTGTCCAAGTGCTTCATGCCAACACAATGAATATTTTTTCCATCTCAATTGTTGATAAGTTTTCAATGTACACCAGTTTACCAACAATGTGTGTAATATATGATGAAGATCCCATTCAGGAACTACCACATGGAAGCACAATACACTGGTATCTAAGGAAAGACAAATATAATCATGCACAATATTACATACACTATAAAAAATTAAAAGAGGAGTATCTAACAGGGAATTCTAATTACAATTATTACTATCACAACAGTCAGTAGATTTTCAATATACACCAATTTACCAACGATGTATTCAATAAGTACTAGATCCCATTCAGCAACTATCTCAGTGAAGAACTATGTTTCAAAGAAAAGACAACGATATTAATCTGTGATATCTTACATAAACTATTACCCAGCATACTGAATCATTGACTGCACTTCAAATCTGAAAGAAAAATAATACTTCATTCGGATTACACAAAAGTTACTCCCTGAAAAAAATACAGACATGAAACCCAAAGAAAAATATTTCAGGAACTCACAGTAAAACAAAACATTTTAAAAGTGATGTTGGCCACTCACTCAACTTACATGTTTTGTATTAGAACATAGATTACACGTGTGGCTGACATCACTTATACAACAGGTTACAGACAAAAAAGTTTGAGTCAAAAAAACCTATTATGAGGGAAAATTAGAGTTCTTACAAACGACTTTTAAGATGCATTACATAAGTTATTGTCGTATAAATGTATTTAGTGAAATAAAAGGGGATAGATTTAAGAAAGACCTAAGATTTGTCAAAATAAATACTCTGTCTGACAACAAAGCAGATATTACTGTTAAAAGATCTGATTGTTAAAGAAAAAAGTATACGTCTATTTTATTTTCTCACCAAAATTAATAAATCATTAATTCTTTAAAATTCATATATAAGGTTTACAAAGTATCTACAAGTTAAGTGTGAAACAAAAGTTTGATGTTATCCCACAAATAATGAAAAGTATAATCTAGAAAGGTAGGATAAAACAGTCAGAATAAGAAGATTCTATATAAAACAATGGAACAAAATCTTTGAAGGTGCTATAAGGAAACCAATTTACGTACATCAGTGAAAATAGATTTATCACAATTCAAGAATTGCATATAAAATGATTTCACGCAAAAAAAAGAATAACTGAGAATTTCAGCTCACATACTAATGGTCAAATTGGCTATGTATGCCTTTGTGTTCCTATAGCGATATCTAGTCATTAGTCAATTATATACTGCACCAAATGCAAATCCAAATTACAACAAGTTTAACTGAAATTTTCTGTAAAATTAGTAAAAACCACGAGAGAGAAAGCTCGAAGTATTAAGAACAGGCTCCTTTCTCATGAGAAACTGATATAAATTCACATGAAAATTTCCTACGAAAAACATTTTGAAACAAGAAAATAACTTAAATGACAAATCATTTATAGGGAACTAATTCTTCACTTATAAGTAAAATTACTGATGATTAAAATAAACTAATAAATAACAATAGTATAATATTACCTAAAATCCAAACTAAGGTTGCGTTGATGATTGCTGAGTCTGGTGCGAACATGTAGAGCAGGACCACTGCGTCCATGAACTGGTGGCACATTGTTATGACATGCAAGTTTTTGTCTCTTAATGAAGGCTATATCTGAGCGCTTGTCTGGTAGAACATTGCCAGGAGCTCCAACAAGGGGTGAAGGAGCCAAGCCACTCATTATGGAGAATTAGAAAAGAGCGACAGGTCATCTACCTCCCATTTTCTGGCAGCTATTTACAAACAGCTTGCATTCAGGTTAATCTAAAACATCAATTCATGTAAATAAAAAATTAACACTATATTTGAAGACAAAATATTAATTATTTCCATACTTCACAACATTGACAGCAATCAAGATAACCATTAACATAACTCTTGATAAAAGATACACCGACACATGTGTATGGATGGAAGGTAAAAAAGAAAGTTGATGAAACACGTCCATTTCACTTAAGTATGTTAATAAAATTAAGATTTGGCAGACAAATTTTATCTCAGCGCGTGTTCCTTATCACTTGTCACGAAGAACTAATTTTCGAGATACAGACGTGATATCGCATTTCCGCCCAATTAAATAATACGAGGTTTAATCGACATCATAAATATCAATGGAATGTGAAAATTAAAAGACTACCGTCAATTAATACAAATGGGGTGTGCCCACGGCAGCAATGCTAGTCAGTTGTTTGATTACGTAGAGATACGCAAATATCTGAGTTAAAGGAATATTGCTTTATTACTCACCAGTGCCTCGAAAAAATCATTGGATACACACAGTAGGATACGAACAGATACTCTGGTTCACTTCCTTGTTTTTAATCAACTTTCCACAACGGGGCCAGTTTGTTATTAGGTGACAGTTGGGGTCGTGTAATTTCGTAGCACACAACAGAAGCATTACACATATTAAAGAACTTGAACTAATCAATATAAGTGTTTCCGAACTCCACACAATAAAGTTCCTACGTAAAAAAAACAATTAAGAATTAGTAATTATCTACACACATCATTCTACGAATCCCTGCCACGACAGCCATATTAGACTAACATAGACACAGCAGAATGAAGATAGTACTACCAAATCACCTTTTCATGTCCAAAGCGTCAAATATGCACTAGCTAGCTTCTCGAAGTTTAATCTCCTTTAAATGTATTAATAATTTCCTAATATATATAGTACTTTAATTTAATGTGAGAAAATTACAAAAATAAAGGAAGCCTTATTCGTCGTATGACTCAAGAAATACTTCGTTATGTTGGCGAGAGCCCAATTCTGGGTGGGGAAGGTCACACACTACTGCAGCTGCCCTCGAATGTGAATTTCTAAATGCCGTACGAGATGGTACGAGAGAGAGTCAAAATGAGTGTGCGATCGTGCCATACCTTGGCAAAGTCATAATAAATAATCGTGAAATATTTAATGCGTACATCTCGTATTATTTACAATTCACCTTTACGTCAAAAATAAAAAAAAATAAACGAAACCAACATCCAGACATCAGATAACTAATTCCAGAAAAGCAAAATTTATTTTTTCACTTTCGCTCTTCATGCTCACAATTTTTACAACTGCAATAGGTTACGTATCACGCTACCCTGAACTACAGGAATGCAGTTTCGAAGGGCACGTGACTCACCAGTGTCTTTGTCACGTGAAGTAGCAGGAGACTCGTCGACACACAATTCTATTAGGGAAGATTTGTTTTTGGAGTAAATAAAATTCTGAGTGGTCATTTCCGTTTTTTAATGCACAACATAGTTTATAACATACAATGTACAATATATTCATATCGTATCACATGAAGGTTCTCCCATTTCGACATCCTCCAAAGTCATTTCATCCAGCATCTCCTCCAAAGTAATGTGAGGATACATCGGATCTTCCAATTCGTCTGTATCTACGGGAATTTGTTTGGTCGAATCTTTGAATATATTAACATTTCGCCGATAAACTGGGTCCTCCTCCAGGTCGTCCAAAAATTCATGATAATCCCTAAAAAGTAATTTAACAAACAAGTTTTATCAAAAAGGTCAGCTTAATGTTAATTTTTTTAAATTAGGGCTTTAGGGCTCGCCAGTTAATATTACTTTTGTATATATACATATCACATTTAGAGTAAAATCATACTTTGTCTCCATTTGGAAGTTCGTGTATTCCTCATTCAAGTGTTTTAATTTCCAATTACGTTTCCGACGAACCAGTTTATTTCCATAAAACTTCTTCACCAATATAACATCAGGAATTTGAGTTTTGTCTAATTTCTCAAAATTCATGTCATTAATATTGCTGTCTCCCAAAGCATACCTAATTGAAGAAACAATTGACAAAATAATACATAACATTAAAAAAAAACTGAAACACACACAATTTTAATAATATACATCAGTTGATACAAATACAACAAGACAGGAGTTGGGAAATTTACTTAATATGTAATGCTGGTAGATTTTTACTGATGATTGGAATGTACAAGGTCACTAAAGCACTTTTAACATTTTAAAATAATCATACAAACCAATAAAAGTTTCAAGTCATACTGAAAATATATGTCTACTGATAACAAGGAAGAATCATTTTTCCACCCAAATACTCATAAGCTTCCACCTCTATAGATAAAACTATGGACAACCATTTGCAAGAGAACAAGACTCAAAAATAATTTGTAATGAATCATAGAATTCAAATAGAAACAGCAATGGACAAAAGGGAGGTAACTTGCACTAGTATGGGATTAAGGAACTCTTCCAGTCCCTGGTGGAAAAAAAGAGGTAGATTTAGAGAAAAACCCTTATTGATTAGATACAACACCTTTTGATTTGATACAGACAATAATGTCTTTTTGTTGGGAAAATCATTCCCAAAGACTATGTGCCATACTACAGAGTACATAATAAATACGAAATAGTAGTGGAATAAATTATGGAGGAGTCGCATTCACAACAGAGAAAAGAGTCAATTATTTGAATTAATTATTTTTGAAACAATTTTACTTTCATCCATTGATAAGGTGTTTTTTTAGAATACAAGGTATCATTAGTAAGTGACAATATAAAATTACAAAAGATGTTGATTTTGAAGATAGATATTTTTTGAAGCGAAGAAATGAGTGGGAAAATAATGATGTTCAATTAGAGCTAGGAGATGTCAATGTGCATGACGGAAAAGATCTTTCAAGGGAAATATCATAGAGTAGAAGTATACATCTCACAATGATGATTTGAGACTTAACATTAGCTAGAGCATTAAATATGAAAAATTTTGTATTTGTATTTATTTATTTCCCAAAAAGCAATACAATTGCAGCTACAAAGTGCATTGCCTCCCACAGAGATGATCATAGCCATCTGTGCGTGGGAGGGATAAATAAAATCAAAAATTAACACATTATTTTTCTGAGTTCCAGACTCAGCTAAACATACTATAATCTACGAATCTAGAACATTAAGCAATTTATACACAGATTTCTCAATGTAAATTGAAAAGATATATGTTTACGATAATATAGCATAAGATAAATAAAACAAAATAAGCCATAGGGGTGGGATGTCCAAAAACTTAACAACAGAAAACAAAAGCTATTTTTAAATTATTATCAGGTAATTGCTTCCCTCAGTAATTTCCTCAATTTAGCCTTATTTCCATTAAGGGTTTTTAAGGTATTATTTTTAAGACTACCAAAAGTCTTCATTGCAACGTAAATACTACTTTTTTTAAATACTTCCTTGTTGACCCCAGGCAAAGTACATTTATACCTAGTAGCAGATGAAGAGGAAACAAATTCATGTTTCAAGAATTGATAGTGGTGAACAACCGAATTCAGAATGAAATTATTTCTAAGGTCTAACGGATTAAAAGAGTCACCACCAAGTTTTCTGTGAAATTTACCAATAGAATTAACCAAAGGAGTAATAGTATTTGTATAGGCACCACCCCAGGCCAATATCCCATAATTAGCAGTGCTATGTACAAAAGCAAAATATAACATTCGTAGAGTTTTTTTACTCAAGTGTTTGAGCCTATAAAATATATAATGAAAATAACGTAATCTTTTTACAAGTTTATTTATGTGGGAGTCCCACTTCAGATTGCAGTCTAGGGTAACACCTAGATAGGTAACTTCAGTAACTCTTTTAATTTCAACCCCACCAATCATTGTTCGAGAGACTTCAGGATAGCTGAGTTTGTTGCAGCCAAATAGCATATATACAGTTTTATCAAGGTTAATGGTCAGACGATTTTGTTCAAACCATTCACTAATTCTTTTTAGTCTCAATTCCATTACCCGAGCTGCATTCTCCCAGCCATCCTCGATAGCCAAGACCACTGTATCGTCAGCATAGGCAATTATATTATTTGTTTGTTTTAGCAGATCATTAATATACAAAATGAATAGCAGGGGTCCCAGAATAGAACCCTGGGGGACCCCCACTGAAACAATTTCATCATTACTAAAGACATTATCTATTTTGACACACTGCCTTCTACCATTTAAATAGCTTTTTAATAAATCATAAATAGGCCCTCTAAAGCCATAACTGTATAATCTACTCAATAAAATATCGTGATTCACAGTATCAAATGCCTTTCTAAGGTCTATAAATGTTGCTGTCACGGCCATATCATCATTTAGTCCAGTATATATTTCATTAGTTAATTTAGCTAAGGCATCAGTGGTTCCTAAGTTTTTTAGAAACCCAAATTGATCTGGAGATATAATTTTATATTTATCCAAGAAGGAGTACATTCTATCAAAGATTAATCTTTCAAAAATTTTTGCAATATTGGAGATAAGAGAGATTGGTCTATAATTTGAACAATCTAACTTATCCCCCTTACCCTTATAAACTGGTACAATCACACCTTTCTTTAAAGCGGATGGCCAGATTCCCAATTCTATACACAAATTAAATATATGCACTAGAAGAGGAGAAAGAAGATCTGCAGTGCATTTAAGCACCTTAGTGCAGATCCCATCATGGCCCCCACCTTTATTTTTCATTTTACTGATAACCAAAGAAATCTCTCGCACCTGAATCGGTAGAAGTAAAAAGGAGTTGAGTACTTCATCAATAATTAGCAAATCCCTATGACAAATTGACCCGTTGTGTATTTCAGATCCCAGATTAGTCCCAATATTGGCAAAGTAACCGTTGAAGGCATTTGACACTGCTTGAGGCTCCTGATGAGTAGTTCCATTTAATTTAATCTCAGTAATTTTAGAATGCTTACCACTGGACCTACCCAGTTTCCTGTTAACATCATCCCAAAACTTTTTTGGATTCATACTGTCCATTTCAAATTTTTTATTTTCACTGATATTTTTAGAAATTTGAATCAATTTATTCAACAACTTATTATATTTTTTAAAATAACCTTCCAACTCCTTATCATTATCTGACAATCTAAGTTCAGTAAGTAAAAATTCTCGATATTTAATAGATGTAAATATGCCACTTGTAATGTATTCTTTCCTAATTTTATTTTTCTTTCTATCAGTAGTTTTAGTAGATGATGCAATCAGGGAACTTAATCTGTTTATGAGAACATTAGTGACAGATTCAGGGTCATCATAAGTCAACAAGTCCTCCCAACTACATTTTGAAGCAGCGTTTCTCAGTTTCACATAATCTATAAATTGAACTCTTTTATTATTATTTCTAATTCTTGTATTTGGGAAATCCAAGAACAATGAATAATGATCTGCTATAGTGAATTCATGTACTAAGGCCTTACATACTAGTCTAGACTTACAATAAAAATTATCGATACAGGTACCACTCCCAGCATTAGGTCTTGTAATTCCATATACTTGCGGTAGATATCCCATTCTCAAAAACGTAGTCAGGAATTTATCTTCTATTTCAGTTGTCCTGAATAAATTTATGTTAAAGTCTCCAGCAATCACGTGATTGGTAAACCCCTTAGTATCTAATAAAAACCTCTCACAGTCTTGCGTGAATTGTACTTTAGAGATGCTGGCACATCTATATACACCAGAGATGTATATCTTTTCTTGATCCTGCTTAATAGTTACAGTTAAAAAAGTTGTTGATCCTATTGTTACCCTAAATCCTTGAGCACCAAAACCTTCCTTAACATATATGACTACCCCATCAGCCTTATTCAAAACACTATTATTGTAGAACACTTCATACCCCTGGATATTATTTAGAGTCAATTCTGGTTGTGTCCATGTTTCCGTAACAATGATTATTTGTGGCACAGGCGTAATTAGTTGAAGGTAAGCCTCTAGGAGAACCCCATTTCTCGCCAAACTTCTAATGTTCACTAGGAGTAACAAGATATCTTTATGAGTTGTATATTTATATAACTCAGAACTGTTTGTGAATCTGAGTTCTTCACTGATAGCACACTCTTCAAGTAAAAAGACTGATTTATCATTCATATAGTGATTAAAATCAGATGATTCATTATCAGCATGGTCTGAATAGTCAATCTCTTTTTCCTCCATCAGTTGGAGTAATAAATCCTGGCCCAGATTCATAATCAGTACTTCTAATTCTAATGGCTTTTAGTTTCATGTACACAGAACATTTTTGAAACTCGTGACTAGCATGATTTATGTCATACTTTGTTTTGTGAAACTTATTTGAGTATTCACAATTTGTACATTTGGGGATATTTACATTGCAATCTGAAAACTTATGCTCACCCGAACAGAATGAGCAGACATCGGTGGCACAAGTACAATTCTTAGCCGAATGAAAAAATTTGGAGCATTTATAACATCTATTGATATTGTAATCATCATAAATTGAGAGAATTGACCACTCGTATGCTATCTTCTTCAATCCCAGTAGTAGACTATAGGTAAACTTATTTACCTCAGCATACATGGTAGTATACTCTTTATTATTCTTTTTGTACAAATGATGAATTCTAAAGTAACATTTTTTATCATCCAGATTATTTTGCGCCTTTATTGTTTTTTCAATATCATTCTTGTCATTAGAATCAATAACACCCACTAATTTTATTCTGGGATTGGCAAGAGACATGTCACTAGTTGTAAAACCATCACATACTTTACCAATTTCTTCTCTAATTTTATCAGCATCCTCCTTTTGTTTACATGTTATCGCAATAGTTCCTTTTGATCTATCTTTAATACTAGCTCCATTGACCTTCAATACTGTGAGATTGACTTTTTCTTTTATTACCTGTCTAGTTAAAGTTGATGATTGCTCATCCTTGGGCTTTACAAGGAAAGTTACCTCACTTTTGCTGATAGGTATCTGATAAGACTTTACTACTTGTGTATAAGTCATAGGAGGTATATCATTAGATTTTAATTTCTGCACATTCTTTTCTAGGGATTTTACTTTATACCTAAGCAATTCATTAACTTCTCTAAGAAGAGCCACCTCATTCTTTACTGAGGTATTAATATCAATGTTCGAGCGAGAACTATCACAGTTATATTTTTGTAACAGTTCAAGGTTTATTTGTCTCAGTTTAGCATTATCATCACTCTGTTTATCAAATTGTTCTTTTAATTTGTCTATGATACCACCAGTATCTTGACAACATAAGATCAAATTGTCCTTGATATATCTCGCCTTTAGTTGAAGTCTATGTAGACACCCCAAGTGATAGGGAGTGCCACAGTTTATACACACCAAGAATTGAGATACAGTCTTTCTTGAACAAATACCTTCTTGGCAACATCCCAAAACTGGATATTCACCTGTCTTCAACGTATTATTGTAATAATCAGTGTCCACTTCAGGATAAACATCCCACTCCATAGTTGCTCTTCGCTATGAAATAGGTTATGTCCTGAATAAACATTCCACCCGGACTCAATTATAAAACTTTATCTCTCGAATAAAATACTATCACTCGCATGTATCATTATAATAAAGTAAATTCACTGCTTTAAATTGTAATATGGATTATCACACACTACAACATAAGGAAATTGCAGTAAGAGACACACGTCTTCACTGTATGTCCGTCGTAGTCGGTCATAATATGTCTTAGAAAGTCAAATGTATCATGATGTGGCAAGGAATTGACATTTGGAGAAAAGCAGCCAGGACAGACAACTGAGAAGACTTTTCATATCTGCTCAATTAAGTAAGACATTATTATAACAAAACACTCAGTTAAGTAAATGTTATAACAAACAGCAAATATTTTGTTATAACAAGAGTAAGACTAAATAATATATATAAAAAAAAAAAAAAAAAGATAAAATATACAATATGATGCTACACTTCTTGTATGAGATTTTGAGAGCTTGGAATTAAAAATTTCTCCCAGTGTTAGAGGCCACTGAGCAGTTGGGTAGGATGTGGTCATCTTATGAGAAAAAACTTGAACAAATTTCACTAAAAGTTTCGACTCGTCATGTGAAATCCTTTCTCTCTTTTCTCAGCCATTCATTTAACAGCAGAATTTTTTTCCACTGGAACTTTTAAGTAAGTATTAAAAATTTAGCACCAACATGTGGAAAACCTTTTTAACATGGTAAAGAGAAACACTTTCTAAGTTACTTAATATACGAGAGAATCAATTTAAAAAAAAATTATTCACTTAGTTTGGTTATGATGATTTTCTAAATCATCAGGTATAAAGAATTTGGAATGCTTTAAAAAAAAAGAAGTTAAAAACACAATTAAATTGGTTAAAATACATATACAATGTTGCTTCAACCACATACTATACTCAAGAACAGGGTTATAAAAACTGTCCACATTCAAGTCAATTTTGATTGAAAAAGTTTTCTTATGAAAAGGAAGATATTTGTGATCTAGTGAACTTAAAGAATCTCTTGTTCCCATCTTCAACTACAACTGTTTCCAAATGAATGTCTGCTGAATGCAGTTGGCAGTAGTTGAGGATGGGAGACAAAGCTCTCATAAAATTCCAATAAAAAATAAAAATCCATAAATAAATGAGAAAGAGCCAACTGTTTCTTTTTTATCATCAAAGGTCAAACTGTCCTACATTAGGAGCAAAATCATGCTCATGGATTTCATGGAGGGAAAAGCTCCACAATATCTGGGGGATGGCACAAGCAGGAGGAGATGTAGCCAGTGTCACAGCTATTTGACTCTGGGAAACCCCTGCACTCTTTTAATAGCAGGCTGAGTAAGCCTGGGAATGTTGAACCACGACCTCACCTACATCCAAACCCCAGCAGTTCAGCAACTCTACCCATGAGACATGCTGATTTTTCTAATGAAGTGATTCCACAGTAATAACCTGTGACACTCAAGAAGTTGTACTTGGAGGATGCAGCAGGAAAACTCAACATTGATGGGTTTTGATGAGCAAAAGTGAATAAAAATTTATATGAGAACTTGTACCCGAAAAAATTAAAAATGGAATAAAGTTGTTTAGAAGGTCAAAACTTTAATCCAGAAATTAAAACTAGAGAAGAAGAACCACAACACGTGCAGTGGTAGTTTCTGAATTTTACACAGTTTGAAATCTTATGCAAAAGAGTTAAGAATACCACCAAAATTAAATACAGAATATAAATTATATGCAGAAATCACTAACAAAAGAAATTTTATTTGTTTGTTTTGTTCCATTTGTTATTTGTCTTATGGCAAGGTTCAGGCCATGAGGCTACTCTTCCACCTAACCACAACTCTCATCACTGTTCATCACCACCAATTACCTATACAAAATGATTGGTTACTTGGATACTTGTTCAATGGATTATTTCCTTAATTAATTCACAAAATTAACTAGTGGAAAAAAGAAAAAAGGATTGTAATGAAACATTTTCCATCAAAATCAAAATAACTATTCGAGCAATATGCTTTAATATGAATAGTAACACAGATCTCTTTAATTTAATTTAAATCCATGTCCTACCTGAAGAAGCACAGATTACAAGATGCATCTCTTTAAAAATAGTTATTTCATTTGATAAATATTCACACTATCAACAATATCCACATAAAAAGTTATTTCTCAATTACAATTTCTTACCCAAGAACAGAATCACCAGGTCTCAAAATGTGCCCCAGATGTGAACATGTATGAATTGAATTTTCAGTGCGGCCAAGTTCCGCTGCTCTGACCACCCAAACATCTGCCAGAACATGCTAAAAACATATCATAAATTACTGTCATAAAGTAACAAGCTTCATTCAAATGAACAATGATGCATAAAATATAAAGACCTTGTTAGAGATAGCACCCTGTCCAGGAAATGTCTTCTGATCGTAATCTTTTCTAATTTCAACATCCATCACAATGTATTCAGTCAATTGTTTTAAATTACATATAGCTTTAAAAGGACTGCGCCAATATACAGTAGCACTAATCTCTGCAACTAAAACAATTAAAAAGTGACAAAACATCAAATTATAATATATGAAAAGACCAAGATACAAACAAAAAAGTAAATGGTTAATATTTCTGCATATATTTCTTCCATGTGCCCTACATGCGGAGAAGATGTGTGATAACTTTAGGACAAATTGGAAACAATACACGCTGTATTAAGCTTCAGAGGAGAAGAAAGAATGCATTTAACACAATTCGACATATCAACAGCATTCCTTTATGGAGATCTGGAAGGAACTATAAGAATGCAACAGCCAGAAAGTTTCAAGGATGGTACAGAAAGAGTATGCAGACTCAAGTGTAGTCTGCATGGCCTAAAACAATCACCTCGCTGTTGAAACAAGTGTTTTGGCCAATTCCCAACAAGTTGTTAAAGGATGACGGATTGCAAGAGTCTGAAGCTGTTGGTGCTCTTATGTACCTCATCGCGGAAACTAGCCCAGATCTAACCTACAGTGCAGGATTTCTGTCAAGAACACTTGAAAATCCATTTGCAGAATATATAGTGTGAGTCAAATTTTCACTATATAGCTGGTACAGTTAGCTATGGAATCACATGCCGTGACACAGATAAAAAGGGCGTACTTCAGTGCTTTAGTGATGATATACGCTGGAGGAGCTATTTCTTGGCGCAGCCAAAGACAAGCCAATGTTGCCACCTCAACCACCAAAGCTGAAATCATAGCAGCATCAGAGGCAGCCAAAAATGTAATCTGGCTCCACAGACTGTTACAGAGTGTAGTAAACTTAAAGTGGATAACAGGCCAGCTATAAAGGTGTCACACAACCCTGAATATCATTAACAGACTGAACACATTGAAATAAAGCATTTCTTTGTATGGGAGAAGGTGCTAGAAGGAAAACTGAATGTTCAACAAGTATCGACTGAAAAACAAGTCTCTGACATCTTATCAATACCTTTAATGAAGTCAGGAGTATTGAAATTGTGTGATCAAATGGGACTCTTTTCAAAGGGTACCAGTTTTCTGTAACAAAACTTTACCGTCTTTGCACTGTTTGGTATTAACTCAAACAGATATACTTGTAATATGATTGTCAAGCTAATGATGATGGTCAAGCTAATTTTGTGCAAAATCTGGAAAAGTCAGAGAATTTAAAAATAGAATATTATTAACCCGGCAGGAGATGCTACCAGGTAAAAATTACCACAGACCTCAATAATCAATTCGTAACTTTTTTCCGACGAATTTCGATGTCTGCCGTTTTAAGTAGCTTCTTATTGTTGAATGTCTATTGCATGTGCTCAGTTTCATGCATTTTGCCATGCAGGCTTAGATACTATGGAAGTGCAAAGTAAGTGCGGGCAATTTTTACTCACTAGCGACCTCTTGTGTTCTGAATATTTCTAATACTGAAGGTAAATTATTCTGGAGTTTAGTTATGGCAAATACTGCGCTAAGAGACACAACAGCATCATTTATAAAAACAAAAATTAATTTTATACTTGGAGATGATAAACAAAAAAGAGATAGACCAAGCAAGTGCTTCAGAATCACGTTCTAAAACAAGCTCTTCTCGGAGTGAAGCATGGTTCTGGAAAAATGATCGAAAGATCAAGACATCAGTATATGTTCTAAAATGATGTGAACATACCATACCTATTTGTGGTGATGTTACCAAAAGTTGAAGTGCGAGTAATATGGTATATGTTTATCTTTCATCAGGTTGTGCGTTTATTATATATATTCTCAGATTTTATCTAAATTTTATATACCTTCCACGGAAAAGATGTAAATGAGTAAAATAGTTTAAGACGTAAATGAGATAAAATAAAATGATTCATATAGTTAATGTTTGTATTTTGCAGAAAACAACTAACAAATGTTTTTGGAATTTTATGAAGTATATGATGTTTACAAAGAAGTATTCTCTCATATTACAATACAGAATTGAATATGTATACTCAGTACTCAAAAGTGTGGTATTTTTTACCAGGTAGCGATGTATTGTGTTTGCATTTGGGATCCACTCACTGCAGAGTTAAAATAAGTGTGAACGGAATGCTCTGTACAACATTGTAACTGGAAGGAAACATTTTGAGTAGATATGTGTGATAATATTGGTACAAAAATACAAGATGATTAAATTATTTTGAATTTCCTAGACGATAAGAAAAATTAGATTCTGTTTTGGATCTCAAATGTTTGTTTCTGATGGAGATAATTTTGTTATTGCTTGAGTTGGCAGACATATTAACTGTGATAACTTTCAGTCAGATGAGAATGGCAACCATCTCGTACAATATGTTGACATTAGTGAGGTAACATTGCTAGGTGCTTGAAAATGCAATGATTTTGATGATTCTAAATTAGAAAGGTAAAGGCTTCACCGTTTTGAGTATTTATTTACTCATCACAGTATTTCAATCTGAAATTTTGTGGTTTCCTGAGAAATATTAAAAGAATAATTTTCTTGAACTGAAGTTAAACTTAATAAATAGCATTTTGTTTTTTTAAATGAAAATATTGAAGATTAATTTTCAGAAAAATATTATCTAAATACATTCAACCTTGATACTTCTTGTTGTGAAATTGACAGAAGTTCCAAAATTTGAAGGTGAAACTACGAGAGAAAAGGGGTTTATATTAGAGAAGACAACAGATTTCCATTTCAATAGACGATAGAAGTATAATTTCAATAGACACAAAAGTGCAGTATATCCTTGATTACCATTTTTTTTTTGCCTACATTACCCATTAAAGAGTAATATTGAAATTCAAATCACATATGTTATTCATTACAGTTTTTTAAAATCTGGAAATGATATGTAGATTATTACTGGAACTAAGAAATACATCCATGTCATCTTGAAACTTTCCTACAAGAAGAAAAATCGGGTACAAAATTAACCATGTGGACTAGAACTCATTAAAGATCAGCTCAACGTTCAGGAGCCTTCAGTCAGATTTGCTTCAAGGGACAAAAGTGAAGCCATGTGTTATCAGTTTTTAACATTTATGGTTGTTCACAATTAATTCACTGTGACTTCAATAGACTAGCTATGGGTGCTGTAAGAATGTAAAAGCAAATCATACATTTGGAATTAACAGAAATTTTTTCCTGGTAACATATAAATTAACCTCATTTTCAGCACACACACACACAAAAAAAAAAAAAAAATCCAAGATCTAGTAGAGGAAAAATTAATGTAAACTCACTCATGCAGACTGGTAAACACAAAGTGATAACCGACCTAATGGATCAACACAAAATTCTCATCATGGGACTGAAGGAAATAAGAAACACCGACCAGGACCCCATGGAATCTCAAGGATACAGACTCTACCAAGGCATACCGGGGAAGAGTGATAAAAAATGTCCCTCAGTTTGGAACAGGTTTTCTGGTCACTCTTAAAATAATAAACTCTGTACAAGATTTCAAGTCGCAATCCTCCAGATTCTCAATGCTCACTCTAAAGGCATCTAATAAAATCTACACCATAACAAATGTTCATGCTCCTACTAATAATAACTCTTCAAAAGACTGAAGAAACAGAAAAATTTTGGGACCTACTAGACCAGACTATTAACAGCATTCCCAAACACCACGTAAAGCTATTAACTGGAGTCTTTAACGCCCAATTAGGCAGAGAAAGAAGATACCGTGACATCATCAGAAAATGGCCAGCCCAAAAAAGAATGAACAAAAATGGACAGAGACTCATTGACCTCTGCAGAAACCTTAGCCTAACCTCAAAATCCACATATTTCAAAAGAAAACCTCACAAACTGGAAACATCCTGACTATACTAAAGGAGAATGGCAACTGGATCATGTCTTCATGGACCATCACAAAGAGATCTACAATGTCAGTCCTCCGAGGAGTAGACACTGGTTTGGAACAAAACGTAGTAAAAATTTAAATTAAATTAACTCCACAAAAGAAATAACAAAACCAAACCCCTAAACCTAAAATAAAAATGGAACTTACCCAGCTAATCAATAATGAAAATTACCAAAAAGCCACCAAAAAAATAAAAATTACAGACAAACTTGAAGACCTAGTTAACAACCTTAAACAAATTGCCGAAAAATTGGCCCCAATGAAACCTAGTAAAAAGCATCAGTGGTGGAACAATGAATGTGATGAAACAGTGGAGAAAAGACACCAAGCATAGCTTTTACACCAGTCCCTAAAATCAGAAATATCCTTCCAAAATCTAATTAAACAAAGAAAAGAAACCACCCAAACCTTGAGGAGAATAAAAAGACACCACCAGAAGGATACATTGAAATTAATAGAAGAAGAATTCAACAGAACACAATCGAGAGATTATTACAAAATCTTTAAAAAGCAACTCCAAAAATATGAAGCCCCAACCCTACTAATGAAAGATGAAAATGGCAACCTGGCCCATAACAATGAAGACAAAGCAAAAATCCTGGCTAAATACTTTAATGAACTCCTGAATTGCAAGGAACCGACAAACTCCTTAACTTGGATGTCAACACCCCAATAAAACCACCACCAGAACACATCAATCCCCCACAATAAAATAAGTTTATTAAGCACTGGATGAGATGAAAAATTACAGTGTCAGGAGAGGATCAGACCTTTGCAGAGACCTGGAAACATGCAGGAAGATCAGCAAAAATCGCCCTTCATCAACAGCTTGTCAACATCTGGATTAAAGGAAAACTACCAGAACAATGGACAACAGCCATCATCCACACACTCCATAAAAAGGCAGACAAAACAGACCGTAACAACTACAGGGGAATCTCACTCCTAGATATAACATAGATAATTCACGAATCATCCTTAACAGAATCAAGTTACAACTGGAGAAAGAACTAGGAGAATACTGGGGAGGATTCATACTCTGGAGGAGCTGTCCTGATCAGATCACGAGTCTCAAGCTGATAATGGACTTCAACAGGAAGAGGAACAGAGATATGGTGATAACATTTAAAGACTTTAAAAAAGCCATGACAAGGAGTCTGCTCAACATTTTACAACACCTTGGACTGCATCCCAAATTAATAAATATGATAAAACTGACCCTCACAAACACCAAGTCAAAAGTGAAGTTCAAGGGTGAATTGTCGGGACCATTTGATATCAAAACAGGACTACACCAGGGTGATGGACTGTCACCACTACTGTTCAACTGCGCTCTGGAAATAGTGATGAGGCAATGGTTTAAGAAATGCCTCCCCAACAATTAAAATAGGTAGAGAAATAAAAACAAATTGCCTTGGTTTTGCCAATGATTTGGCATTACTAGCAAATGATGAAGCAAAAATACAGATATCAGAACTTCAAAACATTGCAAATAAAATTGCCTAAAAATATCATTTGAAAAAACAAAAATTATGCCCCAAAAAACAACATCATTAAAATAAATAAACAGATGGTAATATAGTCAAAATTGTAACCCAGTTAAAATACCTCAGACAGATAACAAAAATCCTAAATGAAAAACCCTCAGTCCAAATAAGAACAAACAAACTAGCTAAACACAAAAATTAACGTAGGACATCTACAGAGAAAAATGTCTATTCATAAACGCAAAAATTAAACATTACAATACAGTTATAAAACTGGAAGCCTCTTATGCAGCAGAAACACTCTTCCACCTGAACGGACAATCAAAAACATAAGTTACAGAAGAACGAAAGAAGAATTGGAAGAACCTGCATCAACAAAAAATATCAGAAAGACGGACAGTGGCGGATATTGCACAACAAAGTCGTGTACAAAGAATTGGAACCCATTACTGATACCATGCGTAAGAGGAGACGGATTATTTGGACACATAATGAGAATGCAGGATTCGAAACTTCTGAAACAACTGGTACAGTACAATCTCAAGTAAAAAAATACAACAGGATGCAGGTGGATTAGAGAAGTCAGAGTGGATTTGAAGGAAATTGACCTTACACCAGAAGCCACCATAGATAAGAACAAATGAATAAACAAAATTGAGAATATCCGCTTCACACTCACAAGAAACAAAGTCACAACCTGAATATTTTCAACACAAGAAAGAGCACGAAGATCAGAGCATATGAAAAAGTAGTGGTAGGACTGCAAGGCCCAAACAGAGCCTTCAAAGAAGACTAGATAATGGACTGACTAAAGTGATCCTATGTGGTTAAAAAAAAGAAGAGGAAAAATTTCAAAAAGAAAGAAAAGCATTAAAACAAGGGAAAGTTACATATCTTTGAGAAAAAGTATTTTTTAAAGGAAGTAACCTAATGTTCACGTACAACTGCAGGAGAAGAACAGTTCTTTAACCTAGGAATGTTGGCACACTTAGCACGTCAGGCAGATTATATTCTTTCCTCCACTTTTCCAAGAAATGACAAAGTAATAGTGTTATCAACCTTCCTGTTGTATTTTTGTAAATGGTTTCAAAAGTTTTTACACACAAACATGAGAACATCATTCTCCATCGTCAAATCTTGCGAATCTAACATAAACATAATTGTGATAACTTTCGGTCAAGTGAAAATGGCAACCAGCCGGGACTCGAACTCGGGTCTCTTGCTTTGGTCGCAAGGGTGTTAAAGGGTGTAAATAAACATAATTGGTTGAAACAATATTCAATGAATCTGGGTTTCTTTTTCTATTTAAATTTATCCTTATTTCTGGAAATCACTAATGCCTTCAGTACATCTCTTTGATACATAAAATTATTGTTCAAGTATATAAGCATTACGGTGGTAATCCTCATGAGCATAAATTACTATGGTCACACTCTACTCTTGCATTGTAATTGTAAAAGACTCGGAGGTAGACAACTCTCAATTAATATTCTATTGTAATTTCCAAATTATCCTACAACATTATTTCCTACTGAGCTGGTTGCAAAATACTTTTCAACTTGAAGATAACCATAAATTTTGCAGAGATTCTTTATTCAAATGTTCTACTAATTTTATCTAGTCATTCAACTGTAGCAATATTTAATACAAATATTTGTTTGTGGAGGAATGAAAAAACAGACATGGCAAACTTGAGCACAACATGCATGCTCAAGGGTTAAGTTTATTTTTCTGTTTTCTGAGTTCTATAAATACATCTCTCTCCAATAATAAAAATACTTACTTTGGGCTGTACTCGGACAAATAATGTTCACAGCCGAGTTCACACGGTGCACCAAACAAATTTGTCCTATACCGCCTAGCTGACTGCTAAGTTTTTTTGGCAAGCACACAACAGTGTCCTTTGATAAAGGAACCAGTTCAACACTAAAAGGAAGAAATTATAAATTAATCATTAGGCCAATTATAAATTAGTACTCCACTTCATTAATTTTAAACAGTTGTAGTTTATGATACTTACTATCAGTTACATTTAATCTGTAAGTTAACATACCTGTAAGTAAACTTGTAATTGTATGTATTACTGTGTGTATCATGAGATATTAACTTCTTGGAGTGTTGAAAGCGACATGGTAATACAGACTGCAGGAAATCAACCATTCTTCTAGCATGTGCTTCCGAATTGTAAAGGAAATCCAAACCCTCTACAAGCATAAGTTACAATAAGCAAAGTCACAAATGTTACAATAAATTGATAAAAACACAAGTAACTGAAGAAAATAGAAAAAAAAAAGGTTCTTAATTCCATCAACAGAGCTAGTAGTCAAATAATTAATTTATCTGTGCTCACTGCCATTAAGAACCTTCCTCTCCTTGCACAGGGGGAATCAAAATTTGAGTGGCAACATAAAACAATGAAAACAATGACAACAACAAATTACCATGTCTTGGCTTAATCCCAAGAGTTTGCTCATGAGCTTTGTGTTTCAAAATAAGCTGTTCCAAATAATAAAATGTCTTTTTATTCTCACACTTCTGACGAACTTGAACCTAGAAACAATGAGAAAAATAAACAATCTATGAAACACAATAATTAATACTAATAATGACCCTAAAAATGATACAACACAAAAGCAAACGGAAGAAATCCCAAATAATATAGAAGAAGAAGAAATAGTTTTATTTAAAACACCAACCAAGGCACGCCAAAAATCTTGAGCTTCTGTACGGTGACAATCCTCACACATTTGAGAGTTGACAGTAAACTCAACCACAAATACTTGCTGCAGAACAGCTCCACCAATTACTTCACCATGAACGGTCAATCGAACCTATCCAACACATGCATCAAAAACATATGAAATTATACAACAAATTCAGATACCTGTAAATGCAAGAGGTTCAACATATAACAACTTCATTAAGATCTCCAATCATATTTCACTAAGTACATTTAAATTATTGAACATACTACTTTCTCCCCGCACCTCAAACAATTCTAGTTAAGGACTACAAGAAATAACCCAACATTATCTCACTTAAGCATTCAAAAAAATTATTCCTGTAAGTACAATCAGAATGGTACATTTACACACTCTACAATACAGATCAAAATAGAAGCATTTAAGTGTACCATTTTTCTTGTTATGTATAAGGAAAGTAATGAAATAAGAAAAACATATTCTTACAGACACACTAACTTTTTAAGGACAAATATATGTACAATTCAAGTTACGAATATTTTCCTAACAAAAGAATGAAAACAGAATTTTCTCAAATCACAACTTTCTAAAGTATTATAATTGGTCAACTACTCAGATATTCAAAACAATCTCTTAAATATTTGTAAGAATAACTAATGGTTTCAGTATTCAATTCTCTCTGAATCACAAAGGTTTCCCACAGAGTTTGTCATGTGACAGTCTAAATTTTTGACATTGGCAAATTTAAGAGAACTATGTTTTCAAAAAATGAACATGAGATAGTTTCATAATTTTTAATAAAAATTAAAACATAGCATTATTCACTACTAAAAAAGACAACTCACGAATCTAGTAATTGTACACACTTTTCATTCAAATAAGACATGCTGTGCCATGATTTCCACCCAACACTTAACAATCAAAATTCATTTACGAGGACTATCACCCTATCATTTCACCATTCTTAGTGATCTGCCTGTAACCTAAAATTTTAAAATTTTAATTTGAAACAGAAGAATTTAATAAGTCATTTTGTCATACTTTAAAACTTGTTTTATCTGCTTAATTATAGTACAACATGCCAAGATCAAAGTAGTCCTCTCACCTTAATCCTCTTGGAATGAGGCTCAGTCCACACAAATCCTGCATCAACTAATCTAACTCTATTCAATCCCTTTAGTTTGTGCAAGCAAACACTCAGTAAGTCTCGGGACTCGAGAGCACAAGGTATCCATTCTGATGGGGGTTTCAGGTATCTAAACAAAAATTTATTATTGTTAATGAAAGAAAGAAAGAAAATTAATAACAGGAAAACTGAGACTTACCTCTCACATCCCTTGCAAAAATGAATGATACCCTGTTTGGGAATGCCTTCTGTGATATCAACATTACTTCGCAGGCAAGCCACACACATATTTGCTGGGTTAGGTTCTATGACAGTACCACATTGACAACATAAGCTGGACAATAAAAAAAGATGCAAATTACAAAACTGTTATAAAAATTGAAGATGCTCTCTTCCTGCATGTAACTCACACATTAAACAATGAAATAAATGCAAATACTTACATTCGTGGTTTGTCAGCTGCAATATTCCCGTCGACGTATTCCATTTTATCTATTACTTGAAATATTGGGTAATCTTCAGAGATACTCCAGTCAAGTTGAAACAACCTTGACTAACCCGCTAACGTTTGAAGAAGTTCTAGATTTTCAAAATCAAAATGAATTCCACCACATTACACAACTAGTCTTTCATTCGCATACTTCCAAAATTTCACGTAATGACGGCACGGATCGTGTATACGCACAATGTGCTTTACGTGATCCAGGTTCACCAAGCGATGAGCCCTGTGCAAAATGGTACCACGTGTGAATCACGTCCTACTTGATCATATTATGTAGCATCTCCAAGTTTGCGCCATATGTATGAAACATATATCATGTATATGTTAACTAGAAACACCTAAGGAGTACTAATTCTATAAAATATATTTTAATGAAAGTTTTATACTCATATGATAATAATAATAATAAATTTATTGTCAAAAAATAGTACAAACTGCGTATGACCACGTGGAGGGAAAAAAACAAACTAATTTACTCTCCGGAAGCAAGCAAGGGACCATCCCATCAATTCCGATCAAGGGCCCTAAGCAGAGGCGGATTCAAAAAATTCAGCAAAAATTCCTAGATAAGATAAAAAGTTGGCTGCGAGTTATAATACTAATAGAATGTCAATATGTTTGTAATTTTAAGCAAAAATTACATGTAAGTTATTATCGAACTATAGATTATTCTGAGTATAGTGCTTAAAAATCAAAAGAATTGAAATAACACTAAATTCACGATTTATTGTTACAATAGACCCGCCCCTAGACAAAGCCTAGAGAACCTGTATGATAAATCCGCCTCTACCCGAAGGAAAACCGGAGAAAAACCCGGGCCAGGATGGGGCTACAGAATTTATGTACACAAACGTGCCAATGTTGAGTACACATAAAACTAAATTAATATGAGCCATAAGACAACACAATCATGCAAGAAAATAGTTTTTGAAATTGTTATAAGTTGTTTAAAAAGTACTACAGCAATGGCGTGATAAAGTACAAGACGAATTTAAATTTTATTAAAATCAATAAATTCTTTTACATTGTAGAAGCACTGGTGCAGGAGGGAGTTTTTAACCGCTGATTTGAACAGACTCAATTTCATAATGTCTTTTATATTCTTGGGCAGGGAATTATATAGAACGATTCCCGAATGGTATGGTCCCTTTTGGCAAAGAGTGGTTGACACTCTAGGGCGATGAATATTACTACTATTGCGTGTATAGTGTTCGTGAACGAGACTGTTTCGTATAAAGCAAGGGTGGTGCTTCAGTAATTCGGACTTAACAAACACGACTGTTTCATAAATATAAATGCAGGGAAGTGTTAAGATATTTAATTCTTTGAATAAAGGTTTACAAGAGTTTCGGGGGTGAGATTTACAGATTATTCGAACTATCCTCTTCTGAATTCTGAAAGTTTGAATACTCTGACCGGAATTACCCCAGAAGAAAGAGAAACTACGTAAATGGGAGTAAACGTTTGCAAAATATACGCAACGGGAAATACGTGGACTAACTGCGTTAACTAAGATTCGGAATGCGTAACACAATTTGCTTAATTGGGAATTAAGATTGTCAATGTGACAATTCCATTTGAGGTTGTCTTGAATATGGAGACCTAAGAATTTTGTATTTGTAACAGTTTTTAATTGTGTTCCGTTTAAAGAAAGAGAAACCTGGGGTAAAGATTTTGTGATACTATTGTGAAATGACATAGACACTGTTTTGTCAGTGATTACAATGAGACGATTTGCATGGAACCAAGTCGAAAGGTTAGACAAAACTTTTTGAGCATTGGCGTTCTTACACAGTATATTAGTGTCATCAGCAAAAAGAACCATTTTGCAATCTGATGTGGATGATGACATGTCGTTCGCACGCAATGAAAAGAGTATAGGGCCGAGAATTGATCCTTGGGGTACTCCGCAAGTAAGTGGCTTTGTTTCTGAAAGACAACGCTCAAGTATTTTATTTTTAGTATAGGATATTTCTACTTGTTGATATCTATCTTTTAAATAAGAAGTTAGCCATTGATGTGGAAGTCCACGAATGCCTAAAGAATGCAATTTGGTAAGGAGAATTCCGTGATCGATGACATCGAATGCTTTGGATAAGTCAAGAAAAACACCCTGAGGATTTTCTCCACGGTCAAGAGATGTGGTAACTTCGTTTAAGAAGGAAAATATGGCGCTTGTAGTGGAAAAGGATTTCCTAAAACCGTGTTGATCATCAGAGAGAATGTTATTTTTTGATAAAAAATCTAGAAGACGCTTATAGAATAATTTTTCTAGGATTTTTGAGAAAGTGGATAGTAGAGATATTGGTCGGTAATTTCCAATATTAAGTTTGTTTCCTTTCTTGTGTAAAGGTTTCACTTTAGCTCTCTTAAATATGTTGGGACCACTAAAGTGACCATGACCACTAAAGTGACCATGAAAGGGCAGTTCTTTTAGACCCATGCCATCTGGCAGTTGTCAGAGGAAGAATGACAAAATAAACTAAATCCAGATGGGTCTCCGGCTCGTATAAAAAAAATAACAGCGGATCTACAATGGACGTAAACATAACGTTGACGCACGTATTCTCCTCGCTGCAAAAGAAACCTCAAGACCACGTAAGGCCGGCCACACACGTCCGATTTCAGGGACACAGACTATAAACAGATTAAGGATAAGGATTCCGAATCAGTTAACCAGAATGCGTCCATAGGCATGCTAACAGATGTACTTGACTCACACACCCGATTTAATTCCTGACGTTCTGAACCATGTTCTGAACGGATCACAGTATGTCCGTTAAGCTGGCAGACAACATATGGCACAATACATTTTAAACATAATAATAAATTTATTGTCAAAAAATAGTACAAACTGCGTATGACCACGTGGAGGACAATAAACTAATTTACTCTCCAAGCAAGGGACCATACCATCAATTCCGATCAAGGGCCCTGAGGCAGAGGCGGATTCAAAAATTTCAGCAAAAGTTCCTAGATAAGATAAAACGTTAGCTGCGAGTTGTAATACTAAAAGAATGTCAATACGTTTGTAATTTAACGCAAATATGTTTGTAAATTTACATGAACAAGTTATTATCGAACTATAGATTATTCTGAGCACAGTGTTTAAAAATCATAAGAGTTGGAAAAACACTAAATTCACGATTTATTGTTATAATAAACACGCCCCTAGACAAAGCCTAGAGAACCTGTATAAGAAATCCGACTCTACCCGAAGGAAAAACGAAGAAAAACCCGGGCTAGGACAATAATTAGTGCTAATTTGATACCATTAAGTGCTGTATTCCCGAATTTTCCGCTCTCTTAGTTTTCGAGTTATACTGTATTCAAAATACACGATTTCCAAAAATCAAAGTAGGCCAATACTTAGTGTTAATTTGATGCTAATTAAGTACTATATTCTCAAATTTCCCTCTCTCTTAGTTTTTCAGTTATTCTCAATAATGCTAAATTATAAATTTAGCACACAACCTAAGGAAGAATACAATTTTAAATAGCTTACAACTACGAGCTAATTTGATGCTACATAAGTGATATACTCCCAAATTTTCCGCTATTTTATTTCTTGAGAAAAAATAGTATTTCTGGGGGAAAATCATACGAAAAAAGTAACGTCGAAAGTGAAAAATACCGAAAATTTTCTTTTCCTGATATATGACTATGTTGAGATAGAGTGCCAGAGTAATGCCAGTTCAAACCAGAACACGCCGTTAGTTTGAATACAGTATTTGTATACAGAAATACATAGTGTCAATAAAGGAATAATACAGCAGACAACCCAAAAAATTACTTACGTTGAAATGTACTTATGCCAAAGTAGTGCAGTATTGATGCTAATTAAGTGTTGCATTTTCAATTTTACTGCTTTAATAGATCTACAGAAAAAATTCCGAATATTTATTCAGAAATGCGTACTGTCAATTTAGGAAAATTACAGCAGACAACTCAAAAATTTACTTACGATGAAATGTACCAACGCCAAAGTAGAGTGTAGTATTGATGCTAATTACGTGCTGAATTTTAAAATTTGCCGCTTTAAGAGATTTACAGAAAAAAAATTCTAAATGTTTATTCAGAAATGCATGTCAAAGTGGGAAAATTACAGCAGACATCCCTAAAAAACACTTATGTTGAAATGTTCCCATATCAAAATATAGTGCAGTATTTTGTGATAATTATGTGCTGTATTTTCAATTCCGCTGCTTTAATAGATCTACAGAAAAAAAATTCCAAATTTTTAATAAGAAATGCGTGCTGTAAATACAGGAAAATACAGCTGACAACCACGGAAATACTTATTTTAACATGTACCTATGCATAAATACAGTGCAGTGTTGATGCAAATAAATGCTGTATATTCAAATTTGCCACTTTAATAGTTCTTTAGAAAAATATTTCCGAGTTTTATAGAAAGAAATTCGTTGTGTCAGTACAGGAAATTTACGGCAGATAAACCTAAAAAATAGTTCTGTTTTATTATAACGTCTCCGAGATATAGTGCAGTATTTATGGTAATTAAGTGCTATGTTTTCATATTTGCCGCTTTAATAGAACTTAAAATGACTTTATTAAATAAACAATATAGTCTTAATGCTACCAACATCAGATTCATATTGTTTTGTTACAGCATCTTTATCTCAGAATATCTGATTTGTATGAACAGCGTAAGCTAATTTATAAACATTGCATTATAATCCTTCTTCTTGCACGAGATTATTAGATATTACATTCAACTCTTACTTTTCAGCGGTTCAGCATGTGTAGAATTTTATGAAAAGGACTAGCTGATTACCCGGCGTTGCTTGGGAGTTTTCTTAGACTTATCTTCTTTTACTCAGGAAAACATAAAATCTATGTTATAAGATTTTCTCTTTCTTTCAAACACTTCGGAATGGGGATGCTATAGCTATAGATGTTGCACGTTGCCGTCTGCGTAGGTGGTGCGGTGGGGTGTCGTCTTCTCCGAAGGTGTTGTGGGGTTTCATCTGCGAAGGTGGTGTGGTGGTGTGGGGTGTCGACTCTGAAGCGTTGTCTGACGCAGGAACCGACTGTGTCACAACATAGGGTGATGAATCTGAAGCGTTGTCCGATGCTGATTTGACGGTGCGAGATAATCTAAAGGTAATCTAAAGCGTTGTCTGACGTGGGAGTCGACTCGGCCACAGCAGAGGAAACAAATGTCACCACCTGTGTTGACTCAGAACCATGTACGGTGAACCCAGTCAAACAGAACAAAATGCATGCACAGACGAGCGATGAGAACATAGTCTGCTAACTCGTGTTGACCACTTCTTCGTTTACAAATTCACGCTCCCGTCAATGTCCGCTCTGAGAATCTCCGAGACTGAACTATTAGTTTTGTATGTCTCGTTTGACGGCGTATCGGATTAATTGCGACAATCAGATGCTCATTTCCCCCAGGGGATTTACTTCTAGTAAGTATGTGTTTGGCAAACACGGGACCCCGAGCTGAGTCTGGCATTGCTTCCACTTACTTGTGCAAGGCTCCTTCCTTTCTCTTTCCTGACCTTCCTTGGTGACCTCTTGTTCTTTTCGATCCCGGCGCTATTAAGGCTAGGGTATCTTTCATTTTCCTCATTTTGTCCCCCCCCTCATTTTTTGTTCCCCCCTAATTTTTTGTCCTCAATGTTTTGATGTATGTTTTAAGATATGTTTTGGTATGTTGTAATTGAAGAGGATTTTTAGTGGGTATGGTTGTGTCATTCGGCGGGTCTCACACGCGAGGAGAGTCATGTTGGCTCTCCCTAGTGCGTAACTGCATTTTCCCTACCTGTGCAAGTTTTTAGGGCTCCAATGACCTTTGATGTCGACGAGCCATAAAGCCCCACAAAAAATAGTTGCTCATTTATTCGTTTTCGCCAGCCGGCCAGCGACTAGTTCCTTGAATTTTGAGTTCGTCAACAGTTATCGGCATCGTTAATGAACTTGGCGCGAATTAATTGTCATCGCAGCTGAATTTCTTTTGTGAGCGATGAACATTTTTACGAAAGACTAATGGCAATGAACAGTCCGTGGGTCTTTTCTTAATTACTATTCTCGTCAATATGAGCGGGGCGACAGCGTCATTGACACTTCACCATTCCGTGTGGGGGAGCCATGCAACGGCGTCAACGGTGACCGTACGAGCGACGAACCGGGCCGTCGTAATGAATGGATCGAGGCGAGAGATGGCTACGCATCAATTGAGGAGTGTAAGAGACGACGTTGTGTGGCGGGAGACCAATCAAGTAAACACCAAGGTAATTGTATGACTTGCTGCATGCAGTACTCTGCGAACATTTGTATCAATATGCCAGTGCACTTAAATAAGTGTAATTGCCAAAGACTTTTGGGGCATATTAGTATTGGTTATTCAAATTGGTTAAAGCTCTGAAACCAGTTCAGAAGGGTTTTTTATGATTAAAATATCAAGGTTTATCAGATGATAAATGATCTGAACAGTAACGAAATGATTCATGTTTAAATGTAGTGATCACCGGGTATGAATGTAAAAATGTACTATTGAATTCGAATAAGGTTGTGCATTTTGGGGGTATAATTAAAATGGGAGAATGACTATGAAAAGTGGGTAGTGTTTCTTTTTGTATTGGGATAAGTGAAAGATGGGAATAAAATAATTAATTCAACTTTACAAATTTGTTGCGTTTTCTTTATTAAGGACAAGTGTATATTTCACGACTAAAAGTGGACCAATCCCCGAGTTTCCTTTTAGTTATGGTATTGTGGGGCAAAGTAAGAGGTTCTGCATAAGCCGGCTAAGGAAATGAGGTAAGTAATAATCAATAATTACCTTTACTCCGCCACTCCAAAATTAATTATGTTATAATTGGCTTGCTCAATGTGGAGCCTAAATTACTGAGATTGTTTAGATTACTTTAACCCCTCACTCCCCAAAATTATGTTATATATATATATATATATATATATATATATATATATATATATATATATATTGATTAGGTGACTTTAACGCGCAAATTGGTAAGGAAAAAGAGTGTCAAAAAACAGTCGGTAGATATCCAGCACACAAATTGTGTTAAAGTTTGTTTTTCCAACAGCCCTTCCACAAGTGCCAATACGTAGTTCCTCGGACTCCTCTGTAGAGCGGAGTATTTGGACCTCCTCCGTTTTTTAGACAGGACTTGCTGGCGACATCAGGTACGGCGGAGTTTGTAATGTCACAAAATTCAACTACTAAAGGTGTGAGAAAGAGACGTAAATAATATATTTCATTTTACGTTACTGTGATTCTAGAAAAAACTCATACCACATCATTTTAAACGTTGTATCATATGAAGTCCAATAAAAAATTACAAACTTGAGAAAACGGTTTTCCCGAGAAAACAACATTGTGTTTGTTTCTTTACTGTCTAATCGCGCGGTACTTCGGAAACGTTAATGAAATCAATAATCTTCCCAACATACAAACTCCCTAAAACTGATAATGTTTTTTAATTGTGTTCTTGAAAGTTGTGTAAATATTGTCACAGTAAATTGAATAAAAACGTAAAGCTATATATTTCATGGTTAAATTTATGATTGACTCATAGTTAAAATTATGTCGGGTTTGATATAATTGTTCTTTATTTTTTACATAGATATCAAGACGTAAAACAGATTGATCGGGCGAGGTGAGGACCATTAACTTGGTTTTCACGGACGGAATAGGAACTACTACTACGACGTCGAATGAAAGAGCCGAAGAAGGCTAGTTGCACATTTGAAAGATGAATCATATGCGAGTAAGTTTTGAGACGGTTTTATAATAGCTGTGAATGATCTCAAGGCGGGTTCTCATGTTCGTCATTCGGCGAATCCCAAACAACTATTCGCCGAATAGCGAATACTGTGGATGGGTTGCTTGATATTCGCCGCATCACGAATATTTGTGCTCGCCCTTTCCCGCAGCGCGTCTGTCTTTTGCGACACATCGAAGGAAACCGAGCAAAAGATTATATTCGCAAGTGACCTGTTCGAAGAATTGTCCTCATATTCGTGATTTTACAAATATAAGCCGCGCAATATAACTCCCGCTCTCGCCCGGCAGTTACTAGCCAGCTTGCAAGGTATGTCTGGGTCGCACTTTCCACGAAAATGACCGTATCGCCCCTTCATCGTACTTCGGTGGGGAAATACGGAAGGTGTGTACCAGATTAATTGACCCTTCGCTCTGAATGACAAATGTTTTCAGGATAGCGTTTATTTTCCTCCTCTTCCACCCCCGCACCATCACTTTTTGGTCGACAGCCAGAACGGGAGTTACGTTGCGCGGCTTATACCGAGAACTGCAAGTACACGAGTATTACGATTTCAAGTTATTTCGAGTAATTCATCGATGAAAAAACTAATTATTTGTATTTTCTCTCCTTATCGTACAAAGTAATAAGTGTTTTAGTAATGATAAAATAGAGAAATTGGAAGTAATAAAGAAAGATGGGGTAACTTCATTTATTATCCGCAACGTGGTCATAAGCGGTTTGCTACTGCTTTTTGAGGTGTGATTCAAACATACAAATATGCTACCCACTGGAACTGAGTAATATGGGATCAGCGGGCGAACTCGAGCCGGCTACCAAGCCTCCCCACACTTTAGTCGGGGGTATTGCACGAAGTTGCAAACTCATTGCGTCGCTCGCTGCACCATCTGACAAATGTGTCAGTCACAAAAATTAACCCTGCAGCACTCGCACTAGATAGTTTCTCGGGTTCTCGCGTGTATGTGTCAGATACATCTTATTAATTTGTTTCTTTAACAGTAAAACTCTCATGAAACTCTTAAAATGCACGTCTAAGGGAATAAAAATGGTTGTTAAAGCAGAAGTTCTTTAAAAACTTTTATTTATATTTCATTTACATACTCTTTAATCAAGTTAATGTTGCGAAGGGACAGGTTAATATACATGTTGCACATAAAATACGTGAATGCTGCAGACGTAAATGACAATCACATTTTTGTTGCTGTATTATGTGAATCGCTACTTGTAGCACGGAACGCAACGTTTCCTTTTCTCATTCTCAGAGGCTGATTCTTTTTCAGAATGCGCTTAGCTCATACAAATATACCATCTAGTAGGTTGTTCGATTCAAACTAATCCGGAGCAAATAAAACAAATATCAACGGAGATAGATGTGAATTTTCCGGTTCCTGGAATGTCAACAGAGGTACTGAACCACACAACTTTATAAGAAAATTCCATCATCCGCATGTGGCAGAAAAAAAAGTATCATGTATCTGAGTGATATTAGTTAATCAGTTCAGATATGTGCTTAGAAAACTGATGTACAGAAATAGAGTTAAGGCACCAGGCGGTAGCAATTGCTTCGACTTCGACGAAAACCGACAAAATTTCATTCTAAGCTTCCAAACACCATCAGCTTCTAACAGTTTAAGTGAAAATGAAGACACTCTCTCAGATGAACAATTACTAGAATTTGTAACAGACAACTTAATAAGTGAATCAGGAGCATCTTATTACAGGAACAATATTCTATATTACATTTGTGGTTTTATTGTTCGAAGAATAAAGGAGTTAATGAAATGCAAAGATTGTATTTATGTTTTACATGATCACCTAGTAATTAAGGATAGTTATAAGAAATTGACATCGTTTGTCTCCAAGGGAAAACTAGTTAAAGTTTCAGAATATATTTTTAAATTAGTAAAGTTTTTGTGTATGTTGTTTTTAAGTAGTAGAGATAGGAATGTTAACACCACAAAATGTATTTGAGCTACATGCATGCATTTCATAGGTACACTCTGGGTACACTATTCAAAGAACACGTCATATTGTGAGTTTTTATGAAAGAAGATTGATTAAGTTCATTGGATCATTATTTTATAAAACAGGTTGTTATGCTTATTCTAAAGAAAAAAATGTTCTTGTTAAATAAATATGAGCTTGGTATGCGCCAGAAGCTTAACAAGATAGTTTTATTTCAAATATGTAGATTCAGATTGTAGTACCCAAGATTGGTTTTATCGTTGTTTTTATCAGTTCTATTGTCAAATAATTCTTGTAAATACATGTAGATATATTAATGAATTCTATTTATATTACGTTTTTAAGATGTAAGGTTAATGTAGGTGGAAGATGGTCTTGCCGACTCCAAAAGACAAGATCTTCCACCTTGTAACCACATAAATAACTGTTTGTAATGCAGGTTGTTTAAATAAGGTTTTATTTCTCTTACGTAAACCTGAGTGAGTGAGTTCTCCGTTAGCTGTAGTCTCACGTATTGGTGGAGACGTAGTGTCCAGCAGTAATGGTCCAATGTTCTTCTGCTCGCGAAGAACTGGGCGTGGAGAGCTTGGCGTCGAGTGTATTCGTGGAATCCAGGTTCGGTGACGGCCTCTGCGTCGTGTCTTGTAGATTCCGGATTGCGCTGTACCGGGGATGAAGGTCCTCGGCAATCGGCGTCGACGTTGAGTGGTTTCTTCGCGTTCGGCGAAGACTTGGGTTTTTGCTACGTATTCCGAGTCGCGGAAATACGTATCAAGGAGCTTGATGCTTAATGTGGTCTAGGAGCCAATTATAACGTGTGCTCGAAGAATATATCAAACTGCTCGCAGCGAAGAATACATCAGAAGTGTGCTCGTCGAAAATGGTTCGGAGCAGAGCGCCTCAGAACGACTGTTCGCAGCGAAGAATATCTCAGGAGTTTTTGTTATTCGTCTCCTGGGTAGCTACTTGAAGTAGAGATAGTTGAGCATCGTCATATTAAATCCAGTTGGGCTGGAGAAGGAGCGGTCTTGTGGATGCTGCTATAACGTACTATTTATATTTATTTGTAGTACATCATGTAGCGTCTTCCATGGATGGATTCGTTGAATCATACGTTCATTTACTATTCTTTGCAGGCCTTGTAATGTGTTGGCCATGACTTAGAGCTCTCGTGTGCAGAGCGCTGTGGCTTGTAAATAAACACGAAATGGCGTGTGTTCGTTGTAGAAGTGAACGTATTGGGAATCCATCGGAAATACATCAACTCTTGTGGTGCACGAGGGCAAAGAGCTGAGAGGCGTGACCGTAATGGGGAGGCGCGTATTGTAACAGGGTGCAACTGAACTGTTACAAAGATATTGTAGGATTAAACTAAATTAAACCATTGTGGGGTTATTTGTGTAGGTGGAAGATGGTCTTGCTGACTCCAAAAGACAAGATCTTCCGCCTTGTAACCACATAAATAAACGTTTTATAATGCAGGTTGTTTTAATAAGATTTTATTTTCTTACGTAAACCTGTGTGAGAGTCTCACGTATTGGTGGAGACGTAGTGGCCAGCAGTTATGGTCCTGAAGAACTGGGCGTGGAGAGCTTGACGTCGTGTGAAATCCGGGATCGGTGACGGGCGTGGAGAGCTTGACGTCGTGGTCTGTGGATTCCAGGTTGAGCCGCTCCGGGGATGAAGATCCTCGTAGCTGGTTCTTCACGTAGGAGAATTCTGGTCGAGTTTTGGCTTGTCGCCGAATGTAATATTGATATTCCGGGTTGTGGACGTACGTGGTTAGTTAAGCTAGTTGCTTTAAGATCTCAGAATTGGAATTGAGTACAATTCATCGAGGTTTGAACTTTCGTATTTGAGATTGCACGTAACACGTCTGCTAGCGTGAGCTGAGAACTCGGAACTCGGAATGACTGTTATCCGTATCTAAGGATGGCTCCTTAAAAATGAAGATAGATGACGGTGTTCATACCAGATGTAATTTGTTCTGATAGGAAAATGGTGTCGTCACAAGTACTCATGCACTTGCATAGAAGTCATTCACGTTGAATTCCATTCCTTGACCGGGCGTTGGAATGTGTTGCCCTTGGAATGTTGTGCCTTGGACTTCATGTATTACAGATGGGATGCTGTAGTGAGTTGTATTTGTAGGAAGCTGTGTTCCTGTATCATCAGCGACTATCGTGCGTGCGAGCAGGCTGATGGGGCAAGAGCATTTAGCAGGGGAAAGGAGTAGAATGTAGAAAATGTGCGTTGTGGGAAGGACACATTTCTCTACTGCCCCACGTTCAAAAAAAACTTTGTGAATGACTAAGAAAAAAGAACGTTGGTCGTAGGGAAAGTGCAATCCCTTCGGGAAAATGAAATCCCTTCAACCCCAAGGATAAAAACCCTGGCTTTGGACGTCCAGCCTGACGTGGATGAACGTTCAGAAGTGCTTAACCCAAAATCTGGGTATTAGGGAAAACCTGCTTGGGGCCCGCCTGAGTAATAATCTTCGAAACATCCAGAGTAATAATCTTCGTAAAATCGTCAGAAGAGAGACGTTCTGGTAGCGCAGGGTCTAGAAGAGGAGCCAGAAGTTGAAGATGCTGGGACTAGGAGGTGAAGATGCTGCGGCTGGGGATGTGTTGGACCAAGGTACGAGTCTGAGGGAGGCTGGGTTGGACCAAGGTGCGAGGAGAGGAGATCTCCGCGAGATGTGCATCTTGTCGCAGAATCTGTGCGTCTCCGACAGTTTGTGAGAGAAGAAAATCGAAGCGTTAGTTTTGCGAGTTTGCGAGTTGTCGCCATACGAGGAAAGTGGAGAAGTTGGAAATGAACATGCTTCCGCTTCGATAAGTATGGTTGTTTCAACTCAAATGCTCTTCCATAGATCATTGCGTGTACAATTTCTCTATAATGGTTGAGGATTCTGCTGATTCACTCATAATTATAAAAGTTTAACAGAGGTCGCATCCGATGTTTGCTTTGCTTGGTTTTATTTTGATAGCACTGGTTGAATTAATGTGAGTAGAGACAGCTGGTTTCACAAGTAGGATCTCAGTGTCGGTACGTACAGTAATTGCCACTGTCATAAAAATATATCCACATTTATTTTGAAATGGTGGTGGTGGATTTAAGCGCGTTACATATACATTTATGATACAATGAACCAGAGTGACCTGTGGTGAAACGTTGAACTGGCAGTTTTTCAGGTCAGTCATCTGGTGAAAGAGGAGAAAAAATCATTAGTATAGTCAACCGTGGATGTTATAAATATCTTCTCCTTTTGTTGGGAGAATTTGTGCATCCGGTTTGCGCGTTGTGGCAGTGAATTGACGTTTATTCACCGTATGCGCAAAAGAATGCTAGTCTTCCATCCGTGTGGAAGTTGTGTTTTCGAAGGAGTGCGGCGAATTCCTTATGAAAATCCTCTTGTTGAGACTTGTGAATTGATTCCGGGAACGTCGTGGGTTGTGTGACCTTGAATCGATCTACATCCTTGAATCGATCTATGTCTACTTTGCGTAGTTTCGCAGTTGTGCAAGCTTGTCGCTTTTTCGAAAGTAAAGGTGCAGTTGAATGACGTTGAAACGGAGTCTTGCAGTTTGGTGGGACTGAGTTTCCCTTCCAAAGTCTCGGTTCTGGTGTAATTGATTTAACAGATCCGCAAGACGGTGCCTTCGAAAGTTTCGGTTTTGGCGTATGTAATTTAACTGATCCGCAAGACAGTGCAGTCGTCGATTCTTTAAGAATCGATTTCAGAGGAGTAGAAGACCGTGGTGCGTTGTTTACATTTAAATTACTGCAGTGGGCCTTGGCTACTTGTTTATTTACTGTCTTGGTAGACGGACGTTTGAACTTGCAATTGCAGTGTCTGGCTGCCGAACCGAATTTTAAGTGGTAATAACACAATTGTCTTGACGTAGGCTTCCGTAGACGAGCAGATTGAATGCCGATGCTGGCAGCTGTAGCGTGCTTAGGTTTAAAGTCGCATGGTGCGACGCATTTCCTCGCACGAATTTCGAAAGTGGAGTGGAAATAACAAGGTTTGGATTGTGCTCCGGTTGTTGTGGGTGCAGTTGAGTTGTTTCGTGCGTCTCGCCGGGAAAGCGTTGCTTTGAGTTGTACTACTTCCTTAGTGAGGATATTCAGAGTCCGAAGAATGTGTTGGAGCACTGGGTCTTCGGAAGTTGGCATGTTTGCGTTTGCGTCGGTGGCAGTGTCAGTGACAGTTGCTTTGTCAGTTGTGCTTGTAAAATTGGTGGTTTCTGTCGCCTTGTCTGTAGTCACAACAAAATGAGTAGCGTCCACTGTACATGAAGTGGGGAGAATCGAGTCGTTAGTTGCGGTCTGCAAATTCCCCGTATCTTGGTTTATTAAGAATCCTTTAAGCCGGTCATAGGAATCGACGTCGTTTGGCATCAAAAGTTCTGGAGTGATAGCTTCGATTACATGTTGTTGCAAGCATGAAAGAACAGTCGCGTGCCTCAAGCGCTGAGAATTAACTCCGCTTCTATTGAGCAATGCCTCGGCGAACACAAACCACTTCCTCGGGAGCTTCTCCCAAAATTTGGGGAGGGGTATACTCGAGGTCGGATACATAATGGCGAAGTAGCAAGTTAATCAGTGATTAGTAAGACTACGTTACGTGGCCAAGATGTAGTTATGTTGGGGTCACCAGTTGATGTAAATCAACAAATTGTGCTTTTATTGAACTGATTATGTTGAATCAGTGAATATCAGAAGGTTGCGTGAAAAATCACAGTCGGGTTCACCATTTTTATTTATGTGGGGTTATTTGTGTAGGTGGAAGATGGTCTTGCTGACTCCAAAAGACAAGATCTTCCGCCTTGTAACCACATAAATAAACGTTTTATAATGCAGGTTGTTTTAATAAGATTTTATTTTCTTACGTAAACCTGTGTGAGAGTCTCACGTATTGGTGGAGACGTAGTGGCCAGCAGTTATGGTCCTGAAGAACTGGGCGTGGAGAGCTTGACGTCGTGTGAAATCCGGGATCGGTGACGGGCGTGGAGAGCTTGACGTCGTGGTCTGTGGATTCCAGGTTGAGCCGCTCCGGGGATGAAGATCCTCGTAGCTGGTTCTTCACGTAGGAGAATTCTGGTCGAGTTTTGGCTTGTCGCCGAATGTAATATTGATATTCCGGGTTGTGGACGTACGTGGTTAGTTAAGCTAGTTGCTTTAAGATCTCAGAATTGGAATTGAGTACAATTCATCGAGGTTTGAACTTTCGTATTTGAGATTGCACGTAACACGTCTGCTAGCGTGAGCTGAGAACTCGGAACTCGGAATGACTGTTATCCGTATCTAAGGATGGCTCCTTAAAAATGAAGATAGATGACGGTGTTCATACCAGATGTAATTTGTTCTGATAGGAAAATGGTGTCGTCACAAGTACTCATGCACTTGCATAGAAGTCATTCACGTTGAATTTTCCCGTGCGGATTCCAAGTCGTGGAAGGCACGCGCCGGGAAAGGCTCGTCGAGATAGAAGTTTATGAAGCGTATTGGCAGCTAGTAGTGATATGACCGAAAGTAGTGAGCTCGTCAAAATGTCTTTGAGCGGCGAGAATACTTGGACGATCAAATTGTATCAGCGAGCGTGTTCGCATCAGGACAGCGGTAATCGTTCTGACTGTTATCCGTAACCTGGCAGTGACTTGGAGAGAAGACAGGTGAGCGCTGACACACATATTAAACGTAGTTGGGTCTAATGTCAGTACGTAATGTGACGTCATCCGTGAGCTTACTGTTCCTTGGACTGCGTAGGCTTCTTCTTGACTTTGAGTTCTCTTATACAGAGGGCCGTGGCTAGTGATGTAAACACGGAAGAAGATGGCGTGTGTTTGTTGTAAGAATGAACGAGTATAAAATCCAGAATACATCATCAGTTCTTGTAGTGCTCGAGGGCGTAGGCGTGACCATAATGGGGCGTGTAGTCAATGCGTGTTGTAACCGAAATGCAGTTGAGTTGTTACACCATGTACTCATAAAAGATGAACATATTTTATAATAATATATTATGCAAAAGGTTTTAACTCTCAAATACATGGATTTTGATTAATTGTTGTAACTTTAATAATCTCTTGTCCCACTAAAATAACTCCACTGTAGTAAAACATAAAACTATTACGTATAAGTGAAAGAACTTCAATAAAAATGGCGCCGCCTGCATTGAATTATATGGAGGTTGTCAGCCGAGCCTCCGACTGTGGTGGGGAAACTGTCTGGCAGCCGGTTCGGATTCAAAAGTGTCAACGTTCCAGAGATAGTAGGTTTCTATGGATTCAAACATATTCAAACCACAAACATTTTTATTAACTTTATTTTACTTTTTTGGTCATTCTCAGGAAAGATTGCATCAGCGACTGGGAACGTGGTCCGATGCTCTTTTGTCACTAGTAGGCGTAGGATAGTCGACAATCATCGAGTTGTTGGTCAAAAGTATTTCTCCACTGACAATTTAATAACTTTATCCCAAATATGTTTCATCTCTATCCAGTTAAATGAAAACCTATTATTTTCCCTAGTTAGTGTTAATTCTTTTTTAATGAAAGACTTTGGAAGATTAATTGACTTAGTTCTAGTTATAAGGAGTGAGTCCATACATTTGTGTTTCAAATCTTCTGGGGCAATTCCGGGCCCTGCGTCCAAACATAACGAATACAAAAGAGGCTTGGATAATTTGTAAATCTCCCCCGAAACACTTGTAAATATTCAAGGATTTAAATATTTTAACGCTGCCCAGATTGTATACTTATTTAACGGTCGTGTTTGTTTAGACCGAGTTACTGAAGCGCCACCGTTGTTCAGACAAAACAGTCTCGTTCACGAAATCATTACTCGCAATAGAATATTCATAATCCTAGTGTAAAGCGCTCTTTGCCAAGAAGGGCCGTATCATTCTATATAATTTCTTCCCCCAAAATATAAAACATTATCGAATTGAATCTCCTCAGATCCGCGGTTAGAAGCTACCTATTACACCAGTGCCACTACAATGTAAAAGAATGTTTCTAACAACAGTTAGTTGTTTTGTACGTAATCACACCATTGCTGTACTGCTTAAAAAAACTAACAATTTCAAAATTATATTCCCGCATGCTTGTGTTGTCTTGTTATTCATATAAATTTAGATTTATGTTCTCTACTTTGGCAGGGCTGTGTACATCAATTCTGTAGCCCCATCCTGGCACAGGATTTTCTCCGGGTAGAGGCGGATTCCCTCTAGACTCACTAGGTTCTTGCCTGGGGACGGTATCTATTGAAATAATAAATCCTGAACTCAGCGTATTATAAGGGATTTATTAACAATACTTTCCGAATAATCTGATTTGTATAATTCGTACTTCTGAAATAACTTTGTTTTATTACATTTTGTTTGTTATTGTTATTTTTATAACACGTAACGAACCATTTATGTTAAAATGTATATGTAAGCATTTAGCTCCGCGAAATCATTGCACACGATATAAGTACAGCGGAAGGCCTCCCGCCTCCGCGTCCTGTACCTGCCACTGTCCACTTCCTCCGGACGGACACAAACCATTTTCTTGCTCCCGCAAAACAACGCCAAAGTACGCACCTTCTCGGTACGTGGAGAAAAGAGAAAGGGAATGACGTCTGAGTACGGATTCCCGCTCACTGAAACAGAAACCCATGCCGTCTCTAGACGGACTGCTGCCGATGGAAAGAAAATGGCACGTTGAAAGACAGCATACCACGCGGAAGGGTTAAGAATGCTGAAACAAATTCGACACAGGTCCCTTGCATCCGGAGAGTAAATTAGTTTATTGTCCTCCATATGGTCATATGCAGATAGCTGCTTTTTTGACACGAATTAATTTTATTTAACAGCTTCTAGACATTTCTTCGCACGATTGTCACCGTAGGTCAGGGCCAGGAAACTAGATAGCCGCTAAATGTATGAGGTTTGAAGCTTCAAGTAGTTAGGCGTAAACACTTACCAGACTGCGCTACCAGTCACCCAGTTTGTCCAGCGCTCAATAGATGGCTGCAAGATCGTGTTCACCCTTCTCCTATTGGCTG
>NNCF01126656.1:622269-666564 GCA_002313205.1 Laupala kohalensis | reverse complement strand
TATAGTATATTGTGGTGTTTGTAACTAGGTAATGTTTTTTTTACCATGAGACTGATAAATCTAGTCACGTTATCCTATGGATATATAAAAGGTTTTACAGTAAACGTTTCTTTAAAATTAACATTGGCATCGGTACAAATTTTGTAAATTTCTTATTGTGAAGTCAGTCTTCTCACAGATATTCTCAGGTTGACAGACCTCTCCCATTTCCTTGATGGATTGATATTCAGTTTGTAGAATGGAAAATTTCAGACTTTTTTTATATTGTATTTGTAAATGTGAAATGTAGTGTGCTATTGAATTGATTAACACCTTTCTCATTTGTTAAACAGAATGATATTCAACTTGTATAAATCAAAACTGTATGATTTCTTCATAGATTATTGTAACTAGTTTATACTATGATATATCTATCGCTTTTGGAGACATGGTACTGGTGGATTGTCTTAATTTCTTTATCATTTATTTCTACTTGACCTTCATTAGATTTGTGGCATGTAATTCTCTCATGCAATGAGCAGGGGTATTTATACACCACTGTGACTTAAAGCAAAAACAACATTCCATTGACTGCTTTCTATATAGCCTTTCTATGACAGCTTTTCTCATGTGACTTGTTTTAACAGTCTCATTTATTTATTAATGATATGAATAGTTGGTGGATATAAATAAATGAGTACCTTATTGCAAGTATACCCCGTTTTTGTGTACTGGATTGTATATTTCCATTCATATGAGAATGTCGTGTAATCTTTATTATTAATAAATAGAATTAAGAGCAAGTATGTATATTCTTTGTCTACATTTCCTGTCAATTGTGACCTGTTTTTATTTTCTATTTCATATGTGTAGTAAAATATTTCAGTTATACATCCTGTTAACTATTCACAAATGTTAATTTTTGTAGGGAAAGTATTTTCAGCTAAATTATTGTGAAAATATGAAGCATGAGGTCGAGGGAGTGGAGGGTACAGTACCTGGTTGGGGAATCGGGAACTGCCACGCGCCCTGTGGCCGGTTTTTGAACTTGTAGTTAGACGTGAACAATGTTAGGAGCGCTGAAAGCTGTTTACACACCGTTAGTATGGGAGAGGGGCGTCTGGTTTATAGTCTGTGCCGTAGGTATTCTTTTAATAAAATCATTGTATATCATTTTAATAAAAGTTAAATCTGTTTTGTACTTTATCACACCATTGCTGTAGTACTTTTTAAATAACTTATAACAATTTCAAAATGTTTTCTTGCACAATTGTCTTACAGCTCATATTAATTTAGTTGAGTACTCAACTTTGGCACGTTTGTGTACATTAATTCTGTAGCCCCATGTTTTCCTTTGGGTAGAGGTGGATTTCTTATACAGGTTCTCTAGCTTTGTCTAGGGGCATGTTTATTGTAATAATAAATCTTGAATTTAGTGTTTTTTCAATTCTTGATTTTTAAACACGATACTCAGTATAATCTATAGTTTGATCATAATTTGTACATGTAAATTTGTGTTTAATTACATATTGACATTCCATTTGTATTATAACTTGCAGCCAACTTTTTATCTTATCTAGGAATTTTTACTGAAATTTTTGAATACGCCTCTGCCTTAGGGTCCTTGATTGGAATTGATGGGATGGTCCCTTTCATGCTTCCAGAGAGTAAATTAGTTTATTGTCCTCCACATGGTCATATGCAGTTTGTACTTGACAATAAATTTATTTATTTACTTGAGACTAATGCATTCTGGTTTTTTACTGAAATTTCACTGGACAATCAGAAGAATCTACTCTAAATACAAAATATTTTACTATTCAATTTAATAATGTTTATCTGAAAACTCAGAAATTTATTTAATGTTGAGAAACTGGTAACCACATTTTCCTAGAAAAAGGAGATCTGGAAAGGGAGTTCACAATTCATATAGCAAGTTTGCAAATAGAACCAGTTTCCATTGAACTGGCACAGAGTGCACTTGCAATTTTCATTCAATCGTAAAATCCTTCATGTGTTGCATTGTAACTTACTTTCACCATCTTAACCTGAATATCTAAGAACATCATCATCTAATAATATAGAGAAAAACATCAACAAAAAATATGTAATACTTTTTTCAAATCTTATTTGAACACCCACAAGAGGTATAGTAAGTCAGAGTTCATCCTACCAATGAACTTAAATTGTACTGAGGTGAATAACCAAAAAGTTTAGAACAAAATCTTGGAAATAGAACTCAGATTTACTCTAGCAAAATAATAATACGTCCTTAAAAATATATGTAAGGACATGAGTGCATTTGCATAGCATGATATTTAATGCTTTTATGTTAAAAATAAAACACTGCTTAACTGTTGGAAAAGGGAAGCCCAAGATAAATTTACACACCAAGGTAGTTTGAGGTGTTTGTTATTATTTTCCAAGTGAACTGGAAATGGGAACAAAAGATAGACTTCAATGTTTGTGAGATAACTAGAAATGTGCTTAGCAAACTTCCTTTATAAAGTATAGCAAGATACAATTCATTACAAAACAAAGGTAATTGATTTTAGTACAAAGATAGAATTCAAAGAATCAGAACTCTTTTTGTGTTGGGTGTTAAATAATGTTACCAGACAAAACAAACTATGATGGTTTCATCCTTTTAGCTCTAATTTCAAGTGGAATTTCTGAACCTTGCACAATGATTGCAACTGTATCCAAACAAAACAAAATATTTTACCAACGCAAGCAAAAGCTAGTACTGGTCACTGGCAACTTTTGCAGAGTGAGCAATTCACCAGAGAAAACTACACATTACTGGTTGCTCCAACATGTTGGTAACAGACTAATTGCGCAGACTGATGAGCTGGTGGTGCGACCTAAATGGACACCTTGTGACAGATGTCCCTCATACTTCTAAGTAATTCGATTACTATCACCACTATGGGTACTAGGTGTCCAACTGAAATATCAGGAGTCAATTTATACTGTGGTTTGAATAGCTGCTAAAACTTATTCTGCAGTAGGTGAAAACCCAGGTCACATTTTTTACTTTTTCTCATCCCCATATTATGAAATGATTTAGTGAATGAAAAATACATTAAAGTCATTTAATTTCATGCAAGAAAAACGGAAACTTTTTTCTATTTAATTTTTCAAGAAATAGTAACAATTCAGTTATACACAAATTTTAGTCAGTTATTCAGGTGATATTTATCACAAACTTGTTGAAAACATACATACAATTCACACCACACACAAGTAAACACAGACTCAAACATTTCAGTTTCCTCAGTGATAACAATCTTAGTTCACATTCTGGAATAGTCATTTACCAACAATGATTTTAATGCAAAAACAAAGTATTTATCATTTACAACCAAAATGAATATAAATAAAACCTTTGATAAATTTTCCATTACTAAACCAATTCACAAATATGCACAAATAAATCTTAAAAATTAGACAATGAATCCAACCTGCTGCATAGAACTCCCCCCCTCTCACTTTACTGTAGCAGCAATTCTAACAATAACTAATTGTATACAGATAAAATGTCTTTTTGAACACTTTCGGTTACATAATTTTTTAAATGTTGGTATCTACTTGCTCAAAATTAGTCAAGAAAAGGCAGAAATAATATTCATTTAGTACAAATAAAATTCTATAGTTCAATAAAAATCCTAATTTTGCCTTACAAGTATTAATTGCTAAACTTAAGAATATGGTTCCACAAGGGTTCAAAAAAATAATACTACAAATATTATTGCGGTTCCGAAAATATAAGCTGTATTCTTCACTTTACATATTTACGATAGTTATAAAGAAATATAGTTCCGCACTATTTCCTTCTCTCCGCCACTGTTTATGTTAGTATGTTAGGGTATGATAATTATAATATGGCTCGCGACAGCGAGCCATGAACTATTATAAACAATTGTTCAGTCACAGTAAGCAAAGAATTTAGCCATAAGATAAACACAAATTAAAAAATAACAAGCTGCTGTTTCTTCTCAAGATACATAAAAGAAACCAAAATGTGGTATTCCCATTATAATATTTACTTTCTAATGGAAAAAATTGAGACAGTATTAATTATAATTATTAAATTGCAATGTATTACAATACTGGCCTATACATCTTAATTTAAAACGTTAAATAAAAATATGTAACAAATTTCTCAAACACACAAAAGCAAATATTTAACAACCATCATAAGCAGGTGCATCAACAATCTGAAGAATCCACTGAAAATTCAAAATATATTGATTTATCTGTTTCTTCCATTCTTTCCTAAAAACTGTCGCCCTAAGGTTATGGAAGCTTAAAATCTTAAGACATGTGATAATGTTGAGAAACTATTGACCAAATCTACATAAGTAAGATTTGGAATGGGAGTTCACAATTCATATAGCAAGCTTACAAATTGAACCAGTTTAAATAAAACTGGCACAGAGTGCACTTGCAATTTTAATTCAAATGTAAGAATATCACACAAAAAGCTACCTTACAACTGTAATTTTCACTGAAAGAATTAATTGGTGTAACTACAATGTACTAACAACAACATCCAAATCAATAATACACAAAAAATGGTTTCATTTATCTTAATGCTGAACACACAAAAGCTGCAGAAGGAAAAGCAAGTAAGAATGAGTTCCCTCCACAACAACATACAACAGTTTAATGGTCTTGGGCATTGTATTGAGGTGAATAACCAAAAAGTTTAAAACAACATTTTGGAAATAGAACTCACGATTTGCTATAGCAACATTCAAATATGCCCTTAAAACAATAATTAATGGCACGAGTGATTTTGCACAATAAACACATTACATCTCACACCAAGTTTGGAAAAAAACCCACCTTCAATAAATTAAATTAATCACAAAGAAAAGGAACAAAAAATTATTTGCCTTGGAGAGTATGAATGCTACGCAGATTGACAATTAATTCCCTCGAGATTAGGCATATAACATATCTTTTCATTCTAAACAAAAGATACTACGCTACCAACAGATTGTGTTGCGGTTGTGATTTTCGGACCAAATCCACCTTATGGTCCAACGCCGTAGAAAAAAAACCTTATTCTTCGTATATCCTTCCGCGAGTGCTGCTACCTCCACCATCGCCTCCATCTTCACACACACAACATATTTTCTTAAAACTAATTTGCCGGGTCTAACAAACCTAACATCATTGTTCATGGCTCGCTGTCGCGAGCCATATTATAATTAACATACCCCTAACATAGTAGTGGTGAATAACCAAAAAATTTAGAACAAAATTATGGAAATAGGGCTCTTGATTTGCTTCAGCAAAATACGAACATACCCTCAACGATATTTGAGGGCAGGAGTGCTTATGCATACTAAAACAATTTCAATTCGTTTACACCTCTAAATCGAAAAATTAAGGTGACTATTCGGAAAATGAACTGGAAACGAAATTGCATGCAAAAAAAGAGGAACATCACGATAACAAATCCACAGGATAACTGCAAGACTGAGAAATGTGAGAAAACTTTCACACGTGCTCCCGCAACTTCCTTCACAGAGCAAGTTTCATTCAGTGCCTACACATCAGACCAATATCAAACAAATCATATACTCCATACAGTCCATAAACATCATTCGCCAGTTTCATTTGCAACACACTTAAATAACATACATTTAAAAAAATTACAAGTAACACCTGAGTAACACCTTAGCCCTTCTCTACCATGCACCTACCCACAAAGACGTTACACGAGAGAGCGAGTGAGTTTCCAATCCGGAAATTAGCTGTAACGACCAAACGATGGAGTGCCAAATAGTTTCGTAGTTATGGACGACAGCGCCACCTGTATGATATATAGAAACTAATGGAAAAAAAAGCGAGTTTTAAATGTGAAGCTTGGTAATGGCATTGAATTATTACCACCTAAATACATAAAGTCTGACAACAGAAGCGTTTGTGTGTGACGTCAGAAGCTTGGGAACGATCTACGCTTGATCTTACGCCAAGATGTTACGCATGTTTTGTATCCACAGATTAATTGAAGTGTGTGCCCGAATCCTGCCTGCAACCTGTCTGGGTATCAGTCTCGATCAGTACACGTGCCAATCACCGTTTAAAATAGAGAAGAAAATGCTGCAAAAGTGCTGTGCGTCTAACTGCCGGAGTAACTTTACTGCTTAGTACGGACATGAGAAGGTACTTGTGTTCAAGTTTCCTAAAGAAGAAGAGTTTAGGAGCAATTGGTTACGTGCTATACCTCGTAAAGATTATTCAAGGGATTTCTAAACATTAAGGGAACTTCATTTTAGTGGTTATCATTGTTTAATTTGTAAGCACAGCGTTTTTCCAGAGTCACTGTGGTAATTGATGAATCTGACTTTGTTCAAACACCAGAAGTGAAAAGCATTCTTACATACATTGCTGGTTATTAAAAACAATAAATGGAGAACATTATTAAGAACAATTAATTGTAACAAGAGTGAAGATATAATAATTGTTCAAGATGTAGACACGACTTGCCCATTGCTTTGTGTTGCAAACAATCTTAATAGAAGTGTATTAAATTATCCACTGATGAATGCATTCATTTGAAACCATTCACATGCATTCTTGTGAAAAAATTACTGGAGACAGAATATGAAAATAGGTTTCTGAGATTTAAAAATCGAAGGAAATTTGTATGTTATCTCACTCTCAATCTGCGGTAAGAAGAAAATTATGAAGATTCATTGCTTGGCGGGTGCTCTTCATATATCTTGACAAAAAATAAGTATTTCTTATCTATTAAAGAATTATTGCAAAATAAAAACAATACTTGTTCTAGTGGAAAGTGCAGGACTTGTTGGAAGCGACTGAAAATGCCCGTGTCGTGGCCAGATTCTGGTCTAAACATGTATGAACAGTGCGTATACATGAGTATTGTTCCTTCCTCCTTCTTCTTCTTATTTTTTAATGTGTTAGATGCTTCTGACACGATTGTAATGTAATGCAATCAATAAATTGCAAGTTTTTTCTGTCCATTTCCTGTCGCCGATGTAGCGTTGCGAAAACCGACAGTAATGAGATGCACTGCATAGTTGCGTAACAGCAATATTGTTGTTAAAAGTGTACACTGTCTTTCTACAGGATTATCATTATATTTTAATTCGAATACTGGTATATTGAAGATTAAGAAATAAATTTTAGGTGTAGCTAGTACTGCCTAAGATTAATTAGTTCATCACGAATAATAATGCTAGCCGTTCGGTTCTTCGGCCCCAAGAGCAAAATGTTACTAAACAGTTAGACGGTTTTATGTATCTAGGTGGTAATCAAGGAGACTGTACCTGTATAGTGCAGTGTATGCGCACTGTTAATACCTGTATAGTCTCCTTGGTGGTAATGGTGATTTGAATGCACTAGCATAGCCTTCAATACTAGTAAAGAAGGCTATGGCACTAGCAATACTAAGATGTAAACTTAAGGAGGTTCAACAGAAAATGCGGTACTCAAATCCGATAGAACAATATTTTCTTATTCCACGTCTTTGATTCCTGTAGTATCCGTTCAGATTTGGCAACGTTGAACACTTGATTCAGCTTTTTAATGTATCACATGTTAACTTTTGTGGCGAAGTTTTATGAAAGGAAAATGTCTAAAATAGAAAATAATTTAGTATCTGATTCGCACAGTCGTCAGAAGTCCTCCATTTTGCGTGGTTTGCTTCCCAGCCAGTTCTCAGTCTCCGGTTTCTTTAGGTCAAACGCTCTTTTGGCTGAAATTATTCGAGAACTGGACACGTACACTAAAAAACTCACAGAGCGGGACACAGTAATCACCATAGGTGGGCAGAACGATATTAAAATGGGTGGTCATTTCAATGCGTCTGAATATCTACAAAAAACTAAAAATGGCCTCTCAGCACACGAACATGGTACTCTCTAGCCTGCCTCCACGCTCCAACATTCCACAAATAATCCACAAAAATAACCTGGCAAACATCTCCCTAAAACATCACCTGGCAGACACAAAAATCACATTTCTTGATTTGCAACCACACCTCACTGCCAAGGACTTTACCCAGAACTGTTTACATCTGAGTCCGTCTGGGAAACATCACTTCAGTTCTCTCCTAGCTTCACATCTGACCTCACATCATCCACCTGCCCCTTTACTCACTTCTACACCTCCTCCCGCATCTACCTTATCTCCTCCTTCTCCACATCCCTCTGCTCCTATCTCATCACCATCTCCTCTCCCTATATCGACACCCATTTCTTCACTTTTCCCCGTTCTTTCACCTACAGCTTCTTCATCTCGCACGTCTTCATCTATTCCTCCTGCCGCCCCCATACACAGTTACAACTTGCGCTCAGGAGTACGATGTGGTACTTAAAGGTGACAATCGCGTTCGGGTGCAATGTCCGGGCTTGATCCGAAACTAGACGCTGTACCAAATTCAAATTCCCCTCCACAATCTAACGTCAATTCCATTTCTCGTGAATCACAAACTCTTTGCGAAAATAAAATAATCTTATTTCATCATAATGTCCAATCCCTTTCAAACAAATTGACAGACATTGAAATTCTGGTACACGAAAATCCATTCGATTTGTTATGCCTCACAGAGCATTGGCTTCCAACTAACAACATCAACGATACTGCTATTTCTAATTATTATTTAGCAAGTTCTTACTGTCGACAAAATTTTAAAGGCAAAAATCCCCACGGAGGTACATGTATCTACGTTCATAATGATATATTATCTTCTCCACTGCCAGGCTACGAGAACTTCTGCGTAAATAGTGTGTTCGAATTTTCTGCAGTTAATCTGGTTGACATTGGTATTGTTTTTGTATGTACGAGTATAGACCTCCTCAATCACATCTTGACATATTTTTTCGGAAATTCGAAATTGTTTTAAAACATATGACATCTTAATCTGCTAATTCTATCATTATATGTGATTTCAACATCGATTTCCTGAGTACATCCGACTCTGCACATTCACCAATTAATCGATTCAAGAATCTGATAGATTCCTTCAACCTTATTACTACGATAAACGACCCCACTCGCCTCTCCGGCTCATCTCAAACATTGCTAGATCAAATTATCGTCAACAGTGGAATCTCATATCTCTCTGAAGTGTTTATCACCGTATACAGCGATAATCTTGCTCAAGTATTGACTATTAATAATAAACTATTAATTGATAGATTCCTTCAACCTTATTACTACGATAAACGACCCAACTCGCCTCTCCGGTTCATCTCAAACATTGCTAGATCAAATTATCGTCAACAGTGGAATCTCATATCTCTCTGAAGTGTTTATCACCGTATACAGCGATCATCTTGCTCAAGTATTGACTATTAATAATAAACTGATAGATTCCTTCAACCTTATTACTACGATAAACGACCCTACTCGCCTCTCCGGTTCATCTCAAACATTGCTAGATCAAATTATCGTAAACAGTGGAATCTCATATCTCTCTGAAGTGTTTATCACCGTATACAGCGATCATTTTGCTCAAGTTTTGACTATTAATAATAAACTAAAACCACTTAAAATCCTTTACACGTTTTCAAGAGAGTTTAATGACACAAATCATTCCATATTTATAAATTATTTGCGTGAAGAAAAATGGAAAGACGTTTACTCTTGCCAAAACACTGACAACAAATTCAATGTATTTAACTCAATATTCCTAAAATATTACAACTAGCTTTCCCATAAAACGCAGGTTAAATAACACAAAGAAATACAATAGATGGATTACCCAAGGGATAAGTATTTCTTCAAAAAACAAACGCCGTTTATATTATCTTTCAAAGCTCTATAACCAACCACCCGAATTCCAAGATTATTTTCGTAAATATAAGACTATTCTTCGAAAACTAGTCTATGCAGCTAAAGTTATGGAAAACGACAGGCAGGTACTAAAATCGAACAACCGGATGAAAACTATGTGGAATATTGTTAAAAATTAATGTCAACTTCTGAAAATCGCGAAGAAAATATTTCTCTACTAAACGATGGCAAAATCGTATTAAATCCTCAGGACATCGCAAATTTGTTTAATACTTACTTCTCAGAAGTAGGTAAAACGACGTACTCAATATATCCAAATCAATGTCCTCAAATTGTATCCACCCACGCTCACAATTCTATGTTCACTTTCGAAACTAACGCCAGTGAAGTCATGAGAATCATCAGCTCATTAAAAAACAAATTTTTGACCGGTATAGATGATATACCCGAGTTTGTTGCTACACTTCCGTCCCACGCTATATTAAATCCCCTCATAAATACTCTTAGTAGTTCTTTATCGGAAGGGGTGTTTCCTAACATATTTAAGAGAGCTAAACTGAAACCATTACACAAGAAAGGAAACAAACTTAATATTGGAAATTACCGACAAATATCTCTACTACCTGCTTTCTCAAAAATCCTAGAAAAATTGTTCTACAAGCGTCTAATAGATGTTTTTATCAGAAAATAACATTCTCTCTAATGATCAACACGGTTTTCGGAAATCCTTTTCCTATACAAGTGCCATATTTTCTTTCTTAAACGATGTTACCACATCTCTTGACCGTGGAGAGAATCCTCAGGGTGTTTTTCTTGTCTTATTCAAAGCATTCGATGTCATCGATCACAAAATTCTCCTTTCCAAAATGCATTCTTTAGGCACTCGTGGACTTCCACATTAATAGCTAACTCCTTATTTAAAAGATAGATATCAACACGTCGAAATATCGTATACTAAAAATAAAATACTTTAGTGTGGTGTTTCAGAAACAAAGCCACTTAATTGCGGAGTACCGCAAGCTTCAATTCTCGGCATTATACTCTTTCCATTGCGTGCGAACGACATGTCATCATCCACATCAGATTGCAAAATGGTTCTTTTTGCTGATGACACTAATTTGCTATGTTAACACGCCAACACTCAAAAAGTCTTGTCTAACGTTTCGACTGGGTTCCATACAAATCGTCTCATTGTAAACACTGACAAAACAATGTCTATGTCATTTCACAATAGTATCACAAAATCTTTACTCCAGGTTTTTCTTTCTTTAAACTGAACACAACTAAAAGCTGTTACGAATTCAAAATTCTTAGTTTTCTTGATTCAAGACAACCTCAAATGGAATTGTCACGTTGACAATCTTAATTCCTAATTAAGCAAATTGTGTTACGCATTCCGAATCTTAGTTAACGTAAGTTAGTCTACGTATTTTCCGTTGCGTCTATTTTCCAAACGTTCATTCCCATTTACGTTACGGCATTACCTTCTGGGGCAATTCCGATCACAGTATTCAAACTTTCAGAATTCAGAATAGGATAGTTCGGTTAATTTGTAAATCTCACCCCCGAAACTCTTGTAAACTTTTATTCAAAGAATTAAATATCTTAACACTTCCCTACATTTATATTCATGAAACGGTCGTGATTGTTAAGACCTAATTACTGAAGTGCCAACCTTGATTCATACGAAACTGTCTCGTTCACGAACATAATACTCGCAATAGTAATAATATTCATCGCCCTAGAGTGTCAATCATTCTTTGCCAAAACAGACCAAATCATTCGGGAATCGTTGTATACAATTCCCTGCCCAAGAATATAAAAGATTTTATGAAATTTAATCACTTCAATCCGCGGTTAAAAACTACCTCCTGCACCAGTGCTTCTAGACTGTGAAAGAATTTATTGATTTTAATAAACGTTAAATCCGTCTTGTAGTTTATCACGCCATTGCTGTAGTACTTTTTAAATAACTTATAACAATTTCAAAAACTGTTTTCTTGCACGATTGCGTTGTCGTTTGGCTCATATTAATTTAGTTTCATGAGTACTCAACTTTGGGACGGTTGTGTACATTAATTTTGTAGTCCCATCTTGGCCCGGGTTTTTCTCTGGTTTTCCTTCGGGGAGAGGCGGATTTCTTATACAGGATCTCTAGCTTTGTCTAGGGGCATGTTTATTGTAATAATAAATCTTGAATTTAGTTTTTTTTCAATTCTTATGATTTTTAAACACGATACTCAGTATAATCTATAGTTGGATAATAACTTGTACACGTAAAATACATTTTTTGCGTTAAATTACGAACATATTGACATTCTATTAGTATTATAACTCGCAGCTAACTTTTTATCTTTAGTAGTAATTTTGCTGAAATTTTTGAATCCGCCTCTGCCTAAGAGCCCTTGATCGGAATTGATCTGATGGTCCTTTGCTTGTTTCCGGGGAGTAAATGAGTTTGTTGTCCTCTACGTGGTTATACGCAGTTTGTGCTGCTTTTGTGACAATAAATTTATATTATTATCCAAAAGAAGTCATTCTAATTGAATCGAACAACTGAAGAATTGTTTTTGCGATTACTTGCTTAAAAAAAAAAAAAAAAAAAAATGAATCGCTTTGAAAATTTGTAACAATATTTAGGATATCAAAATTAATTGGTGTGCCGAACTTCACAGAATTCTCACTGTTAATTCTTCTAATAGAACCACCTAAATGGAATAACTGCTTCTACTCATAAAGTAATAACGTGAAGTAATAACACAATGATAGGGGAAGGTAGGGTGGCTCCATCTATGGGGAGTTTCGTCAACTAAAGTCACAACTACGTTACGGGTGACCGGTATCAAAACTACTTGTTCGTTAGTTTAGCAGGTATAACAGTTCTTTCTACATCTACGTTCTTCATTCATTGCGGATATAGTTTCCTTCCGTAAGTTTTTTTACTTTCTTCCCAAATTCAAATAGGTCACCCATATTACAGCTTTGGGGGAAGGCGTGGTAAAGGAACAATAAAAACATATTTCAGTAATGTACATACAAAATATATTCTAAAAATAATGATACACATTACTTCATCTAGACATATTCAACAACACTAGAAAACAATCCGTAGCGTTGTAGAAGATACACAAAGATATAGGGGAACATTGTTATGAAGTAACACGAATAAATTCTATTATATTGAAAAACATATACAATTACATGGGGAGATATACCGGGAAACCTGAACACAAACACTTCTTACTTGAGCATTTTAGTTTTACGAAGTGAAATGGCAGCAACATTCTCACAAGTTCACTCAATTCCTGCGATCTCAACTGTTTATCATTATAAAATATATCCACGACCTACTTCACCTCGCTAATTATCGAACCTCGCGAGTTTCAATAATTATTACTATTCTATTGGTCATAGTATGTCTTTGTTGATATTGATGACAGAATAAGTAACAGATCTTCCTGCAACAGTAACTCTCTCTATCAAAGACATACTATGACCAATAGAAAAGTAGTCAAAGGAACTCGTCCCAGACGTCACTACAGGTAAAACGACACCAGTGTTCCTCAAGGTGGAGTTGCGCAACTGGCAGAGTTTACCCTTCCGTTATTTAACTTCATGGTAATAACAGGAGGGGAAATTAGGGTGGCGCCATTTATGGAGAGGTCTGTCAACTAAATCTACATCCACGCAACGTGTGACCAGTATCAAAACTACTTGTTCGTTGGGTTAGCAGGTCGAGCAGCACTTTCTGAATCTACTTTCTTACTGAAATATTTCGCCACCATTAGTTGTGTTATATACCTTCCAAATTCAAACAGATCACCCAAATTGCGATTTTTGGGGAAGGTGTGGTAAGGCAACAATAAAAACAGATATTTCAGTGATGTACATACAAAATGTATCCTAAAAAAAATGATACGTATCAAATAATGTAGAAAACATATCGTTACACAGGATAACATAAAAAGCTTTGTCGAAAAAGCGGCAGCAATTTGCATATGGTCACGACGGGGATAATAAACAGAGACCCGAAAATTAACTGTCCAGAGACAAACAATTGACCATTCTATCAATTCTGATCACGGGCAGTCGCGGATTTAAAATAAAAAATGTCCTGTTATCAATTAATTATTCTAAAATGAATCGTAGATATAATCCACCACCACCCGTAGGAAAACCGGAGAAAAACCTGGGCCAGAATGGGATTACAGAGATAATGTACTCAACCGTGCCAAAGTTGCATTAAATAAACTATTATAAAAAGAATAAAAAACAACAGGTATGGATAAAAGAAATTTAATCAATATCAAGAGTATTTTGTACAATGGCGTGACAAAATATAAGAGACATTAACATCACATCATCTGAAATTATATGGAATACAATATTTATTGGTAAATATAATCTCTCATTACCTTTTGTTATAAAAATCAGTAAACTATTTCATATTATAAAAGCTATAGAGCATTAGAAAAATTTTAACCGCGGATTTGAAGAGATTCAATTTAATAATGTTTTATATTTTTGGGGAGGGAATTATTTAGAATGATACGACCCTTCTCGGCAAAGAGTGGTTGACACGCCAGGACGGAGGATATTAGCCTTATTTCGAGTGTTGGGCTCTGAACTAGACTGTTTCTTCTGAAGCAGGGTTGGTGTTTTAATAATTCTGTCTTAAAAACACGACTATTTCGTAAATGTGTACGCGAAGGAGAGGGAGGATATTTTATTCCCTTAATAAAGTTTTACATGAACTTCAGGGGTGAGATTTACAGATAATCCGTACGATCCTGTTTTGGTTTCTAAAAGTTTAAATGCTTTGAGCGGATTAGCCCCAAGTTAATACCGTATCGTAAAGGAGAACAAACATTTGCAAAATACACGTAGCGAGATACCGTTGACGAATTCCGAATGCATAGCACAATTTGCCCTGTTTGGAATTCAGATTATCAATGTGACAATTCAATTTGAAGTTGTCCTGAATATGAGGCGCTATAAATTTGGTTTGACAGATTTTGTTTGGGTTCGGTTATCGAAAGGGATGAAAGAGGAAGAGATTTTGTTGTATAGAACATATTAAAATAGAAACATTGTATTCTTTTTAAAACTTAACGAAAATGTTAACGTGAAAAATAATTTCAATTTATTTTCTAAATTTTTGACGAATAAATCGTAAAAAAATATGCCGTGCAGAAGTCTATTGAGACCGTTGAGTAACAGGGGCGAACCTGGGATAAGGTCTGGAACCGGACCAGAAGACTCATATTCGCGTGAAGCAACAAGTCACTACAGATACCTGCCTCTCAATTTGCAATGGTAAGATTACACAATAGCGTTTCATAGTTCTTTGCTCTGAAGATCCATTGCTTTGCTTCCAAAGTTTCATTTTACTGCGCGTTATCAAGGTCGGAGCTCAATTTTGATCTTCGTCTTATTCCCATGTTTTGCTGTTCGCGAGCCTACGTATTTTTTTTATAGTACTTTATCCGATTTGTGTCAAATTAATCAATTACTTTTTAATCAATTAATTAATTACAATTTTTACTATCTTGACAATAGTTTTTACGTAAGAAACAAACTCTGTACAACAAGACCTGTATTGGAATGATGGTTCAATAGAACTTTTAGATATGACAAGTGGATAGAACTTAATGATTAATGAACTTAGCCAAAAAATGTAATTATCAAAATAGCTAAAGCGAAGTACAATGGTAGTGGATCTCGTGAACCATTGTCTGAGAGAGCATCAAGCGGTAGTGCACGCGGTTTAAGGTGTAATAAAAACTGTAGTTTCTCGAACGTTATAGTGTCTTCTTTAATATTAATTCAGTTCACGATTTGTAGTCACGCTCTCTCTTTACAAAATTAAACATTTTTCTTCAGGACTTTCCTGGCCTACGCTTAAAATTGAGTGACAAATCTGCTAGTGTCATCATGTCTTTTTCTACCTTACATGTGAAGTAGGGGACATGTATTTGAGGTGCTTATCCAGTGAAACAATCCGATGAAACGAAAGAAGCCTCAAAATCTGAGTTAAGCGCCAACGAATCTGGGCATGGTTCTAAGAAATATTAAAAAATCAAACTCTTATTAGAAACTGCGTTCCTAATTTTAAGCAGATGAAGTATAATTTCAAACATTTTTTTGTACTTTAATCTCATTTAAATTTATCCTTTATCAGTAAAACGAATACAGGTTATGACCATTCTCTTTACTTTCTCATATACGTGGTCAAGAAAGCATTGTAAACGAGAAAAAAGATTTTTTTCCGAAATATTAGTTTTTAGTGTCCCTGATACCGAAAGCTTTTTTATTCTACGTCCGTCTATCCACCTTTGAGCACCGATTTTAGCTAAACGGATGAGTCAATTTCATTCATGTTTCGTACTTAACATAGTATATGTTTGTTGTTGATGCACGTGCTCTAAAATGTTTTTATATTTTTTTATATGAAGTACCCTTTGTGTTAAAGTATAATTTGGAAAATATTGTTAAAAGCGGCTCATTTTCTTAAAAGTTTGGCATAGTAGTAGGAAAATTATATTTCGCAGTAAAATCACTACCTCATTTATTTTCCACATGGATCTCATTTACTCACTATATTCATTGAGTTGAATACTATTTAGTAGTGCAGATGTACCAAGCCGAGGGAGATATCAGATTTAGAAAATTATAACCTCTAAAATATCGGAAGGCGGCTGGCCATCACATTCTGTCGTCACTTCTTCGTTCCGAGATATCTCGACCCAGAGATGCTTCCACACCACCTTTCACCCTCAGTATCATCCTCACCCTTCGTGGTACGAATGATGTACCTACTGGATCATTGTCAATTTGAGCAATTTTTTACCGCGCAAGTAAAAAAATAGTTTAATTTTTAAGTGTATCTAAAATTTCAAGAGAAATGACAAGAAACAACCATTTTCAAGCTATTCTTTTCCCTTTATTTTATACGGAGAAGATTGAATTGTTGTTGTGATAGAATGCATGAAAATGATCGCTTTTCTCTTTGTAGAGTTAGTTTTGCGAACTTTGTAGATAAGGTTCTTTAAGGTGTATGAAAAAGAATGTACATTGGTTTTACATACGAATTTTAATATGGAGTTGGGAAAAATAAGAGGGATAAAGTTGTAAAATATTTCTAAATTTTTGGAATATGATTTGGAAGTGAGTCAAAGCGAAGAGGGGTTTTTCTTTTCATTTTTTGGGAGGTGGCATCTGCGTCTTAGGATTTCGGGGGGTGGGTATCCCAGAAAATAAAATATATTAGATCAATATACTACAGAACAGAAATTTAAAATAGTATACTTGATGATCCNTATATATATATATATATATATATATATAAATATATGATTAAACTAATATTAAAATATAAAATAAAGGAACATTAGGTCGTGAATACTTTGTGCTGTTTCCCTGATATACTCATTAACGGACTTCTTAAGGGGATGGACAATAACCTAATTTATAGTCAGAAAACACACATAGCAGAAGGGACTAACAGGCAAGAAAATTACCAATTAAGTTATGCATCAGTCTCTTATTTTAAAATAGAAGAACTTTTAAACATTGTTTATTTTACCCAAGGAGTGCTCTAAATTAAATATAAAACAATTTCAAAGTTCTAAAATTAATTGAGACAACATGAATAGTGAGTAGTATCTATACGATGAGATAATTTAATAAAAAGACACAAAACGTGTTACGCGCAGGGCCTGATATTGCTTTTGATTTTCGACCCTTGTCTCCCAACTTTTCCACCCCTTCCCCAATAAGTAGATTTGTATATCAAATGAACATACGAAAATATTTAATTCTTTTTAACATACACAGTGAGTAGGCCATTCATATAACAGTAGCTCGTAAAGGTGGCTTTATAAATGAATAATTTTTGTGTGTGTAAGGTATAGTTTAAATAACAGAAACATATCTAAACTTTCTTCGTATACTGTAATTTAATAACTACCAACAATAACTCATCTATAATTATTTACAGATCATACACTACCAACAACATGGTGTAAAGATGATGTTGTCATACTATCCTATTTTTTATTTGTGAATTCATAAGGTCGTTTCTGACGCGTGGAGGCCATCATCAGTGCTGTTACAAAAGTAAACTATCTATAACAGGAGTTGGCAATCTGCGGCCAGCACGGACTTGACTGTTTTGGTCATATTGAAAAAAATTACACTGGGTGAATTTTGATAACTTTTTAAAAACTATTACCGTACGTTGCAATGCACAATAACTATACATTTACAGACTGTTAAAATTGAAAGATTATCATTTGTTTCATGTTCTTGATTGAAAGATGCTTGTAACTGAGCTTTTTGATTTCCGTGTTTCTTTATTTAATATACCTGACCATCCTCAGCGTTTTTAACGGAAATGACATTAAAATATAATTTACTTTTTATAATATTTTAATATTATTTTGATACTTTTAAAATATTATGTTGGATGTCTGTCCGACCCGCGAAGTATTGAAGGTTTGACTATGTGCCCCACAAATATGAAAAGATTGTCAACCCCAGTTCTATAACATACTTTCAACAAGAATTAAGTGTGTTCTACATCTTAGCCGAAAATATATCTTTTCAATTATTATTTATTTGGCATTAGGGAACGTTATTTATCTATCATCATTAGTTGTTCTTCTATGGGTCCCATTTCTTAGGGTCTGGTGAACGAGGCACAGTGACCCATCTCGGCTGGGACATTTTGGAGTTCCTCCTCTGACAACCGCCAGATATCATGTGACAAAGAACGACCTTCGATTGGTCATGTGAGAATACTAATTTCATTAAGATGTTTTTTTAACTAGTACCCCTCAGATGTTTCTAATTATCCATAATACCACTTATTTTATATGTACTAAACGTTGGTACGGAAACACATACTTAACCGTTCTTGGTTTCTACTACACATGCGACTTCCGGAAAATCTCATACGGCAGTTCCTGGTATTATCTCTCTTATCTGTGAGTCTGGTATTAGTTGTCCTACCCACAACTCGTCACCGCGGTAGATGATACTAGGGCTTCAACGTTTTGTGTGGCTGTTTGAAATGTTCAATGTACAGTACTATTTCTCTTTAGAGAATTATGAAAAGTGCGCAGTGAACTAAAGGCGTGATGCACACGCACGACCCACCTATTAGGGAGTTGTTGCATAGCGTATCTGAGAGCTATCGAATACGATATTCACAAGCAAATTACTTCTGCGCATGCTCAGAAGTTAGTGGCACACTAACTCTCCTAGCGAAGTACGTTACAACGCCTCTGTTTGCGTATGATGTTAGAGGTACGCTAGTAAGAGAGGTCATGGCGGATTCTGGTCTGGATTTGAGGTTATGTTGATTGAGAGGATATACGAGAGATTTGTTGGTTGTGTGTGCAGTATGAGCACGTTCTGGTGTACTCACAGTACAGTTTAGTTGTGTCAGCTTGCATAGAAGTAGTTTGTTGGGGTTTACATTTTTATTATGATTTGATTCGAAGGTACTATGCAAAATGCATCGATTGCACCACGTACGTTACACGGTTAGCGTCGTCAACCTATCGTATACCCTAGGAAGCGGATATGTTATGTGAAAACTCTCTATTCTCTTTCTCCTGTATACGCTCGCTGAGCTGTTAACGTCATTCCATCACACAACAATCGTTTAATTGAACGTTTTACCGTAGAATAGGATGTTTCTGCACTATTCCTTAACTGGATAAGTATGTCATAAGCTTTGTTCATTTTTGACAAATATTTACCTATAGGTTTTGATAATAATGTAAACCAGCCAAAAGTGCTCTGAATTATTGATTAATTCCTCTTTTCGCAACTTAGATGCCCATGAGATTGGATTAATATTATATTTTATTTCATCATACCTTTAAAGGTCGATTAGATAATGGGGACTAAAATCGTTAATGGAAGAAGATTGCAAATATAACTAACATTCTTCACACACTTCATTTCATTTTTTTAGACTTAATCTTATTCATCCACATTTATAATGCACTGATAATGGTTCACTCAACAGTTATCATCCTTCTTCATCGAGTTCCTCTGTTTTATTTGGTAACTCCAGCATGAACGGAATATCCGCATTCTTTTTCCCTTCCCCAACATAAAAGAAACCGTGCATCGGTGTCCGTATGAAATGAAAGAAGTGCATTCCCGGCCATTCGAGATTACGAAGAATAATCACTTCTTCAAAATTGGACAACTCTAATCTCATGGACCACGTTTCTGAAATAATAAATCTTCCTGTTATTGAGACTCATTTATTTCACTTTCTTGAAAATAAATAAGTTGTATCTTACCTTCCGGGATGTGCATATCTATAGAATCTAGAAAGTCAAATTCGAAATTGTTGTCTGACGACGTCTTAAGTCGAGTATTGAATTTTTCTTTCGGTTCACGCAAATGGTAATAATTTAATAGTTCAGGCGATTCAATGTCGTCCAGTCCGCGAAACATAGGGTTTTCTATGACAATGCCATCGTGGCTTTTGTACAGTGCACAGCGAGGTACGACGGCAGTATCTTCTGTTATCATTTCCACTACTGCCGCTAGACGGTCTTCTTCTTTTAAAGCTCCTTCAGGATTGAAGAAACCCTTTAAAGAGCAATACGCATGTAAGAACAAGATTGGGCCATTCCACTTCAAATCAACACATTTATTATATTTTTTTCATGACCATCTCAAAATTTTGATAAAATTTGGTAGGGTGGTAGCCATATACTAACAAAGTTACCAAGTATTGTTGTACAATTTCAGTCCGTTTAAAAGTTACAACAATGTACATTTTATACAAAATGCCCAGAAGAACGGCTCTACATAAAACTTTTGAATTGCTCAGGAGACTCTCCTAATTGAGACAGAGAGCTAAAAGACTTGTCATTTTAATGATCTTTATATGATGATAATGAAATGCTACATACCATAGGTCAAAGTGTAAAAAATGACATTTTTAAAATCAAAACTATGATTTTCATATCTCAAATGACGTCGTTTTGGAAATATTCAAATTAATGCTAGGAACAATTACACCCTTATATATACCCTTGGAAATTTAAAATGTGGGATGAAAATGGGTTCAATCTTTTAAAAATGAAGTTTCTTGCCGTGACCTGCGTGCGGTAACAGAACTTTTCTCTTGTTAATTTAATTTTGAATTCGAAAATTTTTCCAATCAGCGCCTTCTGAGATATTAAAAATTAAAATTAACTTTTTTCCACCTCGACCTATGAGGCATCGAATCCATTTCCTTCTGCATTACGCCAGTGACGTTAGAACCCGGTGTCTGAGGATGGTGTATTGAAGCGAACCTAGTTCATTCGGTTTTCATCACCATCGGTCACCATGATCTAGGTTCGCTATGGTTCTTCCAACGTGTTTCGCCTTTCTGTGAACAGTCCTCACAAACGACAAACGTAACTAAAATAATGAATGCCTGAAGCACAGGTCGGGAAACTTTAGTCATGTACTTTCTCTTTTGGCAAAAGTTTTATGTTCGTCTGACGGAGAAAAGTCAGCGTAGTCATTTTCAGAACGTTAATTTTCATAGCGGCTCGCGTTGAGACGACTGTGTAATAGATTTAAAGAGTACTAGTGTTTTGAATAAGTGGGGAAATTACTTAGGGTTCAATAAAATGGGATATTTTTCTGTGTGTGTGGTTAATGGCTGTGCATATATTAGATTGTAATTCATATACTATGATCTTAACTTCACAGTTTTATGCTCCTAATACTCCTAGTTCTCCTTCCCATCCAGGACAGTAGGTTTACGATCACTAGATCCTTGACATCACATACTTTTTTATTATTATTCATACGAACCATCATATAATCTTTCTTGCAAGATTCACTTCTTGACTCTCGTAGGTCTACTTGTAATTCTTTGTGACCATTGAAACACTTTCCTCATATTGTTAAGGTTTCAATGGATATGCCTTTACTCTTGGGAAATATCTCAATTTTTTGCCAATACATTGATGGTTTTGAGTATTTCATGTTGTATGGTAATCGAAAAAACAGTTTAGTAACACACAAAAATCTTTAAAATGTGGAATGTTAATTATATTTCTGAATCTTGAGATTTAACGAGATTTAAAACAATTTAATTTCGCATATATTTATTTTGTGTTCCTTCACGTGAAGCATATGTGATAACTTTCAGCCGTGTGAGAAAGGCGACGAGCCGGAAATAGAACGCTGGGCTCTTGCTTTGATCGGAGGGGTGTTAACGACTACACCACCCGTTCACCTTCGACTGCACATCACTTCCACCCAGGCCTAAACCTGAAAGACCTGAGACATATCCCAACACAGGAGATACGTGAACCTACGTGACACACTAAGCTGTGTGCTTAAGTACCGGTTTTACTACGTGCTACGGTTGATTTTGCAAATATTTCTTCCGCATACTACACAGAGAAGATTTGCGATAACTTTCGGTCAGGTGAAAATGGCGGCGACCCGGGAATCGAACCCGGAACTTCTGCTTTGATCTCAGGGATGTCGCGAATCGTTACAACAATTTTATTTCAGTGGATTGCGAATTTCACGATCACTTAGTTTGAATTAGTCTACTATGCTATCCAAAAATAATTTACGGAAAAAAAGACGCATGTGTTGTCAGAAGGCTGGTGCTACGAAATATGTTTTCTTTTTCAAGTTGAAATAAATTTTTCGTGCAACGACAATACCAAGGGCAAGTACAATTTGTATTATTAAAGGATGCATTAACAAGTTAAACTTGTTTCATAGCGACGTAACCCTATAAAAATCAGTTTCCTCAAAGTTCATACGGGTGAAAGTGACGTGATCGTTAACCCATTCCTCAAAAATATAATTTAATATTCTGGAGTGGATTCAGGAATGTACGTAATACCAAGATACGTGTTCATCCATTTCACCTACGTACGTGTTCATCCATTTCACATGGTCCTTCACCCACTTCAATGGTGAAAGAGGGATCTCCTCGCATACGAGATGTACAATTTAATGCCAGGGTTTTTATACCATCGTTTACATTAGGCATTAGATTCCAGAACACACCGTCAATGCTAGAAGGTTATTCATGAAATAATTTTTGTGATACCAGAAGAATATGCACATACAATTGTCAGTCGATTACCTGTAAAAATACTTGCAATTTTTCAGTACATCAGTTTCGTATCCAAAGGCGATGTAATAATCTGAGTGAGTTCCATGAATTCGTCCCCAGTAAAATGTGTTTTTAAAATGGTTTTGCACGTGCACTGTTCTCAGGGAATGAAGAGGCACAAAAAAATATTCAAAACCTAACGTTTGGCCCACGTGAGCGGACACTTCAAGCCATTGGTATAAGTTCTGGATATTCATCTCACAGGTTGCTTGTAGTTCAATTCACTACTTACGTACAATGAAGAATAGTTATTAATGTATATGGGTATATTCTTTCGAGACCAATGTTGAGTTTTAGTGCGACTTCTCGTCTTTTGTTTACATCATAGCAACATGCTAATAATTGTTTTTCAAATTTTAGGTACATCAACTTCTGTGAAATTACAGTGACTGAGCACAATTTTAACAAAATTATGTATGTAAGTAATCAACAGAGAGAATGGAGAATGGTAATTGTCCTCGCATTTTTCCAATGATATTTGTATAATATTGAAGTCTTATTTGAATTAAAATGATAAAAAAATATTTACATAGAACTTTCTAAAATTTACTTTTCCGATACGAAAATTTGTTTGCTACAGTAGTAATTATCACGAAAAGAAAAGATCATTAATGGCTAATGAGTCATAAGCGAGACCCGCTTAACTCGCTTTCAATATGCGGTTGCCTCATCCGACTAGATCACGCTGTCAACAACAAAGATTAGTACTACTCTGCGATATCTATGCAGTCAGTAGTCCGCAAAGCCCATTTAAAAACTAGTATTCACATAGTTCAAATTCAGGATTCCTGGCAGCGTTCTGTGTATTGAAGGTGTCTCCGTTCGTCTTCTGCAAATAGTTGATGGTTTATCTGGTTAAATGTTCACTCGCCTTTAGCAAGCAGTTACTTAGGAGTAATGTCACCGCACGTAAAGTAAACAGTTAAAAATGTTTCACACTGGGAATTACAGCAAATCACTGTTTAGGGACAACATATTAAAATTCGTGCACAAAACTGATGAATGAACTATTATAGGTATTCGACAGTATTTCCATTTACTTTCGTAAATTGTCTTCGCCGTTATTGCCATGGAATAAATGTGTGTCATTAATTTGACTTTCCAGTTTATGTAGTTTATTTAGTTTCCAGTTTATTTAGTTTTATGTGTACTCAACTTTGGCACGGTTGTGTACATAAATTCTGTAGCCCCATCCTGGCCCGGGTTTTTCTCCGTTTTTCCTTCTGGTAGAGGCGGATTTATCATACAGGTTCTCTAGGCTTTGTCTAGGGGCGTGTTTATTGTAACAATAAATCGTGAATTTAGTGTTATTTCAATTCTTATGATTTTTAAACACTATACTCAGAATAATCTATAGTTCGATAATAACTTGTACATGTAATTTTTGCGTTAAATTATAAACATATTGACATTCTATTAGTATTATAACTCGCAGCCAACTTTTTATCTTATCTAGGAACTGTTGCTGAAATTTTTGAATCCGCCTCTGCCTTAGGGCCCTTGATTGGAATTGATGGGATGGTCCCTTGCTTGCTTCCGGAGAGTAAATTAGTTGTTTTTTTTCCTCCACTAGGTCATAACGCAGTTTGTACTGTTTTTTGACAATAAATTTATAAATTTATAGTCGAGAGTATTTTTTTTACATTTCTGAACGTAGGACTATAAAAGCGTCAAGTGACGGACTGACTCATCCATCAACGCAGAGCAAAATCTATTAGAGTTAGACGCTTGAAATTTGACATAATGTTGCTCTTATGATGTTCACTAAGAAGGGATATTTTGAAGATCCGATTTAAAAAAAGGTGCAATAGGGGAAAACGTGATTTTTTGTATTTTTACAATTTTATATTATACTAAGTACGTGAAGATGGAACAGGTAGATAAGGCAGATGAGATTAAATATCGTTGTATGAACTATGTCAAAAGGTTTTCAAAACCATTAAGTAATATTTTTAAAAAAATGAGAAATTCAATATTTCTTTTAAAAATAAAAGTACAGTAGGGAATGTGTTATTTTCAAAGATTAAGCAGCCTATTCAGAAAGAAAGATGTGTGGGGAGTAGTGTATTCTGTGCCATGAGGGGGATGTGATAAAAGGTACATCGGGGAAACTGTTTTTATTCAAAAGAATGAACCAACACAAGTTGGATTGCAAAACAATTATGCCCACTTGTGCATTGGCACAACATGCCAACAACATGGGGCATAAATTTAAATTTGACGAGGTGGAGATAGTAGATAAAGAGGTGAATGTAAAAACAAAGGTTAAGGAAATGATCCACATTTCAAACTTACATACATGCAATAAAAACCAGATGTGGAAAACGTGAGTTCAATTTATTGAAATATAATTTAAAAAATGATTGATGTGTGTAAATGAATGTATAATGTATGAAAAAAATTGTAAAACTTTTTTTGCATCTTTTATATAATTAAAAAATATTTTTTAAGGAAATGTTGTTTTGTTCGTAAAAAGCTTTAATGTTTAACAGTTGGTAGTATGAGTAGGTTCTGGTGTTAGAATTTAATCACGTACTTTAGAGTGATGATGTATGTTATGTGCGCCATTTTGTGTAAAATGTGTGAGGTCACCAAGGAGATAAGTAAACATGTGACTGGATAAACTAATTTATATTTCCTCTTCATTGAGGTATGTAATTGATTTTTTCATGTTGATGAAAGTATGATATAGAATGTATGCTCATTATATGTACCCATGTTTTGTTTTATAGCTCTGAGGATGACTAAAAGAAATAGTCGAAACGTTGGCGAAATAGCATAATTTTGTTATTTATTTGTTGGCCTAAATGCAAGAACATCAATCCCCAGTAATTAACATATGTAGCAGAAGCTACATAGCAACGCAATAATAACCAAACACCACTCCTAAAACTTTATTATACAGGAGGCCTAGACTATTATTATGTAGAACGCAACAACGAGAGGATGTTCATTGTGGCAACCTTAGTCAGTCTACTCCAAGCTATCGGACGAGCAATATCGCTCACGATCGAGCTTAAATTCTGTGCGACCGGATTAGTGACATTGCTCCGGTATATTGTACACGTGAGTAATACTGAATTGATCAGAAACTGTTTGAACTATACTACAAGACAATTAACCATAGACTGTGTAACTGTGTCACACATTACTATGCTTTGTCTCTAATAAATACCATGTTCATTTGGTTGAATTGATACTATTATAATTTCAGATAGTAGATAGTTTATTTCTATAGTTTTGTGGGGGCTCATCTAGAACACACCGCACATCCTAAAGTCTTAATAAGTAATCATTCATAAAGATGAATACCTCCCCTACACATATCATTTTACACGTTAATATCGTTAAATAGAAAATCTAAACATCGATATTTCTACGATTTCCGATATTTAATTTTTTAATGTTTGAATGGGGAAGAAAATATTTTGTATGCTCACTTTATTCACGATTGTTTATATGCACGACTTGACTTACTCATCAAAGCCGAAAGAAAAATATTAAAGATACGATCTTCAAATTTGACGGGATATTGCTCATGTATTGTAGAGCTTATTAAGAAAGCACAGCACTGAGTTGCTGACTGGATGACCGGGGATCGATTCCCGGTGAGGTGAAGATTTTCATCACGCCTCAATGCATACTTGCTCCCAGGCCTACTCAGCCTCCTATAAAATGAGTACCAGGATCTATCCTGGGGTCGAACCGGTCGGAGCGAGATGCTGACATCTCCTCCTTCTAGTGTCGGGGTCAAGAAATCGTGCGAGCTCTACCCTCCGCGAAGTCCAAAGCCCACAAAGGGCTGTAGTCCCAGATAAGAAGAAGATTAAGAAAGCACAATAATATAAAATAAATTAATAATAATAATAATAAGAAAACATAAATTCAGATTTCAAACTTGTAATTTAGGATGAAATGTGTTTTAATGTGTTTTTAGAGTTTTCAGTAAATATTCAGAAATAAGTAAGGTGTAATGAAAATTTTGTATGTAAACATTATATTTTTCTACAATAGCAAATAAAGAAGGGAAATGTTCTGAGTTTTGCTGCAGAAACAACAAAAACTCCCGTGCGAAACCGGGCAGGGTTGGCTAGTCTTTTGATAGCAAGAANTTTTTTTTTTTTTTTTTGAGGGGCAATGAAATATTTATTTATGAGATATCATGATGACTAATTCTGGTTCCATATTGGAAGTTTAAACTACTGTTTTTCATGGTTCAGGAAAATGTATGTTCCTTATAATCAAGCACGATCTTGTGTTACCCTGGAAACCTAGAGTGCCCGTGGTCTCTCATTGCGACTGTGATTCAAGGAGCATTGGTTTACATAACTTTCGGGATAATATAAAATCGCACGCCTTTCTTGTAATCTGCATGATTCTTATTCGTCCAGTTAAAACGGATTATCATGGCACAATCACAATTTTCCATAAAAATAGAAATATATCCACTATTTTCCGTTTCAATGATGGTTTCAACACGCTCTGAACGCACTTTTATCCTGCTATATTGCGGACACCATGTTGTATTTCATCGTTCGGAGACTGAGCATGCTTCGTAGGCGTAAAAAACGCAAACCGCACGACTCGTAAACCCCTCGGATTGCCGAATATTCAAAAATAAGATTTAGGACTCGCTAAGGCAAATGGTTGTATCGGAAGGTATTAAAATCCTAGATATTTGTGAGAACAATTAAGAAAAAACAATATTTTACTACAATTAACATCCTTTATATAATCTAATTAAATAAATAATTAAAGACCCTGGACGAATAATTTCGTGTTTATATGTTTTTAACTTTAACGTTACGTAGGGTGGACACCTGATCGACTCCCAATCAGATATCCTCTTTCGTGCGGTTGAATAAATAAATATTTTTGGATCCCACTTGGTCTATAAATGATTTATTGGAACAGACCAGCTTTTGTATAACATTTGAAAGAATGATTAAAGATTCCTATAACACCGTGTGACAGACTGACGCGTAATGAACGTATACGTCGTCTGGACTTGCGTTTCTGGAGTGCCGGTGTCTTGTAGTGAAGATCCGTATCATCGGACCCTCAGGAAGAGCAGGGTCGCGTCGACGTGCTCGGCGTGGGATCCCTCCAGAGGTCTGGATTTGGTTACAGCTTCGACGTCTTGTCTTGTCGGCGTAGACGTTGAGTGGTATCTTCGTGTCCAGCGAAGACTTGGGTTTTTGGTACGTATTCCGGGTCGTGGAAGGCACGTATCAAGAAACTCCGTCGAGATAAGAGTTTGGATATTGCAGCGAAGAATATATTAGACTGTTCGCAGCGAAGAAGGCATTAGAAGTCCGCTCACAGTGAAGAATATATCAGACTGAAGCTTGCCCGTCAAGGTAGCTCGGAGCTGGGAGTGCAGCGGAATGACTGCTCGCAGCGATGGAGATATTAGAAGTGTAGCTTGCTCGTCGAAGAATATATCTGAAGTCTGCTCGTCGAAAATGGTTCGGGGCAGAGCGCGTCAGAACGACTGTTCAGAGCTGAGAGTGCAGCAGAAGAATATGTCAGACTGCTCAAAGCGAAGAGTATGTCGGAAGTGGTTGTTATTCGTCTCCTGGGTAGCTAATTGAAGTAAAGATAGTTGAGCGTCTACTTCATATTATTTCCAGTTGGACCGGAGAAGGAGCGGTCTTGTGGATGCTGCTATAACGTACTATTTATTTGTAGTTTATCATGTAGCGTCTTCCATGGATGGATTTGTTGAATCATTGTTCGTTTACTATTCTTTGCAGGCCTTGTAATGTGTTGGCCATGACTTAGAGCTCTCGTGTGCAGAGGGCCGTGTCTCGTAAATAAACACGAAATGGCGTGTGTTCGTTGTAGAAGTGAGCGTATGGTAAATCCACCAGAAGTACATCAGGCGTGACCATAATGGGGAGGCGTGTAATCTGCGCGTATTGTAACAAGGTGCAGTTGAACTGTTACATCACCGCCAATTTTATTTATTTAACGTTACGTAGGGTGGACACCTGATCGACTTGCAATCAGATATCCTCTTTCGTGCGGTTGAATAAATAAATATTTTGGATCCCACTTGGTCTATAAATGATTTATTGGAACAGACCAGCTTTTGTATAACATTTGAAAGAATGATTAACGATTCCTATAACACCGTGTGACAGACGGACGCGTAATGAACGTATACGTCGTCTGGACTTGCGTTTCTGGAGTGCCGGTGTCTTGTAGTGAAGATCCGTGTCATCGGACCCTCAGGAAGAGCAGGGTCGCGTCGACGTGCTCGGCGTGGGATCCCTCCAGAGGTCTGGATTTGGTTATAGCTTCGACGTCTTGTCTTGTCTTGTCGGCGTCGACGTTGAGTGGTTTTCTTCGTGTCCAGCGAAGACTTGGGTTTTTGGTACGTATTCCGAGTCGTGGAAGGCACGTATCAAGAAACTCCGACGAGATAAGAGTTTGGATATTGCAGCGAAGAATATATTAGACTGTTCGCAGCGAGGAAGGCATTAGAAGTCCGCTCGCAGCGAAGAATATATCAGACTGAAGCTTGCCCGTTGAAGTAGCTCGGAGCTGAGAGTGCAGCGGAATGACTGCTCGCAGCGATGGAGATATTAGAAGTGGTTGTTATTCGTCTCCTGGGTAGCTACTTGAAGTGGAGACAGTTGAGCGTCTACGTCATATTAACTCTAGTTGTGCCGGAGAAGGAGCGGTCTTGTGGATGCTGCTATAACGTACTATTTATATTTATTTGTAGTTTATCATGTAGCGTCTTCCATGGATGGATTTGCTGAATCATACTTCGTTTACTATTCTTTGCAGGCCTTGTAATGTGTTGGCCATGACTTAGAGCTCTCGTGTACAGAGGGCTGTGGCTAGTAAAATAAACACGAAATGGCGTGTGTTCGTTGTAAAAGTGAACGAATAGGAAATCCACCAGAAGCACATCAGGCGTGACCATAATGGGGAGGCGTGTAATCTGCGCGTATTGTAACAGGGTGCAGCTGAACTGTTACATGTTTAACTAGCTGAGTACTCGCAGTTTGCTTGGGTGAATTTTGTAATATGTCTGTTGGTGTGTTTCAAATCCTCAATTTCACTGATGTAATTATGAAAAAGGTTTTAGAAGACACCAATTTCCCCTTTCACTCCCTTAGGGGAAAATTTTCGTAATTTTTAACAGTAATTTCAATAAAATTATTGACATTTCAATAAAATCTGACATTTTCCATAATTTTCTTGTCACGTTCTTTCCAACCCTCACCTTTAGAGGTATAATCCATAATGTACATGATGTAGGAATATACCATGTCACTGGAAATAGGATTATTCATCTTAGAATTCACGAAAACCATGGACTCGGTCTTTTTACGTTCTTCCTGTCATCCTGTCGCGAAGGGGGAAAGCGGAGAGGAGGGCTATATTTGAAACGCATGTTCTGAGTTTGGACCTGCTTCACGAATCTTGGAATAATACTTCCATTTTCGAATATTTCTCACAGAAATGAAAAATTGAATAATTTCAGAGGTTTTAGAGAACTTCCACTCTTTTCGAGCAAGCCACATTGAAAAGGTGAATTTTCCCGGCGAGTAGACAGATTGAATTGAGCGCTTCATTAATTCGACGACGGTCAGTACCTCATAATTTATCAAATAAGTGACATTTTTATTGGTCAAACCACTAAACATTATATTAAATAATTTAATTATAGCCTCCCTAAACTCAAAATTTGAAGCTATTGGATAAAAAGTCAGGTTAAGTGAAAAACTACCTCCATTCACACTTTTTCCCCATGCACACAAACCGACAAATAATCCTTTCTGATATGAGACTGAGCACTTCACTAGGCTTAGGACTAGCAGCAAACCAGTATGCAATGCTGGCGGTTTAAAAGTTGTTGCGGGGGACAGTTTTTGTCTAAATCAAATATTTCATAATCAACTATCGTCTCTGTCAAGAACATTTAGTAAAGGCTTAGATATTTTTTTTAAATAATAGGTTGAGAAGATGCTATACGTGGATTACCAACCCGTTCTTGATAACGTAGCGTGAGACAGTTCAAGATACAAATGCAGTACTATTATTACTAATAAAGAAATTCAACTCCAACGAAGTCACCGTCGGTGCTAATACTTCATTTGGGCCAGAGGATTATTTCAGAAAGGAAAAAGATAAGCAGGAGGGAGTGACGGGAAAAATCTGACCGCAGGCAACCGCGGGGTTGAGGATACTCTCGGCATACAAACTCGGAATGGGACTAGTGCGGTAGGCTCCCGTTACTAGTCGAATTCCTGCACGGTGAACACTATCCAACTTCTTTAAATAGCTTGCACGAGCAGAGCTGTATACAACGCAGCCATAATCGAACCGAGATCTTATGAATGCTCGATAAAACTGGTGCAGGAAGCAACTTCTTTAAATAGCTTGCACGAGCAGAGCTGTATACAATGCAGCCATAATCGAACCAAGATCTTCTGAATGCTCGATAAAACTGGTGCAGGAAGTAGCGATCAGCGCTCCATTCCCTACTACTCAGGCACTTCAATAAATTCAGAGACTTTAATATTCTTGCTCTTAGGTCTGTCAGATTTTCAATCCAATTCAGTCTCTGATCAAAGATTAGACCTAAGAATTTTACCAAAGGGTAGAATTTTAGAACGTTCTTCCCCAGGGCGAGGTGTGGTTCTGCCAGAAGGTTTGGTCTCCTACTGAAAAGAACACAGTGTTTTCTCAGCAGAGAAACGATAGCCAGACGTCTTCGACCAGTGGTATAATCTATTGAGGACGAGTTGGATTTGTCGCTCCGTACCTGTGACATTCTGTAATGAACAAAAGATAGCAAAGTCGTCGACAAAAAGAGTGTAAAACAGGATTCTTTACAGCAGACGTTATGCTGTTTATGGCCACTGAAAATAAGGTCACACTCAAGACTGAACCCTGAGGAACAGCGTTCGCTTGAAGAAGGAGATCAGAATTGTCTCTTCCAATTCTATAGCGAAAGGAACGCTGATCCAAAAAGGACAGTAGCATCAGAGGAAGACGTCCTCTAAATCCCCAGACATAGAGTTGGTTTAAAATGCCAGGACACCAAGTAGTATCATAGGCCTTCTCGATGTCAAAGAATATTCCGATGACATATTGTCTTCGGACGAAAGCATCTTGAATTTCTGATTCCAGGAGAAGTAAGTTGTCCAGGGTGGAATGGAATTTCCTGAAACCACACTGAGATCGACGCAGCAAGTCATGCCATTTAAGATACCAGACGAGACGTCGGTTGATAATTCTCTCCAGAGTTTTACCAGCGCAACTCGTCAAGGCAATGCTTCGATAACTACTAATGTTCGTTTTGTCCTTATAATTGAGTCCCTGGTTTTAGTAAAGGGATAAGAGTTGCTTCCTTCCACGAATTAGAGAATATTCCCTCGGANTTTCCCTTTTTCTCGCGAAATCAGGATCGCAGTTTGCTGTAGATGTTACGTCAGCAAATTATTCAGCCATCACTGTTGCCATTTCTCTGTTGTTGGTGAGAACCCGACCCTGATAATTGAGTCCAGATATTGGGACTCGAGAATACCTTCCAGATATCTTTCTGATTGACTCCCATACGTGTTGTTCTCTTAATGGTGCTTAGAAACTCTTTCCAGAAGGTGGATCTGGATTCTTTGATAGTTCTGCGAGCTTGTGCTCTAGCAATCCGATATGCGGCGAGGTTTTCCGGAGATGGACTAGCCTTAAATTTCCGCAATGCTCTTCGCCTTGACCGAATGGCGAACCGACATTCGTCGTTCCACCAGGGGACATGAGGTCTTCGCGGAAAACTAGATGTGTTAGGAATGGATTCTTCAGCGGCGTGATGAATCACCTAGGTCAGATGGTCGACCCTCTCTTGGACACTACCCGTTTCTCTGAAGACAGACAGAGAACGGTACAGTGTCCAATTAGCCTTACTGAGAATCCATTTGTGTGACTTGCATTCGGGAACTGTCGCACTTTCCTGCAAGGACAAGAAGGTAGGATGATGGTCGCTACCATGCAGATCATCTTCTACCTTCCGGTAAAAGATATCAGCAACTTCAGGAGAGCAAACTGAAAGGTCTATAGCAGTCCATGACCCCGCGCAGACGCAAAGTGGGTCATCGCCCCGGTGTTCATTAAGCATAAATCTTCTCGCTCAAAGAGACAATTCAGCAGTCGGCCCCTGGGGCAATCGTTAGACGAGCCGCACAGAACACTACGAGCGTTGAAATCTCCGAGGAGGAGGAATGGTCGAGGGAGCTGGTGAATTAAATCCCTGAGGGAAGTCTCCGATAAATGTCGTGTTGGAGGAAGATATATAGAACACACAGTCATAGCTGGTACGCTGTGAATTTTGACTCTTATACCCTGGATTTGAGTTTGTAGGAGAACAGGTGAGCAGAGGATTGTGTTTCTAACAAACACGGCAACTCCATCTCTTGTTCGATCTCCCGTGGTGTCGTCATATCTGAAGCTGCAATATCCTCGCAGAGAGGGTGAGTTTTCTGGTAAATGATGTGTCTCTTGCAGGTAAATAAAGATCGGATTACGACGCGCTATGAGTTGTAAGTCTTCACGTTGAGGTCTATACCCATTAAGGTTCCACTGAAGTATGGAAGCCATTACGATTTGGAACCTCCTGGGTCAGGTTCGTGAATGTGCATTTCCGCGTCACCGTGGACAATGCATATTCTGACTCGGAGGAAGGAAGTATAGAGACATTCTTTTTACGTCTTTGGGACTTTTTTGACGATGTTGTTTTTAAAAATTCTGCAATGTTCAGGGGTTTAGCCCTAGAATCCTGCATTGACTTTGTCTCTGTCTTCGTTGTTAGAGTGGTAGGTTTTGCACTACTTTACGTTTTCTTTGTAGGTGGACGTTGTGTTGTAGGAGTTTTAGGTTTAGGGGAAACGGTTGAAACATCTTTCTTTCCGCATTTGCACTGACATATGCACGACGTTGTCGTGGACACGTCAAAAAAATCGGCTTGAACTGATGCAGTTTTCATTACTTCAGGAGTCTTGGCTGCGGTGGAGTAACTGGTAGAAAATACAGGGTGTAAAGTTCTGTATTTCTTCCGCACTTCACTGTACGGGATCTTCTCCGTAGTTTTTATTTCCTGCACTTTCTTTTCTTCCAGAAAAGCGACACACTCCCTGCTCCACACAGGGTGGCTGCCTGTGCAAATAATGCACTTAGCAGACCCCTGGCATGAGACGCCGGGTTCGGGTGTCCCCTTTCCGCACTTGCCGCATGTATCCTGGCCCTTACACGATGTAGTTGTATGTCCAAACTTCTGACACTTAAAACAGCACAGAGGATTTGGAATAAAGGGACGCACTGGCAGGTTCAGCTATCCGGCTTTGAGAACTTAGCTGTAGCTGAGGACAGTCAAATGTCACGATGAAGGAACTAGTATTCTGAAGAACACCATATACCTTCCTCATGATTTGACTGACCTGAACTACGTAGTCAGCCTCCCATTCTGCAACGAGCTCTTCAGTTGCCATTTCTATGATGTCTCTGCAACTTACGACCTTCTTGCCATGCTTAAGCGCAGCATGGAGTTTGCTCGTCCCGTGTCCCGTCTACACGTGTCATTACGACAAAAAAATTCTGTTGATGATTGTTTTGTTTCTTTACTGTTTCTTTTGTTTCTGAAGCGGGAGGGCTGTTCACCAGTTCGAAGACGTTAGGGTGGAATACTCACCTTGCGGTATACCCACTCCGCAAGGCAGGGAAGTCGAAGAGTCTGTCATCTTGTCCCACGAGTTCGGAGGAAATAAATGTCCGGTGACGTGGAGCCCCCGCATCACGCCACTAAGCCTTGCTCAACTGAGGTGCGGCAGTTGCCCCAGAGCTTGTCCGCTAACGAGTGTTTGTCCTCAACATCCATTCACCTCATCGGCGCGTAACACACTTTGAGATTGAGGGTTTTTTTATAGAGGTTTGATCCTTCATCGCAATCCGGCCAATGAAGGCAAGATCTCCACCCTTCGAAACACGCAACTTTCTACCATCGCGCCGATGGTGGTCGCTGAAGCATGTCCGAAGCTTACGGTGGCGCAGAACCAGTTCCCAGCTCGGGGTCGTGGGTTCGCCAATCCCATACTCAGCCGAAACTGAGCCCCCTGCGGGGATGAACCTTAGAAAACAGGCAATAAAAGTTCTTTTTCACACGCTAGCTTTTAATATAGCTATAAATATAAGGTAAAAAATAGTGGATTTCTTCACGATTCCAAAAAGGGATCTCTTAAATTCCATAAAGATGAGGATTATAAGTGAATGGAACAATGAGTGGTTAGCTGTTGAAAGGAATAAGCTCCGGCTTATCAAATCCTCTGTAAAGTCATGGAGCAGTTACTGTAGGCCAGCCCGGCGCGACGAGGTCCTGCTGACCCGCCTGCGCATAGGACATTGTCGTCTCACTCATAGGTATCTCTTACTACTTGATGATGAACCTGTTTGTGAGAAGTGTATCTGTTCTCTGATAGTACGTCACCTACTAACTGATTGCAGAAGATACTCGAGTATACGGAGACAAATTGGTCTGGCTGCAGATTTACTAACAATTCTCGGAATTGAAACGGTTAATATTAATAAACTATTGAATTTTATGAGTAGATCGGAGCTCCTCCCACAAGTTCTCGGGAGGGTTTAAAATTTGCATTCCTTTTTCCTCTTTCCTGTCTTCTTTCCTTTTATCCTTCGTTTCTGTAATTAGAAAATATAAACATTAGAAATTGTTTTTCTTTTTTATGATATAATGTATTGGGCAACTATTTTCTTTTCTTTTCTTCTATATTTGTATTTGGATATTTGTTGAATTCAGGAGGGTTTTTTAGTGGGTAGGGTCGAGATATTCGATGAGTCCCACACACGGGGAAGAGTCACTATGGTGCGAAACTGCATTTTCCCCACCTGCATGGGCTCTAATGACCTTGCTGTTGACGAACCCTTGCTGTTGCCCCACAAAAAAATGCAGTGGGCTGTGCATACAATACCCTGGTATTTACTCTTATTGAATTTCTAATTGCATTAAATCTAATAGCGGCTAAATGATTATTAGGTAAAATATAGCAAATAAGTAAACAATAATATAAAAAAGGAAAAAACGAGCATAAGAGTGGCATTTTGCGGATATACTGAAAGTTGTGATGTTTTACGATCGTAAGCTGAAGACTGCAACTAGAGTATTCGTTAAGCATCGTTGGGAATCAAGGAAAACTAACGGTCAGGACAAGAATAACAAGTAAAGATTAAAAACTGACAAATAATAACAAGCTGGTTAACAAGTAATGTTCTTTCTTCCCTCCCTCGCGTTGCTGGGGAGCTCCGAACAGGTGTCTAGGTGACTTGAATCGATCGGCTGCGCTTTGAATACGAAACCCCTCCAATATTTTCCTGGAAAAGAATATACATATCCTTCCGGCAGAATCACTTTTCATGCACACTCTGTTGACACATAAATGAAAATATTACCTTAAAAAACGACCGAAAAAATAAAGAACAATAAAACTATTTTGATTAGATTGATGTATTTAAAATTGCTATTTTTTAAATCTATTTTCAAATTCGCGAATTAATTTTTCCGTTATTACTCCCACGCGCTGTAGAAAAATATGTAATAGTTCCTTGAATTCGTTGTTGCCCTCCCTTAGTATTATAATTCCTAATCTTTCATTTCTATCCTGTTCCAAACGGTCCCTTTCAATCCAACTTAGACGTCATCTTTCTGTCGCATAGCACGTTAACAGTATATGTCTACTCCGGAAACATAAAAGGGCTCAAAAAATATTCTAAGTCCCGCACTCTTAGCAGTTTGGGTTTGTTAGGTTTGCAATACCACTCTCCTTCGACGCGGGCAAAAGGTCCTCACCTTCGTTCGATCAATCGTAGGCAAACTTGAAACTTCTTGCATATTTGTCAGACCAATAGAAGACTAGTACTGGCTAACATACCCCTATTAAATCGTAACCAGAGAAAATGTTTTATTACGCCGCTATTAAAGAAATATTTCGTGATTTTTTATTATACACGTCGTGGACTTCCATTACAACAAAATTATTCTTTATGTTCTTAACTTCAATAAACTTTATTATTCCCTGTATTAAAATGAGATCTCAAGTTGTTGTCTCACAACGCCGTCCTAGGGAATAAAAACAAATTAAACTTCTCCGTAAAAACATTTGTTTCTTACTGTAAAAAAACATTGTTTTTATCATAGAATTTGGATATCATCGCAAGTTATCGTATGGATTTTTAGAAATTCGAATCAGGAATTACGTATAAATATTCCTATAATTTCTGAACTTTATACAGTGGCGTAAAGAACTCAAAGCTCATTGGCATGAAGTGAAGTGTATTGTCTATCGTAATTTCACATAATTTGCAATTCTTTTACACTATTCTTACATATCAATCGGAATTCAAGAATTATAGTAAACAGTTGTATAAAATATGATTGAAATATGTTTTGTAGAGAAAGTGATATTTTATCCAGCCGATCTGCTTCGAGTTTTTGCGACTCTGTCCATTATCCTTCTTTTAATGTTATCGATACATATAATATCATTGTAGATAAATTCTTCCCACATGTTACTCAGCCCCATCCGGTACAAAAACTTTTCTACTTTTCCAACCCACCCCGAAGGATATTCTCTTAAATTTTATTCGCGGAGGCATGTGGCTGCAAGCGAGTTTCCCTCTCTGAATAATTTAACTAAAAACATTATTGCTCGCAGTTGAATTTCAACACTAATTCCTAAGCATCCAATTTTTTTGAAAATTCCAGTGTTTGAAACGTTACGAGATAATCGCATAATATCTTTCAAATAATTTGCTGCTGCAGTTTCAAGGATTTTGGTGTTTGATTAGAGTTCCCAAATTTCAACCCCGTATGTAATGGCTGGCGTAAGAAGAGTACGGAACATTTCATCACAAACATTGACTTGGATCTCAGGGATTTTGTATCTCATTCGATTTCTTATTTTGAGAGCAGCCTTACCTTATACGCGTGCTGTTTTAATTTGCGAGTTCCAAGACCCGTTCATAGTGATGTTAATTCCTAAATACTTAAACATTTTGATTCTTCCTATTTCTTGGTTTCCGAATGTCCAAATTTCATTTTTACTATGCACAGTACCGTTTTTGAAAGCTATAATTTTGGTTTTCAATACATTGACTTTCAATGAAAGATCCGAGCGGAACTCTTTAAGTGTGTTTAGACCCTCTCGGAGACCCTTTATTGATTTCGAGCAGATAACTAGATCGTCGGCGTAAAGAAGTCCAAGGACACATGATCCATTTATTTCCGGTGCCATAATATGCGTCAAACGTTTTTTAAAACGACGAATCAACTGTATAATTTACCCCTTTTAAAGTTTATTTCTCTCTTAATGAGAGTTTCTAGGATGATAACGTTACGCATAGTAGAGAATCCCTCCTGGAAACCGCATTGGTAAGGGGATATAACCTTGTTTGTATCACACCAGTTTTTTGTCTTTCGTTTAGTACGCAACAAAACGTTTTCCCAAAATTGGTAATAACGAGATATGACGATAGTTTTTGGTGAATGAATGTTTACTTTTCGTTTAAAGATAGGTATAATAACAGCTTTAGTCCAAACCGACGGGTAAACACGTGAGTCTCGTATGTTATTAAATAGCCCGAGAATTATGTTTGGTTCTTTTCTGAATGAAGTTCTTGAAAATGTTATATTACCATTTTTATTATAATCTTCTTGAACATAAACCATAGTCTTTACCTGTTTATATCTTCACAACAGGTGTATTTTGGTTTTGCAATGTTTCGAACGTCCTGTCAACGTCCGTCTTCAGGCGTCCGGCAGCATCCGTATTCGAACCAGGCCTTGTTTCGTAAGGCGAGGACGAAATCATTGGGTCGCAGTGGCCACACTGTCGCAGCGCTGCTGGTCACCTGAAGACGGACGTTGACAGAACGTTCGAAACGTTGAAAATCGAAATTACACATGTTGTGGAGATATAAACAGGTAAAGACCAAAAATATTGTAATAAGAACAATTATGTTCGGATCAAACCGCCATGGTTCCTCAATAAACTGAGGTGGAGAAATATCAATCCCTGATGCAATTTTTATCTAGTGAATTTACAGAGGAATTTACTTCTTCATATTATAAATCACAATTAGTTTGTCAACCCATTCTGAAACAAATCTGCCCGTATCTGCTTCTCCTTCGCTTAATTGCAGAGATTTTTAAAATATTCTAACACTGATCAGGTGTTATATTACTCCTTTCCCTCGTTGAATATCTTATCCCGTTGTGTGTTTTCCAGACTGCGTTTCCCTTTGTTATAAGAAATAACTTTTATCTCCTTCAAAGATATCTATCACCACCTCCCCACCCTCCACTTTGGTGAGGTTACGTCGCGATTCCTAACGTTCCGTCTCGTACGGCTTCGTCCTCTGTGCGCCCTTGCTGTACGCATGCCTTTTTGTGGGGCTTTACGGTTCGTCCACATCCAGGTCATTAGAGCCCTAAAACTTGTACAGGTAGGGAAAATGCAGTTACGCACTAGGGAGAGCCAACATGACTCCCCGCGTGTGGGACTCGCCGAATAACTCAACCATACTCACTAAAAACCCTCCTGAATTACAACTCAAAACTCAAATATCAACATATCTCAAATATCAACATATCTCAAATATCAACATATCTCAAATATCAACATATCTCATTAAAAAAAGAAGAAGAAAGAGGAAAATGAATGATACCCTAGCGTCGGTATCGAAAAGAACAAGAGGTGACGAAGGAAGGTCAGGAAGGGAAAGGAAGGAGACTAGCACAAGTAAGTGGAAGTAATGCCAGACTCAGCTCGGGACCCCGTGTTTGCCAAACACGTATTTACTAGATGTAAGTCCCCTGGGGCGTGTGCGCATGCTAGCGGCCGGGGAGGAATCCGATGCTTGCGGGCGATCCTGTTGCGGCGCCTCCTGTCCCTCCCGGGTCCGGTCATTACCATTCCTACGCGTTGTCTCATCGAGCTGCACAAGAAACGCCCTGCCCATCGCTATCGCGTTGGTCACCAGCTTATCGAGGCGGATGACAGCATGACAGTCTTGTCTCCTCGCCTCCATCATGTGGCGTCTGAGGAAGTGGCGTCTCAGGAAGCGGCGTTCCTCCCGTACCCGCGCGCGAAAATCTTCCTCCACACACACCCTTGACTCGCGTCGCTTCCATAATTCCTCAAGATAGCCCCTATCTTCACAGAAAGCAAACTTTACTACAATCGGCCTCTCCCCGCTTTTGCTCCCTACTCTGTGCGCCCTCTCAATAAGAAAGGCGCCCCAATTCCTTGCGTAATTCCGCTCAGCTGTCACGTCTCTCCTTATTTCGGCGATCATGATAGTTATATAAAACACGTGCGTATTCAAATGCAACATTGTGTCAAAATTTCAAGTCAATCGACCGACTACTTTTCGAGTTTTACGAACACAAACATAAGCAGGCAAAATTTTCATATATAAGATAATATCATGTTCAATTGTTCTGTTGTTGTTTCTTGTTATTATATATATAATACGTCCATAAAAGTTCGCAAGCTTATTATTATTTATTTAATTAAGATATAATGAACGTTAATTGTATTAGAATTTGTACCACTGGACCAGTTGATGTGGATAGAAAGTTTTTAAACAATACGAGAATTGAGTATGGTTATAGATGTCACTTGAATTTAAAGCATTTGATGAATTATTCAGTTAAATACAAAATATGTTGAGCAGAATTAGAATTTTTAGACAGATGTCGCAATATGCAGATTGCTTCGAAACTCATAGCTCATATGTCGAGAGGAATAAATTGCCATAACCTTATTAGTAAAATCATATTAAACAAGAATTAAAATTGATAAATACTATTCACAGAAGAATATTGAACTTTGAAATTAGAGATAAACGTTTCAAAAATATCTACCTACGATTCTAAATTTTATTGAAAATATTTTGAAAACATCAGTACCAGCAAATATCATTAATATATTTCATGATAGCCAACGAACTCGTTAGAATAGAATATACAAAGACACGTGTGCTCATCTATATAGCAAATTTAGTAATTGATTCCTAGATTTCAGGTTTCGGAAGAAGTTAAAGGAATTCGTGTAAAATGGATTCTATGTCATTTCACAGTAGTATCACAAAATCTTTACTCCAGGTCTCCCTTTCTTTAAACGGAACACAACTAAAAATTGTTACGAATACAAAATTCTTAGGTCTCCATACTCAAGACAACCTCAAATTGAATTGTCACGTTGACAATCTAAATCCACAATTAAGTAAATTGTGTTACGCATTCCGAATCTTCGTTAACGTAGTTAGTTTACGTATTACCCATTGCGTTTATTTTGCAAACGTTTACTCCCATTTACGCTACGGCATTACTTTCTGGGGCAATTCCGATCAGAGTATTCAAACTTACAGAATTGAGAAGAGGATAGTTCGGTTAATTTGTAAATCTCACCCCCGAAACTCTTGTAAACTTTTATTCAAAGAATTAAATATCTTAACACTTCCCTACATTTATATTCATGAAACGGTCGTGTTTGTTAAGACCTAATTACTGAAATGCCAACCTTGATTCATACGAAACTGTCTCGTTCACGAACATAATACTCGCAATAGTAATAATATTCATCGCCCTTGAGTGTCAATCATTCTTTGCTAAAACAGACCAAATCATTCGGGAATCGTTTTATACAATTCCCTGCTCAAGAATATAAAAGATTTTATGAAATTTAATCACTTCAATCCGCGGTTAAAAACTACCTCCTGCACCAGTGCTTCTAGACTGTAAAAGAATTTATTGATTTTAATAAACGTTAAATCCGTCTTCTACTTTATCACGTCATTGCTGTAATACTTTTTAAATAACTTATAACAATTTCAAAAACTGTTTTCTTTTATGATTGAGTTGTCTAATGGTTCATACTAATTTAGTTTCATGAGTACTCAATTTCGGCACGGTTGTGTACATTCATTCTGTAGCCTCATCCGGGTTTTTCTCCGGTGTTCCTTGGGGTAGAGGCAGATTTCTTATACAAGTTCTGTAGCTTTGTCTAGGAGTATGTTTATAGTAATAATAAATCGTGAATTTAGTGTTATTTCAATTCTTATGATTTTTAAACACTATACTCACAATAATCTATAGTTAGATAATAATTTTTACATGTAAAATGAATTTTTTGCGTTAACTTAAAAACATATTGACATTCTAATAGTATTATAACTCGCAGCTAACTTTTTATTTTATGTAGGAATTTTTGCTGAAATTTTTGAATCCGCCTCTGCCTTAGGGCTCTTGATCAGATTTGATGGGATGGTCCCTTGCTTTCTTCCGAAGAGTAATTTAGTTTGTTGTCCTCCACGTGTTCATGCGCAGTCTGTACTTTTTTGTCAATAAATTTATTATTAATAATTGGTTCGTTGCACTAGGTCTTCTTGTCGCTGCTTAATTAAGTATACTGGATGCAAGCAGTGTTCTCCGGTTTCCCTTTTAATTGATGATCAGATCAGTCTATAGAATGGGTGAAGATTGACTTGCCATTGACCAGCATCGGTTCGTACGGTTCGTCCCTCCACGTCGCCACCAGTAGCCCATTCAGCGTACCAACTCAGCCTTTCTTGGAAGTTGCAGCGCCGTCTTGAAGACCCTCGTTCCCTGAATAGCGTTCACTTTCATAATACAGTTCTATTGACTGCGAGTTCACTCAACTTAACGCAGCGCGATTGAATAGTTCTTACGATCGCCACATATTGCGAAACAAAACTTTTGATCTCCGACTGGCTATCGGATAAATTACGAAGTTAAAACTTTGAAGACTCTGCATAATTTATAAGCAGATCAAGTTATTACTGAATTATTACGTGTCCAAAAATTCGAAACCAAGAGATCAAGAAAAAATATCGAAGTGAAAAGTCTCGAATCGCTGATATAATATCAGAGTCGAATAATCAAAAATTAAAATGTGCTCTCAGAAATTATCTCTCCGAATGGTGTCTTCGAATAATCGTAGAATGCTTGTCTCCGAATGATCTTAGAATGATGATCTCAGAATACGCTCTCAGAATAAATGTAGAAAGAAGTTGGAACGTCTCTGCGTTGTTTTATTACCTCGTTCACCACTCTGTCCCTCAGAATATTACTCACGTGATTACATTTAAACAAATTATGTGACCATGTTTTGTCAATAACGTTAAATCTCAACTCCACGCGGAGTTCTCGTAATTGGTTGAATTTGGATCAACAAGTGCAGGTTCCTAGCCACTCAGAACGTTCCTTCCTGGGAGTTTCCTTACTTAAACGACTTCGTCCCTTTCAACCGTCCTCTGTAATTTTAACCGAACGTCTTTTTAAGAATAATAGAAACTAAATTTGGAAACGTTCTTACTCTCAACTGTCACACCCTCGTGTTCAACGCCTCCGCGCCGACCGTTATGCGGTGCACGCCAAACGGTCGCGACCTCGTTGTGTACGTCACCCTATTGACAGTTGTTAAAAGCCGAGCGTCGTGCCGCCTCACACCCTCGCTTCCCAGTTGCTATCTTTTGTGATCCTTTTAAATTTATAAAGCGCTTCTGCCTTCCTCCACATCCACACTGTGTGCCGTACTTGCCGCTGCCCTTTAAAACACAAATGTATTCCCAACGTCGATCATGTCTCTTTCAAAATATATTTCGTTATTTTCCGTTGCTTCCTAGTTTGAATCTAACGACGCCATTCCTTACGTTAACAATTTTTCTGCCTCCTAATCCTGGTCAAAAATAACTCGTAGTGCGTCGCCACTCTTCCCTTCACTCGAATTTTTACGACTCTTCTTTCACACAAAGAAGCACCAACGGTCGCGGTCAAAACTCATCATCGTCTTCTCTTCCTTCCGCCCCCATGGCAACGGTCTCGGGACCTTTCCGCTTGCTAACGAACATTTTAACTTCTTATAACGTTGTTACATTGATCAATAATTAAGAATTAATCAAATCTTACAATACAGCACAATATTATATGTTTTTCTAGTGTATGCTTGTTTGTACACATATTTTGTTTTTGTATTTATATTTAATATTATGTTTAATTGTTGTTATGTTTCTTGTTATAATTTGTTATAACAACGGCTTAAAACGAAGTCAAAACGTTGTGAACTCTTTTCAAAAAAAATATGTCTTCGTCCATAAGAGGACGTAAGTCGTTTCGATGGAATTGGCAAAATGTTGCACTACAAAAAAAAAAAATGGGTCATATTGATTTATTTGTAACGCGATATTTTGATTCTCATTTCGCGATACAAATTTACGTTATTTCAACCTGTAAAAATTAAATAGTATATTTCTTTATTTCT